>BFEA01000160.1:230566-276539 GCA_003427395.1 Chara braunii | reverse complement strand
CACATGCGGCCAGATCCTTTCCCAGAGGATGGAAGGTCTGCCCAGGCGGAACATGTTCTCCCGAAACCTACTTTCTTGGGCATAGGGGTAATATCTAAGTAGGATGGCCCTCTAGTCCCGTGGCCATTGCGGGCCAGGGACCACATGCCGCCAGATTCTGTCCCACCACCAACTTAGCAGGACTGTTGAGGCGCATTGCAGAAAAATGTGTTCCATTGTCTCGGGGCGTTTTTGTGTTGGGAAGGCCTGCAGACAACGTCGGCACCACGGCAGCGCACGACCCTGCTGCTCTATCTGTGTGCGGTCTATTAACCAACCATTTGTTGGTAGACACCGGTGGGCTATTTGCCATTGCAGGTAGGAGATCTTGGCTGGTTTCACTTTGTATTCCCTCAACCATTTTATAGGTCTTAGTAAATTGTTGTCCACATTGAGGTGACACCGCCACCTGTCTTCCACTGTGTCCCGAAGTCTTCGCTTGGGGCAGTGCTCTTCAAAGATCCTCTTCTGGTGACGCCCAACCTCACGCCCAGCACGACTTCCTGTTTCGGAGTGGGAGTGGGCCCGGAAGTGCAGGAAGGGGGTGTGCTAAGGATTTTAGGAAAGTGGGGGTGGAGTCCCAAGTCGGAACTGAGATCTCCAGTGTCAAGTTCCAAGGGCGGAAGTGTAAGTGGTTCAGCAAAGGACCTGGTTTTCTGATTTGCGGTTCTCAGAGCCGAACGGCTAGTTTCGCTGGCCTCATCGCCTGGGGCGGGTTCGTATATTGTGTATAGAGGGAACACGGTGGATGTCCCTCGGTTTCGACACCTGTCGTCGGGGGGTTTCGCAGATCTCAAAATTCGACGTAGATGGCCTCGGCCGGAGGTTGTGTTCTCGGCGCTCAGCTTCAGAACGGGTTCGTCGAACAAATCTGGCGGCTCGGTAGGCGTAATATTGGTGGCACTCAAAGCACGGCCTTCGAGGCTAGTAGGGGGCTATCGCATTCCAGGGGACGACCGTTAGATTGTGGTAGGGAAGAAGGAGATGGAAGGGAGGAAAATTAGTTTTTTATGGCGACGAATCCCGGCTCCACGTAATACTAGTGGTTACACGTGTCGAGGTAATTAGGGACTCGAGGATTTTGTCATATGGCCCGTTGAAAGTCTCATGCACACAGCCGATCGCTCTCAGTTTGGCAGGGAAATGTCGGAAGCCTTAGTTTCGATCGACGAGACAGGTGCTCGTTTTCCTTGTACCTTCGGTACTCGTGGTCCCCCAGATAGTCACGGTCAGTGATCCAAAAACGAAGGCCAACGTCCATGTCTCATGAGATAGACTCAATTCATACATCCATGTGTGCGAAGTGAGGTTGGGTTGGAAACGGATCATGCAGACACGCGTATACGTGATGACGGTCTTTTCGTGGTCATTCGTATACATGTGTGCACATGATCTGTCTAAACAGATTGTAAGACTACCCGCTATGCATGTATCTATTTTATTTCCGGTCCATTCAGGAAGATAACATCTACGGAATTAATGCAAAATAGACAACCGATCGATGCAACATACACCAACATACGGGTGCGAAAAAGAAAAAGAGAAGGAACATTTTTTTATACATCACACAACAAAACGTTTAAACCGTACATGCGATAATTCCCTGACTCAACAATCGACAACATCCATGTTTTCAGGGCAACCAACCAATCAATCGATTTTTGCAATCACCATACACCCTTGGTTTAAAGAGAGGGGGGGGGGAGAGGAGACAATTCACACATCAATTGAAGAAATGAAAATCGGAGATCGCTGCGAACGAAGATGGTCAAGATCAAAATCAAAATTATACAGAGGATGCAAAGAGAAAATACCACTTCAACACACCACACTCTCTCTCTCTTTCAACGTTTCTCCGATGTGGGCAGTCCGTCATCTGGCGTCTACCAACAACTACAGAGTTGTCACCCCGCTTAATCCAAGCATGCTGCCAGGTTCGCCCGCATCCCACAGTCCTTCACGGTCATGCGTCAACCCCGCACACTAAGCATCAGCTCGTCAGATCATCCAACTCCCTACTCACCGTCCGGTCTCTGGTCGTTAGTTGATCCTCTCGACCACGCTAACTCTCAAGTGTAGATTAGAGAGCGAATTAGTCGCGCTTACAATGTTTATAGCACTCGGCATTTGCGCGAGACAATCTGGATTATGCTGAAGCAAGAGGAAGAGAGAAGAAGGAAGTGCCTACAGCTGCATGACCGAGTCGCGACGTGGGGGGCGTAGCCACTCTCCATGCATTGATCCAGTCACGCATCTTCTCGACCACTGAGGTAGACAAAAAAAAGGTGCAGTTTTTAGCATGGAAGGAAATCAAGAAGAAGAAGATTACAGTTACACCCCCACTAGCCAAGAAGGAGCAAGGAGAGATTACCGTTGCGATTAGAATTAAGGCGCGGCGGGAACAGAGGGCAGGACAGGACGCAGCAAAGCGCGTGCGAGGAAGGAGCATCGTGCAGTTACAACAACAAAACTTGTGACAAAATTACGGTGCCCCCACTTCCTAGCCCAATTAAAGTCCTAATTCGTGTATTCCCCCGTATTTCGAAATTCAAAAAGATTTTTCCTGCGCGCGCGCCAAAGTTCGCCTCCCCACTTTCAGTGGAACAAGAAAGAAGCTACGACAACAGTTATTTTCGCGCTCGCTAAGACGCGCTCTAACTACCAAGCACCATGAAACCAATATTTCTCACAAGGACGGGGGCATTTGTGCAATTGGGTGGGCCCCTCCCATTCAACCCTCGAAATTCAGTCGTGCAGAAAGTCGCGCGATTCAGAAAGTAGTTCGTCACATTCTTGCTCCTGTCGAGTGCTCCTTCCCTCAACTCCCCCTCATCCTCACTAGTTCATTCTCCTGCACCACACTCAAGCTGTAGGATCGTTGTGGTGGGTCCACTTGCTTTCGTGAACCTTCACTACCTCCAAGCCTTGTTTTGCTGAGGTGGAGTAGAATTGTGCGCCAACCTTTGCTGAAGTGCGAGCATGACTTTTTTTTTTCCTCACAAAGGATAGATCACTCTCTAGTCGAGTGACCTGACAAGACCCTAGTTGAGAGCACGAACGCTGAGGGGGAGCACCCTGTTAGCCCTGGTTGAAGCATAGTCAAACAAGCCTTGTCATTGTGAGATTTTTCGGTTTATATTTCAAAATACGATTACCTTAGACACTAGGTGTGAATCGGTTCTACTAATACCCCTGTGAGTAGACCCATGAGTGGCCCCCTCAGCTAGGGGTCGTTACCTAGAACATCCCTGCTTCGGCTGTCACGGGGCAGTGTCTAAATGGTCTGCCACCTAGCAAAATTATATTTTGTATTTTATTCACCATTCTCTGTGTGGTCAGGTGATTAGTCAGCTACATATTGTGCTCTGGTTTTGTATGAGTACCTTGTGCTGGTGTGAAGTATATTGAGTTCTGCATAGTCCTTTATCCAGCTATGTGTATACTTTGTGCTTGGGTACCCTCTGCTATCTGTTCTAAGCCCCTTTGCGTATATACACTGAACAGCATCTACGTTCTATTCCATGGGATCACTCACCAGTGATCTCTTTTCATAACCACCCTGCCAAAATACACAAAAATTATATGCATTAACTGATTTGTTCCGCTTATTCCTAGAAAAACCATTTCAATTTTTTTTTCTTTTTTTTGTAAAGCCCTTTTCTTCAAGCCCTCCATCCCAACGGTGGTGAGTGAACCGCCGGAATATAGGCCTTGGCCATTGGGCTGCTCCATCTATTGGTGGGGAGCGACAACTGCTGGAAACCGAGTCCAGCGTCATACAAATGCAAACATTTGCAACGAGCCCTAGGACTGTTCCCTGTACTTTTTCTGCCTTGGAGCTCTCTCTTTCCTCAGAGCTGCAAATTTAACCTTCTTTTCTACGGGCCCAAACCAATCCCTAGGGGACTGTTCCCTGTACTGTTTCTGCCTTGGAGCTCTCTCTTTCCTCAGAGCTGCAAATTTACCCTTCTTTTCTACGGGCCCAACCCAATCCCTAGGGGTTGTTGAGGATTGTCAGCCCTTCGTTCATGTGCCATCCCTCCCTCTTCCCCATCGATCAATTCTCCACTTCTCAGCCCTGGGTAACGATGAATGATCCTGAAATTAGGGTTTCGGGGTTAACTTTTGTGTTTTTTTGGAATTTTTTTTTTTGCCTGTTTTTGTTTTAGGACAAGCTTGCTGTGTGTCAAATTTGGTGTCATTTGGGTTATTAGAATTTGTGTTGTTAATCATCCTGAAAATCCTGAAATTTTGATGTTGTTTTTTGGCAAAATTGCTTGAAAATGCACTTTTGAGTTGCTGTTTTATGTGTTTTTAATTTTGTTTTTTGGTATTTTATTCATAATATGTTAGTAAGAAGTGCACTTTATAGATTGGTGTGAAGTTTGTTTGGGATGGCCTTATGGTTTTCTTATAAATTGAGGTGAAAAATGGGGGGTCGGTTAACCTTTTCTCAAAAAGTGGGGGTCAGACAACTTCCCTATTCGACATGGATGTAGTAGGTTTGGCGGACCCGATGGGATGGTAGTCCATCAGGATGAAGACGAAGGAGTGAGCAAGACGGAGACGAAGATGGAGCTGGAAGAGACAGCGCAGCCCCGACGCAGACTCAACACGCACGTACTCCAAAATGTGCAGAATGAAGAATGATCACAAAACAGATTGCAGATGGGGTATACCCCCAGCAGACTGACTGAACTGGACTGGACTGGCCTGGTACCGACAGTGGTATCGAGCAGGACTGGACTGGACTGAAACAGCACACAACCTATGGGGTCAGGCCATGACCTGGTCCCTCGGGCCGAACAGGCAAATAGCCTGATAGGCCTTGGTTGTAGGCCAGGGCAGATAGAGGCCCTCTGCACGATCCTCAAACCTGTAATGGATCGCAAAATCCATAAACACGATATTTGCAAAAACAGAACTCTGCAATAAAGAAAGCTAGGAAATCTAGGTTGCGGAGCAAAATCCATGCGGAGTCCAAGCGATGCAGCCTAAGCTACATAATGTCAAATGAAAAAAAAAATGTTAAGTATACAAATCCTAACTGACAACAGAAAATGGCATGTGGCAAGATACAATCCTTAAGTCCTGGAGGCAATTGCCTCAGTGTTGAAAGGAAAAGTGAGCAATATATCACAAGTAATGTCATGTCGCTAAACCACTAAGAGTAGGATGGTCTCAAAGGGGGTGAATGCAACCTAAGAATCGAAACTCTGAAGGACTGTCGCACACAAGGTGGGGTAGGTCATCAGGTTCAGGGTGAGGGAGTGGTAGCGATGCAAAACCAATGACCCTAACAGATAGACCATCAAGGCGGGTAATGCTCGACGAAAGGGGAGTCTGGAATAGGGTAGACATATGCCTAACCGAAGGCATGCAATGGCCGACACTGGGGTGATGAGGGAGGCAGTGGGTGAGAAAAATATGCACACAACTCGCCGACTGGGGGAGGAAGCTAGGTTTGGGAGCAGGGAAGCCAAGATAACGCTACGGTCTCAATGCCTACGCGATACCAAGGGAGAGTCCAACTCAGAGAGACCCAGCTAAGTGAGAATCAACATGCGACACATGCAAGGGAATGTACAGGGTAGGGTGGTGGTGTGAAGTAGTCATGTCCAAAGTAGTTGAAGTCCGATAAGGTAGCTCGAGTTGCCGAAGTGGTCGATGAAGTCAATGAAATAGGAGTCGAGTCGATGTCGAAGCAGAGCCGCAAACGCTGACATCCTGAAGAAACTATGATGGAGTACCTGAAGGTGTGAGCCAGTGGGAAGATAGTAGTAGGTGATCAGAGTGTCAATCTTCGAGACGTTGAGGGCGTCGACGAGTGCATTGTGGACGCGCGGAGGCGTCTATCTGCTGCTGAAGAACGGCCTTAGAGGGGGCGGACTCGTCCTTGGCAATCTCTTCAACCGAAGGAGGAGGAAGAGGGTCAATCGGCTGAGTAGGAGCAAATGTCTCAGCACGGCGAGCACAATCATATCCACGCGCCGACATTTGGGCATGCTCCAAGTGCTTGAGGGGCTCCCAAGTAGCCTCCTCATCAGGATAGCCCTTCCAACGCACAAGGTACTTGATGCGTAGAGGGGTATCGTCGGTAACTCGGTGTGATACGATGTCGGAAATGACGAACTCCTCTTGATCGTCCACCATGATAGGTGGAGGGCGCTCATTAGGACGTACGATGAAGCGCTTGGACGGTCTATGATAAGGACACAGCAAGGAGACGTGGTAAGCATCCTGTACGCGAGCCTGTCGAATGTAATAAGGTAACTTCACATGGAAGTTGACCGGACTAGCAGCAGTATCAAAACCGACATCCTGAAGGATGCGGCATGGACCGAAGAAGCGACGCATAAACTTGTGAAGCGTATCCGCTTCGCAGCGCAAGTAGCGTGCATCGACGAACACATCGTTACGACTTTGAATGGATGATTCATTCGTGATCGGTTCGCTCGTGCGGCCATGCGAGTCAGGGAGTCGGCTAGACTCTCGTGTCCGCGCTTCATAATCGCCGCCATGTGAGCGATCCAGTTGTCAAGTACAGGACAACGAGTGTCGGGGCGCAACCACGACGGTCATAGGAAGTTCGCGGGTACGCGAGAGTGCTAGTCGAGGTCGCAATAGAATGGCGACATCCCCGTGGCTGGCGAAATGGCGTGGTTGTACGCAATCTCCATGTGGGCTAAGTGTAGTCTCACTGTTGATCACCCCTAATAAACTTTCAGAGGATATTACCGAAAGTTTTATTGGTGACCTCAGTCTAACCATCCGTCTGACGATGGTAAGATGATGAGAAGCGGAGCTGGGATCCGTACACCTCATGTAGGCGTCGTCAGAATGTACTAGTAAAGCACGAGTCACGGTCAGATATGATGCTCTGAGATAAGTCGTGATCTTTCACGACTCGGTCGAAGACGATGTCAGCGACCTCACAAGCGCTAATGCGATAACGACACGGGACAAAGCATGCACGCTTCATGAATTGATCGACGACGACCAAGATATCATCATGACCTCGCTCAATGGGTGGAAGAAGAGACCAATGAAATCCATCGAGATAGACTGCCAACGCCCCTCCGGTATGGGTAGGGGTTGAAGTAACCCATACGGAAGATGCTTAACACTATTCACCTCCTGACAGGTAGGACACTCCTGGATATAGGCTTTGACGAAGTCCTTGGAGTTCGGTCAGACGTAGAGGCAGCAAACACGAGTCATTGTCTTGTGGAAGCCCATATGATTGGCAGCTACGTGGTCATGGAACTCTGATAAAACCTGGACGCGGAGCTGTCCGGTAAAGGGAGTGCATATACATGGTTCTAGCTCACCAGATCTTCCATGTGAGTACACGAGACTGTTCTCACTGAGGAAGTATGAAGGAATGGTTTTGCCACTCCACAACGTCGTGTGGATGATGCGATAATCCGGGCAGTGGCGGTATTGAGTACGATATGCGTCGATCACCAACTGATCAACAGTGGTGATGGAGATGGCAGCCAGATGGATGGGTTCCTGATTGTGATCAGGACGGCGGGACAAGGCATCGGCAGCGTGGTTCGTTTCACCCTTAATGGGCTAAGTAGTGAAACCGAACTCGAATAAATAACGTCACCAATGTGCCTATTGAAGGGACAGCTTGGGCTTCATTAGGAAAGCCTGGACAACTGAGTTGTTCGTGCACACCACGAAGGGCGCCCCGTGCAGATAATGACGCCAGTGCCGGATAGCATAAATTATTGCGAGAACCTCACGTTCATGGGCAGTGTAGTTTATCTCGTCAGGCAGGAGTTGAAGAGAGAAGAAAGCGATCAGGCAGTCCCCAGCACGAGCCTCAATAGTTTCATCCTCCACGATGGTCGGGAAGTAAGTAACGGGAGGACTGTAAGTGAAGGGAAGTGGTGGGAAGATAGGCGTCAGTCGCGGAGTAGTGTCAGCAGGAGGGGGGAGAGAAAGAGGAACATAGGGATAACGTGAATCAAGGGGAGAGGGAAACACCTAAGAAAGTATAGCTCCTACTGCAAAATTTAACTCATCAGTGGTAACGATGAAGAGACGATCAAAATCAGGGAGGCGAAGAACTGGCGCACAAGTCACGGCCTTCTTGAGGGCGCGAAATGCGTCCTCGCAGAGGGGTGTCCAAAACCACGGCGGGTTCTTCCGGAGGAGGGTGGAGGTAAGGACGTAGGAATACCTAGCATATCCCTGGATGAAATTACTATAGTAACTAGTGAGACATGGGAAACTGTGAAGCTGTTTGGCGGATGTGGGGACGGGTCACTTCATAATGGCAGTGATCTTCGCGTCATTCATGTGGAGACCCTGATCAGACACATGGTGTCCTAGGAAGTCCACTTTGCGCTGAGCAAAGCCGCACTTACCGAGCTTGGCATAAAAATCATGTTTGCGTAAGCGTTGTAGGACATCGCGGAGGTGTCTGAGGTGGTCTTCTAAGATACGACTATAGACCAGGATGTCATCTAGGTATACGAGAACGTATTCTTTAAGGATGTCCCTGAAGATATCGTTCATCGCCGTCTGGAAGGTGGCGGGTGCATTGGTGAGGCTAAATGGCATCACCGTGAACTCGTCATGGCCGAAGCGCGACCGAAAGGCAGTCTTCGGTTGGTCCTCTGCAGCCACGAGGATCTGGTAGTAGTCGCTACGAAGATCGATTTTCATGAAGAAGTGGTTGTCTGCCAAACGGTCAAATAGCTCCTCCGCACAAGGCATGGGATAACAATTTTTAACCGTGTAACGGTTAAGGTTGTGGTAGTTAATGCAAAGACGAAAAATTATGTCTGCTTCACGAGCAAAGAGGACGGGTGCATCCCAAGGGAAGTTACTGGGTTTAATGAAACCCAGTTGAAGGAGCTCCTCAAGATGACCCTTGAGTTCCATCGCGTTTGGAATCGAGAGTCGGTAGGGTGCCTGATGGTGGACACGATAGTCAGGCACGAGTTAGATAGAATGCTCAACATCGCGTATCGGAGGGGTCCCACTGTATGAGAATACGGGGGGCAAACGTGGTACTCTCGAATCAAATCACGAACGGCGGACTCTAAGTCGGTCGTGAACCGCATGATTTCCTCAACGTCCGCATCGGCACGAGACGTATGTGTGGACTCGGCAGTGAACGACGTAGGGACCTGGGATGTCGAGGAGGTATCCGCGGGCGAGAGGGTGAATGTAGAGATGGGAGCTACAAAGATGTAGGAAAGGTTAGGGGGATCGAGATCCAATGAGATGATTTCGACCTTGAGACAGAGTGGATCATAGCGAAGAAGATCCATGATGTTCACTGAGTAGAACTTGACGTCATCCTGTCGTATGAAGTGAGTGAACTGACGAGGAGAAGCGAAGGCGATGTCAGGGTGGGACCCAGAGGATCGAGGGTCCTGGCGAGGTAGGTCGGGAGGGATGTCGTCCGTGGTTCCCATGAAGGGGACTCGATGGGTCTGACCATACTTCATTTTGAGAACAAGTATCTCGGTCGCCCATTCGGCCTCTGTGCCACGGAAGTGGCGAGACCAGGGAGTGCCAAGGATAAAGTCGTACCCAGTCTCCAACACGCCGAAGTATGTGGAGAAATAGTAGCGCCGAGACTCTTGGGTACTATCCGGTGGCTGGAGGGTGAGGGAAAAGACCGGGGACCGTCTGATGGAAGAAGCATTGCGTCTTGTTATCTCCAAAGGTAATGGAGATAGGAGAGCCAGACTCGGAAGTAGCTAGACGAGCTTCCTCAACTACTCGAGGGTGAACAAAGTCTCCCTGCGAGCCAGAGTCCCATAAAGCACGGTACACGCTCATAGATGTCCCTAAGCGGACAGGAATGATGGGGAGGTTGCGATCAGGGTCAGAGAATAGAGTGACGAGACGACGCATGACGTTTACCTGTCTCATGAGTCGCTCCTGACGAATCTGAAGAATACTCGAGTCCAGGAAAGATGACACAACGTCATCGCGAGTCGCCAGTTGAGCGCTACAACGAGTTGTGCAAATAGCGCGACACATTGGAAGTCGCGGAAGTGGGCTAGATACGGCAGTCTGCGGCGGGCAGACGGTACCTCAACAGACGACAGGGCAGAGGAAATTGCGTGTGTCGTGTCCTGAGGATCCTACGGTGGGGTAGCCAAAGGGGCAAACCACGACTCGGTGGTTGGGAAGCCGGCTATGTGCGAGGCCTCAGCGGTACACTGCACCGTGGCTAGCTGGATGGGACTGGACGGGCGGGGCCGAGGGAGGACTGAGATTGACGCCGACGAGAAATATCAGCATAGTGTCGATTGAGGGCGGCATGGTATGGACATCGTGAGGACGTGTATCCATCCTGGCCGCAACGAAGGTAACCACAACGGGCCTCGAGGGTTGCGCGCTCATTAGGGGATAGAGTTCCACGAGGAGGGACGAAACCCTGCGCGAGGTAAATCTGAGATACTGTGAACGTACGACCGCCTGCCTGTGCAACCCGACTGTGCGCACGACCCCACAAATGGTTAACATGTACCCTCGCTTTTCACCTCTAGGGTAACCTTCACCACCCTGAAAATTGTAGTGGGGATTTTTTTTTTTTTTTTTTTTTTTTCCGTCTTTTTTTTTTTTTGTCAAGATCTGTATGTGTCAAGTTTGGTGTTTGTTGGGTTCTTGGAAATGGTTGTTTTGGGCGGTGGTGAAAATGGTGAAAATCGACAAATTGAAATGTTGGTAAAATTTCATGCAGTGGGGAAAATTGTGAAAATCGACAAATTGAAATGTTGGTAAAATTTCATGAAAGTGCACTTTGGACTTGCTGTTTTATATTATTTTTTCGGTTTGTTCTTTACAATATGTTAGTAAGAAGTGCACTCTACAGATTGGTGTAAAGTATGGTTAAAATGACCCTTTGGTTTTCTTATAAATGAGGGTGAAAATTGGGGGGTCGGTTAGACTTCTCTCCGACATGGCCATCTGCAAGCGCTCAGCCACCGGGACAGTGTTGTCATCCAAGTGGTACAGGATAACATCCTGAAGCTCGATGTCCTCGGGGGCGTCCCCAAAGGTAGGGTCGAGCTCGGTTGAGGCATCCTCGCCATACTCGAGAGAACTGTAGCGCTAAGAGAATGGCGCTCCAGGTCGAGCTGGTAGGTGAAAGCGGCCAGCGAAAGAGGATTGATTTCGAGTAGCACCGCGTGACTGAGTGGCGGCGAAGGTGGATCTCGAAGAAGTCCTCATCTTCTGGTATTATCGAGCAGCCTCGTATGCCTTCTCTGAGGAGGCAAAGGTTTGTCTTCAAAGCTCGATGCGATAGTCAGTCGGAAGACAGGCGACGAATCTGTTGGTCAAAAGGACCTCAGGTAGAAATGCCTCATCGCAAATGAGGTGGGCATCCTGAAACACCTCGATGTGGCGTTCTAGGTCTGCTGGTACGGAGGACCCACGCCACTGCGTTTGTATGACCCGATCTAGGGCGTCAGTCGCGTCGTGGAGAGTGTCATAGCGGTCATGAAGGAACGTGGTGAAATCCGCGAGAGTGGGAGCCTCAACCGAGCGAGTACGATGGGTATAATAGTCCTCCCATGCGGAGAACGCACTACCTCGCAATTTAGTTGCGAGCATAGAGCACCACAACTCCTAACTAGTGTTAGTAAGGGCACGTGTGGAAGCTTGCAGCCAACGTGACACACAAAGTGTACCATCGTAGTCGGGTATGTTCGACAGACGTACAAGGGTGGGACCGTTGTGCTGACGGGGGGGGGAGAGAGGCTGATGGGTCTGCACTGCAACGGCAAATGTCGAGGTCGATGTAGGAATGGAAGTGGTGGCAGGTTGTGGGTCGAGGCTGTTGGTGGAAGGTCCAGCAGAGGTGGAGGCAACGGCTGCAGCCAGCTGTGACGAAGTGGCGCGGTAGGAGGGTAGAGGGAGAGGAGCCGGCCGGGGGAAACGCGCTGGCAAGACAGACTCTGAGGTGGGGGGGCGGTATAAGAAGAAGAAGGGTGAGCAGCCTGTAAAGGGTGAGGTTGTCTCAGGGAGAGAATCTTCGTCTGGAGTTGTGGAATGGTAACCTGTAAGGTCGCAACTCGCTAGGTGCGCGGGGTCGGAGGTGCAGAAGGCGGAGAGGGTACCCTAGCGGAAGGAGGAGTAACGAACTGTAGGGAACCCTGAGATGGGAGTGAGGAGATGATGGGAGGAGGGAGGACTCCGGTCCGTAGTGTCGGGACCGATGCTGGAAGTTGGGAAGTTATACAGTAACCGGGATGAGTAGGGGAAACTGCTTGGCCAGATACCGGTACCTGGGCAGCTGCACCGACGGTAGTGGCCGAAGCGGCAGGGGCTGACGTGAGTGCCGCAACAGATGGTTGGCAATGACACTCACCACTGCGGAGGGGGAGTGTTCAGCCAGACCCGGGGGAGGACGAACCACTACGTCTCCATGTCTGGAGTTGTGGGGAGTCGAACTGTGAGCCAGTAGAAGATGGGGTGTGAGAGCGATGAGGAGAACGATGAGGAGAACCCTTGAGGTGGTGAATTTCAAGGGCAAGCGCATTTACTTGCCCAGCAATCGAATCGAGTCACACTCGCAAAGGTGCGAGGAGGGACGCAAGAACAGCGTGAAGGTCCATGGACTCCACAGAGGTCTGACCCTGAACCGTCGGGTGGTTAGGCATCTGGGAGACAAAGAACACCGCAACAATCTCCCTGGGTGTCATCTCGTCCGTGGGTGGTGGCCGTATGGGGGAAGACATGGCGGGAGGTGGAGAAAGAGGTGGGGAAAGAGATGGGTTGTGACGTGGGGACAAGGGACCACCGGTGAGAGGGAGGGGACCGCGGCTCATTCCGTGACTAGCAGGTCGCATGTGAGAGGGTGGCGCGAATACGGTCGAGGGGAGAGGAGTCGTTCGGGTCCAGGGTGCTCGACGGGAGGAGGCGGGAGAGGAGGCGGGGGTAGGAGAACCCTAAACCCTAGAAAAACCCTAAGAAAACCCTAACCGAAGTTTGGTTGGGTAGGGTAGAGTAGTGGTGACCTAATCAAGAAAAAAAAATAGCAACCACGGAGGGGAGACAGGAAAAAAAAAAAAAAAAAACAGTGAAATTTTGAGATAAAAATAAAAATAAATAAATAATAAAAATAATTAAAGAAATACGTAAGCAAAATGTGAAGAGAGAAATAATATTTATTATTTTGCAATTTTTTACAGTATTTCCCTACCCTCCATAGGGTCAAAAATGTGCCAAGAGGAAGGGAAGACCGAGAGAAGCACACTAAGTTTCAAAACGCCGCAAATTGTATGCAAGGAAAATGAGCTACAGCGAGATGACAATATCCAGAATGCACAATCACATCACTGTCCAAAAAACAGCATTGCATTAATATAACACTAATGGAGATTTGTAACACTGAAAACCAATATCAATGAGAGTTTGCTCTCGCCACCACCAACATAAGAGTCCGGTCCGTTCTCCCTACTTGGCGCTCGGCTCCCAGCCTACTTCCTACATAGCTACTGTCTGCCTACTAATTGACAATGCAACTGTTGACGTCAGCGACAAATGAAGTA
The DNA here is from genome assembly GCA_003427395.1 of Chara braunii. Taxonomy (NCBI): domain Eukaryota; kingdom Viridiplantae; phylum Streptophyta; class Charophyceae; order Charales; family Characeae; genus Chara; species Chara braunii. The sequence continues at coordinate 262,965 of BFEA01000160.1, read as the reverse complement.
CTTGAAGATGTCGCCCGATGCAAACCATCGCCAATACCAAGTATGTGCGCTCACATCATCATCATCATCATCCTTCTCTCTCTCCCCTGACTTTTACCCACGTCTTCCCTTTGTTCACCCGAAGACCACCCTTGCGCCTCACTGTACTCCAAGCCCCAGCCAGCTATCGAGGTTGGGCTATGGCGCTGCCCTCAGCAACGCCCTCACGCACACACGACCGCACGTGCTTTCACCTTGCCTCTCAGCGCCAGCAGCAGGATGGGCCTCTCAACTGTCTGTGTATGAGGCTGCGATTCTTGCCCAGGGGCTGCATTTCAGGAAAGGACTGGAAGGCCGTGGAATGTCTTTGCTGCTTGGCCTGTGTTTCCCTTAACCAACTGGCGCGTCGCAACTTCCTGAACCCCAAATATGAAATTGACAGCAGAGGGCCTCTCGAGAATTAATAGGCCCCCCTTCACTTAGGGCGGGCACACATGTATCAGGGCCCCTTAGGCCTGCCGAGGACCCAGATCCTCGCATTCCCTCCTCCTTTACTTCTACAATCCTCTGAGAAGTCTTCTAATTTGCCGACATCTTTCCCTTGAGTTCCCTTTCATACCCTGCAATCACTTGAGGTGTTGTTCGCAGGAGTTCTTCTTTTGTGAACTACCGATCTTCGCTTGGATCAAGATGGTGTCTGAATCTGACATGATATTGCATCCTCGGCTTGGGAGGGTGGCCTCTGCCTGGCGGTTTAGGGACTACCATCATTCGATGCTCCATAATTTCGTCGATGTCCACTCCATCATCCATGGTTGGGGGCAACATTGATCGTTTGGAGGAAAACTGTGTCGTCTCTGCGGAAAGTGTCAGGTTTGAGGCGTGAAAAACTGGGTGTGTATGTAACCGAGGTGGGATGTAAATCACATAAGAAGGTCCATCTACTTGATCCCCCACTATGTCTAGGACCTTCCAAGGACCGAAATATTATGGCATCAATTTGCGAGATATGTCGAGCTCTTCACCTAGTTCAGATGATTTAACCCAGACTCTATCACCTACCTGAAAGTTAGAGGGTCATTTATGCTTATTCTAATATGCGGTTATAGCATCCTGCGATTTTCTGATATGCTCAACGGCCTGCTGCATCATCTTCTTATACTCAACAACAAACTCTGTGTTGCCAAGTGCTGCAATGGGCTGTTTTTTTTGTAGTAGAAAGTCAAGTGCAGTTTTGGGCCTCCAACCAAGATGCAATTTGTTGGGAGTCGTACCAGTAGCATTATGTACAACATTGTTGTACAGACTGGCCACTAGAGGTAACATTTCGTCCCAACCATCCTGACTTGGCTTAATATAATTCCGAAGCTGGTGATGTACTACTCGGTTCATCTGTTTTGCCTGACCATTTGACTCAGGGTGATTCCCTGACGTCATTTGCAGCTTGGTGTTCATCTGTTCAGTTGTTGATTGTCACAGTTCACTGGTAAATCTTGCATCCCTATCACTCACTATTAACGTAGGGAATCCAAAATCGCGTATTCAGTTATCCAGAAATAGTTTGATGACATAAGCAGTTTTAGCAGTCTCTGGCATAGCGGTAAGTCTTGCATACTTGGAAAAGCGGTCTACTATAACGAAGATGTGTCTCTTGTCAGTCCTATTGGTTACAAGAGTATCCATGAAGTCCATGGACACACTCTAACTATGACCTTAAGGAATTGGCAAGGGCTTGAGAAGCCCAAGCGGGGTCTGAGTCCTAGGTTTGTCCCGTTGGCAAACCTGGCAGGTTTCCACGGTTTTTTTTTTGGCATCTTACATCATAAAAGGCCATCAAAATTGTTGCACTAAATTGACTGAAGTCTTTCTATAGCCAAAATGACCAGCTGCATCATGACACTCCTCTAAAAGTAAATTGCGCAAAAAAAAAATTATCTGGAACACACAATCTTTTATTCCCTGCCTTCTCAAGAAACAGCAACCCATCTACCATTGTAAATTCGTTAGAAGTTAATTTATCCTTCTCTTGAAATTTACGAATGATCTCAAACATAACTGGATCTTGCTGATAGGCATCCACCAAAGATCGAGTTAGATCGTGAGATATGTCAAATTCAGTGACTAGCGTGCCCAGATAATCTGCCCTATGTGATAGTGCATCAGCCATCTTGTTATACTCTCCCTTGATTGGATCAAGTTGATAGTCATACATGTCTATCACTTTAATCCATCGTTTAAGTGCGTTAAAGAGTACAGATTGTATCTTGATCCAGCGCAAAGTCTCATGGTCAGACCTCAAGTAGAAGAATCTTCCTATGAGATAATGTATTTAGTAGCGCTCTATAAAGGCCATAAAGGTCCCGCTCATACGTGGATTTTGCTAGCTTTTGGGATGACATTTTTTTTCTCATGTACTGGATTGGTCTCAATTTTTTCCCTTCCCTTTGTGCAGGGACCCCGCCTATGCCATATTGGCTCATGTATGTGGTCACTACAAATGGTTGCTCATGTCCGGAAGTTTGAGAACTTAATAGTGTGTTAGAGCATACTTCAATTTCTTAAAGTTTGCTTCACATTCTTCAGTCCACTCCGAAGGGGTGTCAAGGCGATTTAGGTCAGTTAGTGGGGAAGCTATAGTACGATAGTTCTTAAGAAACGGACAGTAATAGCCCGCCATGCCCAAAAATGATCGGACCTCAGTAACAGTTTGAGGTCTGGGTCAGTCTCATATGCAAGTCACTTTGGCATCGTCCGGCCTCAACCTATCCGCAGAAATTTCATAACCCAAGTACAAGATCTTGGTGCGACCGAACTCGCATTTCTCCAAGTTGACCTTGTACTGGTGTTGTCTTAGGATACGTAGCACTATTTTCAAGTGCTCAGCGTCACGTTGATCCTCTACAGTCTTACTAAAGATAAGGATATCATCAAGGTACACGACGATAAACTTGTCTAAGTACTCATGAAAATCCTATGCATTGCATGTTGGAATGTTCCAAGGGCATTGCATAGGTCGAAGGGCATCACTACAAACTCGTACAGACCATACCTGGTCTGAAAGGCGATTTTGTGTTGGTCCTTAGGTCTAATAACAATTTGATGGTATCCGGACTTCAGATCTATCTTTATGAAGTACCGACATCCCTGCACTCAATCTAGTAGGTCGTCGATGAGGGGTAGGGGCTCCGCGTTCTTTATGGTGATGGCATTGAGGCCCCTATAGTTAATGCACATCCTTAGTGTACCTCCCTTCTTAGGAACAAATAAGACTGGTGCACCATAAAGGGAGGTGCTAGACCAAATCCATCCCTTCTCTGTGAGCTCTTTGAGCTGCCGACGGAGCTCATCCAACTCCGCATGAGACATCCTATAGTAGGTTTGTCCTCTCTAGGTACTTTACTACCTGGGACAACCTCAATTGCATGGACTACCTCCCTTTCCACCATACCTGTGGGCTCCTCCAAAAGGTCGGAATACTGAGCGACGACTGATTCTATCTATGGGGGTGATTTTACGGCCTCCCCTTTCTCAAAGACAAAGACTAGATACATGCCTTCCTCGCGATTCTGCTTATAGTAGTTATAGAAGGAAGATGCACACATTCACTCGTAGTTTCTCACTAGGCTGCTAGCTTTGAACTTTTGCAGTCGAATGGTTTTACCATTGGGCAACTTGTGGATCAATACCTTTCTATCCCAATCGAACTGAGGTTGAGCGACCTCGAGGTAGTATATACCTAGCAGCATGTCAAATGGCAGTTCGTCGCTGACAAGGAATGAGATTTTATATCTCAGTTCTTTTTCTCCATAGGAGAAGGTGCAGAGTACGTCCGTGACATAGTCCTGGACAACCATGAGGTGCTTGTTGGCTAATGTTGATGCTACAGATATGCTAAGTCGCTGCACTTGGTCCCCTAAGCGCAACATATCCACACAAGCACGATTGATGAAGTTTCGTGTAGAGCCCATGTTTGTAAAGGCACCCACTTTGCGGCCACCTACATCAACCTCTACCACGAAATGTTCACCCCTAGGACCTTTACTAATCATCGCCCAAGAGCCTTGGGTCCTTCCCCGATCACTAAGTCTGCAGTTCTTTTAGGGACTCAGACACATCTCTCGAACAGAGCATCGGTGGGTCTGAATGTGTTTGTGGGGCGAGGAATGGGTTACTAGCCTTAGCCAACGCCTGAAGTGGGGAAGGCAACGTTACCGCTTCGGCACGAGTAAGAGCGGCTAACACTCCTACTGGCCCGAGGTGTTTCCTTGCGAAGTGTTCGCAGAAACACTACCAGGGTTCAAAGATAAGCCCGCCACTGTTGGTGAGACTACCTTCGTTGTGACCTTCTTGCCTCGGCAAGTTCTAGACGTGTGGCCATAGTTGCCACAATTCATACACCTGCCCCTAGCAACTCGGTCTCGTCATACCTCGTAGTGTAAACCAAGTTTTACCTATGCGGGTGTTCCTTGGTCGCCCTAACCCTTGGACCAGCCTACCTTCTGCTTCCCGGTCCCCCTAACCTTTTCTTTATTGGGCGTCACGACTCCCCCATCCAAAGTCTCGCTGGCCCCGTCCTGCTCTGTCTCATCCCCTAACCATCATGTTGCCTAACCATCATGGGAAGTCGTCAATCTCAGTTGCCTAACCATCATGGGCGACAAACATGAGTTGACCTTTCTTCTTCCAGTTTTGGGGAAGTCTCTTCTTCCTACCATTTGTCTAACCCTGATGTGCGGACCCAAGCTTAGCCTCTATATCTAAGGCTTTCTTGCTGAAAGTAGTGAAGCTATGTTAGTCGATATAGGTCTCATTCGCCAACTTCTTCTTGACGTCTGTAGGCAAACATCTCAAATAGTTTGTGAGGAGTACACGCGGGTCATATCGCACACCATGTACTACGATTAGACATTCTACGGCGTTTGTGACCTCGCGTACAGTCCTGTACCTTTTGGAACATAGATTGTTGATCGCGTCAGTGGCCTTTTGAGCCCCTTGAGGGTCATGCCACTTGTTGTACACAGTCCGTACAAAGTCTTCCAATGTCTAAGCCTAAGCCCAGGCATCGAAGTTCTGACCGTAGCCCTGCTGCTGCACTAACCTGTTTAAACATTGTGTTGCCGATCCCTCTAAAAGGGAGGCAACAACTATAACTTTCTGCTCTAGCCTTGTGAGTTTGTGCCTCACATAGGTAGGCACAGTCCTCACCCAGGTGTCCAAGTCATCGTCCTTCTTCTTGTCGCTAGAGAAGAGCTTAGGACTCAACAAGGGAATCTTGGGCATCCAATGCATGGGTTTGATTTGCCCAGGTGCTTGTCGCAGTTGTTGCATAGCCACTGAGACAGGTTGCTGCGTGCTAACGTGAGCCTGACTTGAGAATAGCACTGTAGTTGTCACCGTCGTTAATGGTGTTGACGAAGCTCTAAGCACCGGAGCACTAATTGCAACTAAACCACCTAGAGGGGGCATGCCAAACATGGGAGAAAAAGAGGGCCCTGCCGACGACAACGTCACTGAGGGACCCGCAACCGAGGGGGGAGTTACTGCATACTGGGGCTGCCTCATCGTTGGGCGAGGAGCCTGCAGTGCAGCCAGAATTTGTCTCTGGCCTGCCACTAGTTCAGTCAGCACTTCCTGTTGGACAACCTGCGTTTCTGCCACCCATAGAAGCAAGTTACGCAGCGCGTGCATAGCGGGATCAAGTGTCGACTCATCTAATGCTTTAAATTTATTTAGTTGTTGTCTCCTACTCCCAAGTCTAGCTTTTCTCAGTATTGTTTTCTGTCTTCTTTTTGCTGCCTCTCTCAACTGCTACTATAACTTATCGTGAAGAGCGTCTGCTTGGAGGATCTCATAATCCTCCAGTGTGAGTTGAGTTTGTTGGTTGACTTGCAAGCCAACAGTCTAACTAATGGAAACCTATGAAACACTTTGACTGACCCCTGACGAAGTAGCCTGGGACGAGGTCTATAACGTGCTGGAGGCGGTAGCCATCGCAGCCTCTAAGGTGGCTGATGCCGACCTAACCCTCCTCAATGTCGCCCTCTCCCTAGCTTCTCTCCACAGCCTCCTTGTATCTCCTGGTCTTAACTTCGGGAAAGTAATTGGTCAACTGAGAGCAGTTCTACAAGTGACTCTAAAAGGTTTCACTAGTCGTCCCTCCTCCTCACTGCTGCTTGCATCACTCATGAGCTACAATGTGTGTGATCTAAACTAGAATCCACACTAAATCCTACATCAGCATGACACCCAACCGAGTGTGATATACAACTATTTTCGGTCAGCTTGGAGAGAAACATTTAGGTGGTCAATAACAGCTAATGTCAGGTCCTACAGGTAACACCGGTTTTATTTTTAAATTAGTCTAATATAGAATGCAATGCAACAAAGAAAGTATTATCCTATTTGCAGTTATCTATTAGTTGTTAACAAGTCTGTACAACTAAATAATCAAAAATACAACAGAAAAATTCCCACGAGAAATGAAAGTTGAAAAAACATTCTAAAAATAAATAATCTTTCTTATTTATAAATTATCATTCCAATGTTCGTCCAATTCTAAAATTTCCAGTCTTATTTGATAAGTTCCCGTCTAAATATGAGTTTTCCCTTCCAACTACATCTATTTGTTCAAGATGGAATGAAAGTCTGGACGAGTTTATGAAATGTTTTAATTAAACTTTCATTATACTACAACGAATATCTTCTAATTTAAATTGGATTAACCTATTTATGACTGAAAATCTTTACTTAGAATGACAATCCAATTAAAATATTTCATGAATTCGTTCAGACTTTCATTCCATCTCTAGCATGCAATTCAAATAAGAATGGATACCCCATTCTTGGAAGGAAATTTTTCAAGTAAGAAGGAAAATTTTAAAATTTGAGTAACATTTTTTAAGATGGAATGAAAATTTAAAATTTAGAATGTAATTTTAATATAGAATGATTATTTAATTCTAGGAAATTTTTCTGTTGTAAAATAGTTTACCTATGAAGATGTATTTTGGATGGCAGTTTGTCTAATTAATGTCACAACGAACAGTTATAGGAATCCCCCCTCTCCTTGTATCCTTCTTGAGTGGTCACTTTGTGTCAATGCCCTGAGCATCTGGTTGAGTGGCATGTCTGAAGGTGTGCAATCGGGCCCACCCATATGCCTCAAGTCTATGCCGAACCTGCCAGCCCCTACATATTGTTTACCCTCGCATGCAACGAGCCCTACTTCCGGTTTGATATGGTTGATCAAGAGGTAGTTTAAGGACAACCCCCAATGTCCTCAAGAATTATTTAACGTCACAAACAGGACGACGATCACAGTCACGGTTCAACACCGGAACCCGCCAGAAATATTTAGAGACGGTCTGGTAAGCGTCTGTTCGAAGGGTTGGCATGCCATGCATGACCTCTATTGCGCAGCAGCAGAACCAAGGACTTGCGACAAAGCATGCGTGTACTAGTCCCAGCGGGTTGGCATAGTGACCGTGACCCGAGTGCTTCGTCCAGGGCCCTTCAGAGGCTTCGCCCGTCTCCCGCCAGCTTGCTGCCCTAGAAGAATGTCGACTCTCAAGGTTGAGCGCTCGCGACACCTCACATTGAGAGGACTCTCAAGACAGAACTCACTTCCTCATGGTAAGAAGCAATGGAGAGGGCAGATAAGGAAGAGAGCAACGTACCTCATAATGCTGCCCCCAACCACAAATTTCTCACTAGAAAACTTGATGTGCATTTACGATGACTGGTCTTTGCCTCGGCACAACCAACAGCAGAATGCAGTCTTACCTCGGCTTAAATTTCACATCAGCGAGCTCTCATCATCCAGCGTACACCCCTAATGTCATCACATAGCTTCTTAGCGCGCCCACACGATCTTGGGCCTCCAATCGTTCAACGCCCAAGCCTTATTACTGCCTCACACCTCATGCGACGCACCAAACAACTATTGCGAAGAATCAACGAAGCGTCGTTCGAACCATCTCTTATACCAAATTGCAAGGAAAATGAGCAACAACGAGATGACAATATCCAGAATGCACAATCACATTGAAAACCAGATAGTATCTCAGTGTTCAAAAAGCAACATTGCACCAATATAACACCGATGGAGATTCGTAGCACTAACAACCAATGTCAATGAGAGCTTGCTCTCACCACCACCAACATAAGAATCCAGTCCCTTCTCCCTATTTGGCACTCGGCGCCCAGCCTACTTCCTACACAACTATTGTTTGCCTACTAATTAACAATGCAACGGTTGACATGAATGGCCAACGAAGTACTTGAAGATGTCGCCCAATGCAGAGCATCACCAATACCAGGTATGTGCCCTCACATCATCATCATCATCATCCTTCTCTCTCTCCCCTTACTTTCACCCATATCGTCCCTCTATACACTCGAAGGCCACTCCTACGCCTCACTGTAGTCCAAACCCTAGCCAGCCAGCTATGGAGGTTGGGCTATGGCGTTGCCCTCAGCAGCGCCCTCACTCACACAAGACCGCACGTGCTTGCACCTTGCCTCTCAGTGTCAGCAGCAACCTACGAGCGTCCGCTCCAACCGCGTTTCCGCTAACATGCAAGTGCTTGAATGAATGACAAGTCAGCGAGCTCTTTCCTCTATGGAAAGAGTTTGCCTCCCCCGGCGGCCTGGCTGGTCTGGGCCTCTACCAAGCAGCGCCCTCACTCACACACGACCGCACATGCTTGCACCTTGCCTCTCAGCGCCATCAGCAACCCACGAGTGTCCGCTCTAGCAGCGCTGCCGCTAGCATGCAAATGCTTGAATGAATGACCAGGCAGTGAGCTCTTTCCTATATGGAAAGAGTCTACTTCCCCCAACGGCCTGGCTGGTCTGGGTCTCTACCCAGAAGCCTCCCGTAGGCCCCAGGAGGTTGTGCCTCTGTTGCAGTTACTGGGCCTCGTTCAGTTGGGTCTCCCAACTGTCTATGTATGAGGCTGCGATTCTTGCCCAGAGGCTGCATTTCAGGAAAGGACTGGAAGGTCGTGGAACGTCTTTGCTGCTCGGCCTGTGTTTCCCTCAACCAACTGGCGCGTTGCAACAGCCTGAACCCCAAATACGAAATTGACAGCAGAGGGTCTCTCGATAATTGTTAGGCTCGCCTTCACTTAGGGCGGGCACACCTGCATCAGGGCCCCTTAGGCCTGCCGAGGATCCAGATCCTCACCGATAATTTTAAAATAAATAAATAAATGAGGAGGTGGAGGAAAGTGAAGAGAAACTAAGTGTTGGATTTTTTAAAACTTTCGTTAGCATTTCGTTACCCCCATGGGGTCGAAGTGTGCCGTCAAAAAAAAAAAGACTAAGTAAGATAGGAGAAAGTAGGGAGAAAAAAAAATAAATTGGCAGCACTTCATTACCTTCACGGGGTCAAAATGTGCGCCGATAGCCGAAATAACTTCCTAAACAGATGTAGAGGTGCCGCAAAAAAAATCAAATTTTCAGAATAAATAAAAAATGAAAATAAAATAAATGAGAGAAATGAGAAAGAAGTAGAGGGAGAAGATAATTCAGACTTTTAGAGAAAAGAGGAAATTTTAAATCAAAGAGAAAGACAAAGAAGAAAAAACAGAAAAAATCAAAGTTGGGGATGAGAAGAGAGAGAAAAATAGGTGAGAAAGAAAAAAAGATTGAAGGGGAAGGTGGGTGGATGATTGGGTTATAGTTGGGGGAGGAAAGGGAGAGAGGAGGGTGGGAGAATGGGAGAGAAAGTGATGAGAAGAGTAAGAGAGAAGTGAAAGAGATTAGTAGAAGATTGTGAGTGGGGAGTGAAGGGGAGAAAACGATAGTGGAAGATGAGTGAAGAGAGAGGTAAGAGGGAGGGGAGTACGGGTAGAGGTAGAAGAAGTGATGAGATGGTATAGGGGAGAGAGAGATTGGGGTGTGGGAGAGTAGGTTAGTGGAGATAAATAATACCAGGCTCTTGGGCGGCCAAGAGCAACAAGGTCACCAAAATCCATTGGATCTTGGCCTTCAAGATGTTGGCGGTCTGCGGCTGCAGCAGAAAAAAAATAATAATAATAATAAAATAATCAAGGGTTGGTTGAGATCTTGATCAACCACCCTAATTGCATTGATGCGCAGCCCCCTAGCCAAGGGGGTTTTCATTGCTGCCAAAGTGTTGGTGGAACAGTAGAAAGCATCATCATCATCATCATCACCATCATCTAGGTGGGCTGAGATCTTGATCAGCCACCTAGATCTCCCTGTAGTGCAGCCCCCTAGCCAGGGGGGTCTTCGAGGTCCTCAGCAAGCTGCCACGTGGCACTGCAGATGGCCGCGTGTGAAGGCAGCAGCAGCCACGATGTTCGGGGGGGGAGGGGGGACAAATAACAACTTGCCTGCTGCTATCCTGCTCACCGTTCGCCGACCGAGAGGGGGGGGAGGGGGAGGGGGAGGGGGGGGCAAATAGCTTGTGTGGAACTGTTCAGCATGAACGTCCCGCATTACAAAGTTATGGACACAGTTTAGCCAATTTGTTATAGCATTGGCTATGCACGCGCATGGCCAGCAGCTGCCTGGGTTCAAACCTTGGCAGCAACATGCATCCCGGATCTGAATATATATAATCTGGGAGTGGAGCGGAGCAGGGCGGGGTGCGGCAGCGTGGGCGCGTGGCGCTCGCGCATGCGGCGGACGACACTCTCTCTTTTCGTGCGAACTGTCGCAAAATGCACTTTTCCCGCCAGTTTGCTGCGAAAACACCCAAAAAACGGCCAAAATCCCACTATCAGGATTACACCGCTTTTGCACAGTGACGGGGTGTGGTGGGTGAGAGCGACACTTTTTCCCACCAGTTTGCTGCGAAAACACCCCCAAAAGGACCAAAATCCCGCTATCGGGATTACACCGCTTTTGCACAGGGACGGGGTGTGGTGGGTGGGAGCGGGGAACGTTCCCTCTCTGATACCAGTGTGGCAGACCTGCCCGGATGGCGGTCCGTTAGGATGAAGACGAAGGGGCGAGCAATACGGAGATCGAGATGGAGTTGGAAGGGACAACACAACTCCGACGGGGACTCAACACGCACGTACTCCAAAGCGTGCAGAATGAAGAATGAGCACAAAACAGACTGCAGCTGGGGTATACCCCGAGCGGACTGATTGGACTGGACTAGACTGGCCTGGTACCGATAGTGGTACTGGGCAGGACAGGAGTGGACTGAAACAGCACACAGCCTATGGGGTCAGGCCACGACCTAGTCCCACAGGCTGAACAGGCAAATAGCCTAATAGGCCCTGGCTGTAGGCCAGGGCAGATATAGGCCCGCTGCAACTGGCAAGGGGTTTTGATTGTTTCCGAGTAAGGAAGGATTTAACTCATTCCATACCCAATGAGTCCTGGGTCTGTGGCCTTTACTGTTTCTGCTTTGGAGCTCTCTCTTCCCTCAGAGGTGCATATTTACCCTTCCCGTTTAGGAGCTCACTTTTTTCTACCGGCCCAACCCAATCCCTGGGGGTTGCTGAATCATTTCGAAAACTTTGAGCAACTTCATCCACACTCCCTCCCAACATTGGCTCTCACCAACCTCCATGATTATGGGCCTCGTTCAACACCACGTGAAAGTCAAGGTTTTCTTGCCCAACATCGTTCCCCGGTGCCCTTGAATTTCGTTAATCACAGCCCAACCGTGATTAGGCTTTCGGGTTTAGAGAACGGGTGGGAAAAGCTCAAGGGCGGCTCAAGTGCGGCCCAGGCAAACCTACCATTTTTCAAGTCACCTCTCTGGGCACACTTGAGCTGCACTTGAAAATGGCGCTGCAGGTACGTGTAGACCCCCCCAATAGTTTTTTTTCCCCCCGTTTATTCTTCTTTTTCTAAGGCGATTGTCCGGGTTTCTGCTCACTTCAAGGGCAGACCCGAGGGTTGACTGGAACGAAACGTGACTTGGGTATTTTTTTATCACTTTTGCACTCGAGTTTCAAGTGAAGTGAAGTGGTGTGGAACAAGGCCCTATGCCCTTGTAAGCAAGTGCTCCCTCCCCATAGGCGCCTCATGGGACAATACCTCTCCCCCTTAACAATCCCTGTGAATACCACATCGGCAACAGGCTAAGGGACAAGTGTTTGGGGTGTCAATCTAACAGCAGCCTGATCGTGTGCAGAAGAGGATGGAGGCCGCTCGGACACGGACCTACAATGCAAGTGCTCTAACCAACAGAGCTACCACTTCTTATCTCAGCTACGGCAACTTTTAAGGGCATCCTCACGGCAACTTCTAAGAACATCCTCAGGCACAAACATTTTCGGCAGAATCTAAGCTTACTTGAGTCCAACACGCACGGAGGGTTTGAGTATGCCCGCATGGAAACGGTCCTTGGCTTGTCGTTGGATGGTACATAGCAATTGTCTTGCAACTACACGCAGTTGCCTTTTCAACTTCTTAGTTACCATTTGCGCATACTAATAGTTTTTAGGTCATTCTCGCTTCCCTCAATCACACGTTTTTTTCGCATCATTGGATTTCGGACATCGACGACATTTTACGACATTCATTGGACACCCTCGACAGAATATGGTCTCGGTGGTTGAACTTCAAAGGACCCAACCTATTTTGGCAAGAACAAGACCATGGACCCAACAGTTGGACTTCAGAGGTTGTAGGCTGTTTGGTTGAGATTCAATGGGACCAAGGGACCTCGGAACTCACCCGGGATGCATTTGGACGTCGCTGGCCCGGACAGCACTGCTCCCACTGCCAGCGACGATATAAGTGACCGGCAGCGCAGCAGTGGATGCAGGTTGCTGGACTTGTTGGATCTGCTGGATTTCCCGCGATCCTCCTTCCGATGTGCGCCCTCCAACAACGCTCGGTGCATAAGTGAATCTGCAAGCAGACAGGTCACTTCATCAGCCGGTCTGAGGAGAATCATTTCTCCTTCGCCAATTTTGGCGTAGGGGACTCTCAGGTCACAGTCCCTCGGGTCGCCCGCCGTCAGCCAGCATAGCTCTGCCACCGTCGTGTCTCCAATTCAGTTACAAGTCAGCGGCTTTTTCCGGTCAGTCCTTACTGTCAGTCCATCCCACCCCAGTAAGTCAGTTCCACCTCACCACCATGAACCCGTCTGCTTGCAGAATTGGAGACATGCCCCCCCCCTTCTGCCTAACCCCGCCACCAATCCTTATCCCCACCAACAACATGTCTCAGCCGCCTCCCCGTCTTCATCCTCTTCCTTCCATTCACTACCCTCCATCAGCACACAACTTTTCGATTCATTCCTCCTGTCATTTTTTCCCTCTAACCTCACAGTCCAGTCTCAACAGCCCATTGGCGACGGATAGCTAGCCATATTATTCTCCTCCCTCATCACGCCGCTAAGATCTTCCATAACTTTACCACCAATAGCCATCGACGAAAATATCAAGTCTATTTTCTTCCTTGATCCTCCCTCGACCTCGCTTCTCCCTCTTCACTTTTTCTCCCGCCCTTTCATCTTCCCAGACACCGTAACTTTTTTGCAATCAACCTTCAGGAAGGTATGTATCTAACCTTGTCACCTCCGATTTACTTGTATTCGCAGAAGAAGAAGCCTTCTACACCTTCCAAAATGGTGCTCAGTCTTCCTTCTTCATCACACGGGATCAAGCTATGCAGCTCCTCTCTCACTCCTTCTACTCTAATTTTTTTCTCTCATTAATAACCTTCGGCACTCGGAGTCTAAATTCGCTCTCACCTCAGGAGCAGGCCAAGACAAGCGCCGAGTTTGGTAACTTGAAGGAGCAGCATGCGCACGATCTACACATCCCATTCTATTGTTTTTCACTTTGCTTGGCTTCTGCAAGAGAGGACTCCTCCAAGTTCAGGGTTAACGGAGGCCTTCTCAGCATAGCAGAGAATATCCCTTTACTTAAAAGGCTACCAGGTTTCATATCTCCTCTCGCCTTCTTCTTCAAAGGCTTCTTCAAGTAGCTTAGCAACTTATCAAGGGTGACACCTCCCACCTCCTTCTTCATCAGCTTATTCAATCTTGACCAGGACCCTGGTTCAGTTTGCTCACAGATCAAGCTTGCGGGAATAAAACTAGGTATCAATCAGCACCGGATTTTCCAAGAGAAACCTCCTATCCGTCGCAGCCTGCACTTCCGCGTCTCATTTTGAAACTCTAAGACGCAACTCACATCTTCTCTTTCATCGATAATGACAACCAAGATGCTGCAAAGAAGGAAGGTTGAAGATCCCCGTCCCAGAAGAAGAAGGACTTACCGAAGAGGTTCGGATTATGCATCCGAATCAGACCCCCCCTCTCCCAATCAGCCGATCCCTGTCTAGCAGCTCCTCATAATTTCCCAACCTCACCAGTCTCCCAATCAAACCCCATCTCCCTCTACTTTGAACCCCCCCATCCGGAAAGTCCTAAGAGCTAGGAGAAGACCTCACATCTTCAGGGGACTTGAATACATTTTTCTCTTCTGCATAATCTCCCTCTTCTTAGGTGTCCTCTTCATTTATTGTCTCATTTTCTTCCGCTCGCCCCCTCTCATCCCCTTCCTTCCCCAAAACCCAAGTAAGAAGCATTACTAGCTTACTGATTAATGAAGGTAGTAAGGTCAATGTGAGTATAGTCGGGCTCGCTGCTTGTCCTTCGTCATTATGCTTTGTAATAACGGAAGGACGCGAGGTGTGGAATGTAAAATGGATAACCAAGCCTTAATTGTGAGGGGAAAAATGGGAGAAGAAAAGCAGAAGGTCAAGAAGAGGGCCGAAGTCAAGGAAGGGTGTAACAAAAAGGGTACGATGCCAGTGATCAATTGTCCGCTGTTGTTTTTCCATTACTCTCTGTAATAAGTAGAAAGGAGCATCAAAGATCGTAATAATGCATGACTAAGTTCTGATTAAAAATAAATAAATAAATAAATAAAAATAAAAAAGGGAAGGCAGCCAGGGAGAAGAAGAGCAAGTAGGGGGAGACATTGACGAATGTAGTGAAGGAGAAAAACCAGCAGTCCAAGAATGTGGCAATATTAAGTCCCCAATTAAGGAGGACATTAGAATTGTGAATATAGCAAAGGATTTTTTCTCATTTCATTCCTAATCTTTCACTTCTCTTCTTTTGGGTTTTCAATATTCCTCTCCCCTTCTAAAGTCCCTAACCCATTAAAAAAAAAAAAAAAAAAAAAAAAAACTCAGATGAAAATCATCCATTCCAAACTTGAGTTCACACCAACCTCATCAAGCGGTTACTCAATCAAGATCGACTGCTTTATCATCTGACTGATTAACCGACTGGTAAAGATCAAACCGACCACATCACTCCAAATCGTCATTCAAAGAGAGGTATTATCTTCCCAGTTGAGGAGGACATAAAAAAAAAAAAAAAAAAAAAAAAAGGATTTGTTTGCAAACCTTGCAAGATTTCATGTTTAATTTCTTCCTTCTCTCCTTTCAACTTATCAATATTCCACTTCCCCTTCCAAACCTCTAATCCGTTACTTAAAAAAAAAAAAAAAAAAAAAAAATGGAGCGGAAAGACGAATGACTTCGTACCAACCTAACCAAGCGGTTACTCAATCAAGATAAACGACTTTGCTCATCTGATTGACTAACCACTTTGTAAAGATCAAACCAACCACATCACTCCAATCCGCAATTTGAATTGACCCGCTTATTTTCCCTTCTCCCTTTGCCTTTATCTATTGCATTTCAGAAACAATCATTCTCATACTTTACGTTCATTCGATCAACCTGTTACTCAACTAGGTAGGAGTACCTTAGACCAACCGATTATCTATCTGGTTGATTTAACGACAACCAACCTCTTAAACATCTCAATCATCACCGATGATTTTTTAAGCGCGCATCTGTATCGCCTCGTAAAATCAGTATCTCTAGATTTTATGACTTGCTCAAATCACACTCCTCACCACTTACCCCAACCCCTTTTTTTAAGACAAGTTAAAAAAAAAAAAAAAAAAGGGGGGGAGGGAAGGAGGGACGGAAAAAGAAAAGGGGGAAACTTTGGGAAGGGTTATCAACCCTCAAATTATTTTTTTCCTCCATATCAATTAAAAAAATAAAATTTAAAAAAAGGGAGGGGAGAGAAGAACGAGAAGCTACGCCATCCATTTTAAAGGCAGTCTATCACACTCAAGTTCTGATTACAGACAGTTAAAAAAAAAAAAAAAAAAAAAAAGGGGGGGGGAGAAGAAGATAAACGATGAATATAATTCATTTTCTTATCACTTCTACGTCTCAATCTTGGTATTTGCAAACGACTAATAGTCAATCCCAGGTTATTCTCAATAGATTCGTCTGGTCATCGAATGTTAAAAAAAAAAAAAAAAAAGGAAAGGGAAAGACAAGTTCAGTTGCCACCGAACTTGCACCCGCATAGGCGGCTTTGTATTCAGAAGTACTGATCAAAACCACCTAAAAAAAAAAAACAATGAAAGTATATATATTTTATTTTATCTCGTTTTTGCGTGATTATCCGTGTACTTTCAAAAATTTACATAAAGCCTAACAATAATTCCCAGAATTCTCAATAAAATAAATATGTCTGGCAATCAATCTTCAATAACATCAATCGATCGCACACGTAAAAAAAAAAAAAAAAAAAGGAAGAATGATCAGAGAAATCATGATGATGATTACTTATCACTACCATTACAAGTGGCTTCCGGCAAACGTTGAACATTTACCTGACCTCTAGTCGACCAATCATTCGATTATCGGTCGATCAATCGATTAGTTGATTAATCGACCGATCAATCATTTAATCGCCCTACCAATCGACTAATCCGTCGAACGACCGATCAATCGATTGATCAGATAATCAACCGATCAATAGATTAACCAGTCGATCGGCCGATCAACCCATTAAGTGATCGATCGGCCAATCAATCGATTATCGGTCAATCAATCGATTATCGGTCAATCAATCGACTAATCGGTTAATCAATCAATTAATACATCGAGCAATCGTCCAATGAACCGATCAATCGATTAACAATCAATCAATAAATTGATCTTTCCACTAATTAATTGATAATCAATCATTACATCAACTGATAATCGATCAATCGATTAATCAGGATGATCAACTCATCAAACCATTTGATGAACAAAACTGCAAGTATATCCCTTCTTCCCCACCTTATGATGTACTCTCAGTCTTTGTGCAAGTGTTTCTACAAAATATCATGTTCAACAAGCCGCTTCCGGCAATCGTCGAACTTCCACCTGACCTTTCACTCAGTAAAGCATACCTCATTCTACCCTTACATAACGACGTTCGGGCAACTACTTCCTGTAACGATCGTCTAGTCAACCATTTGATCGATCAACCTTACAATATATCTAATGTTAGATCAATCAATCAATCGATTAAACGATCGTCCGATCAGTCAATTAATCAAACGATCGACCAATCAAACCATTAATCAGTCGATCGGTCAATCAATCGATTAATCGACCAATCAATCGACTAATCGACTAATCAATTAATTAATACAAACACAGGATTCGTGAAAACCCAACAAAACCACAAAACCCAACATTTTGTGTAGAGTGAAAAAGTAGAAGTCAAACGCTTATTTCTGATAAAAGAAAAAACATATTTTCGACCACTTTCCGAGAGAGAAGGCAATCAAGCAAACAATCGAGCGATTCTCAAGATGTGGAGGAAAACTCTTTCTTGCAAAGATCCTGTTATACGAGTATAAGTCATTCTCAATGGACTTGCAGAAAAGCAGAGCTCTAATAAAACAAACTCAAAAGTTGTGAAAAAACAGTTCTTGTGAATTCTGGCATATATGCCGTTTTCAACATTAATAGACTCTATAAAACAATTTTAAATTTAACAGCAAAATCTTTGCCAAAAATATATGTTATGTAAAATAATAACACAAACAACTTTTGTCTCATAGACATCTTCAATTTTTTTGTCAAACGCAAGTTAAAAATAAAAAACCAAAAAAAAAAAAAAAAAAAACATTTTTAAAAAAGAAAGTTTGCCCACAGATAGGAGAATATTTTATGGCGAACGTATTAAGTACTATTAATAAACAAGATAACACGTTCGCACGTTCGCCAAACCCTCAACCATGTTCGTCGTGATAACTTATAGGACTCTACACATGATCTTTTAAAATAAAAAAAAACATGGATGTTTCAATTTATAAATATACGATGCTCCGCCTAGTAATGATTTACTGTGAAAAATTTTGCTTTTTTTCCTCGCCACTTCTAGTGGTTCTAATATATATATATATATATATATATATATATATATATATATATATATATATATATATATATATATACTTCACAAAAAATATTGCTCATGTAGAAGACCTAAAACTGTACTCTCATAATCCTAAATAAATTTCGTTTAAACCCAACATTTTTTTTTGCGGAGGGGGGCTCACGAACCCTATGTTTACACCGAACAATCGTCTAAATAGTCGATCAATCGATTAACAATCAATCAATCAGAAGATTATTCCACTACTTAATCAATAGTCGATCATTGCATCAACTTATAATCGATCAATCGATTAATCAAGCTTAACTATTTGATCAAAAAAACTGCAAGTTTATCCCTTTTTCCCCACCTTATGATGTACTCTCACGTCTATTACTCTCTGTGCAAGTGTTTCTACAGAATATCATGTTCGGCAAGCCGCTTCCGGCATTCGTCGAACTTCCACCTCACCTCTCACTCACCGTATTCTACCCAACCATGACGACGTCCGAGCAACTACTTGATGTAACCATCGCCTAGTTAACCATTTGATTGATCATCCCTTCAATGCATATAATGTTAGCTTTAAATCTCTGGACCCTTTGATCGACCAATTAATTGACTGATCACAATTTTGCAACATAAACCGGATCATCAACCAATTATCTGACTTGTCAATCGATTAATCAATCAATTGATTTCTTTAATCTACCTCCCCATTTACCACTTATGCGTAAGTAAGTTTTTCTTTTCACGTTTGTTCACCACTTTAATGAATAATTATTCATCTCAACCTGATGGAAGAACGACCGTCACTTCGCTTGAAGTGTAAAGTCATTGATATTTATTTTGGCTCCTCCGAAGGATGTTACTTTTTTGTTAAAAAAAAAAAAAAAAAAAAAAAAAAAAAAAAAAAAAAAAAGAGAAAGAAAAAAGAGATAGAATAAATAAGAAGAAGGAAAGAAGGGAAGAAAAGGGGAGGAAAGGAGGAAAGGAGGAAGACAAAAGAAGGGTTAAAGCGATGGGGCGGATGCATACGGTACCAATAATGAGGTAATAAAGCTAGCAGCAGTTATTATAAAAAAAAAAAAAAAAAGGAGGAAACTATTCCGCGCATAAAATAGACCAGTGCACCTACTCCTTTTTCGTCAACAACCACTACCACAACTCATCTCCTTTTACTTAAAAAAAAAAAAACAAAAAAAACAAACAAACAAACACCATCATTTTAAAAACGTCACCCATCAATCACAAAACCACGACAAACCAAGCCTCAATATGCAAACTTCAGAATTATCGGTAAATGTTTTGTACATAAATGCCTTAGATAAGTTTTCTTCACTTCCTATTTTCTCACTTTTCGCACATTAAGAAAAAAAAAAAAAAAAAAGGACGGCTAACACTCATTTAACAAGAAACCCACACCTTGTCTATGACCCCATCACACACCATCTTACCATCTCGAAAACTCTGCTCACAAAACAACTCTAATCGATGTAAAAAAAAAAAAAAAAAAAAAAAAAAAAACAATCAAAAAAATTAGGAGAAAAGAGGAAGAGCATATTACTCAAGTCAATTATTATCTACCACAAAAAAAAATGGAGTGAAGAAGGAAAACTCTCCTGCAGGATGAGTTTGCACAACCATAAAAAAACTCAAACTGATCATTGGACCAAAAAAAAAACAAAAAAACAAAAAAACATGGGGGATGAAGACTAATGACAAAACTCAATCATACCCTTCTCCTTTTATTTCGCTCAAATCAATCAATCATTTATCTTCAAATGATATTTGAATGTCCTTCCTTGTTTGCAGGAATTCAATGGAGACCTCATTTATTGAAAGTCTCCTACTCAAACTTGTGCTTATTCTTTTTTCCCTCACCCTACGCCTTTTTCGCACCTTCTCACTCAATCCTCTTCTCACTCAGTGTTTTCCCATGAGAATCCTAGCGGTCCTAATACTACTCATAATTGGATATTCCTTTCCGGTTTCTATCTTTATTGTCTCCTACTTCTTTCCACAAGTCATTCAACTCTTCGATGATGACACTTTTTTTTTTTTTTTAAATACATGGAACCACCCTACTCATCCGAGGATTCATTACCACCACAACCATTAACGTTAACTTTAATGTGAACTTATGTCTACCAGATGGATCCTGTCATCACCAGAGTCATCTCCGCCAATAGACCGCAAGCCCTTATCGGTGCTCGCGTACTAGTTATCTCTCCGGTTGCACCTTTCGTCTTCTCCCCGACCAAGATCGTTTCATGCCTCAATCCTCAAGCCCAAATAGAATAACTCATTTTTGTGGTACAGGCAAAGAAATCATCCCAAACCCAGAAAGTCCACATCTTTGGCCTCAAACTCCTGCCACCTCCCCCTCCCCCTCCACCTCCCTCCCCCTCGCCTCATGTACTCCAACCCATCTTCGGTTCTCACCAATTGCGAACACTCCAACACTTTTCTTCCTCTTCCTCTGCACCAGACGTGATGACACTTTTTGATCAACTCCGAACCCAGCTCATCCAGAAATCCGAAACCGGTCAAAATGAGATTCTCAGAAGAGAGGAGGAGAATCAAGCCCTTAATGAACTATATTCCAACATAACCTCCCACATGCATGAAATTTCCCTGAAGATGCTTCCGAAGCCCCCCTCCTCATTCTATGAGCTCGAAGCATGGAAAAAACTCTTCTTCAACCCATGCTATCTTTGGCAAATCATATCCCTCATCAGATTTAAGGTTCTCGCCCTTAAATACTCCTGTTACCCGTATGGAAAGACCTTTGTCATCGACTTTGTGTCATGTGTCGCCTCTATAACCAAGGATTTCATGGAAAAACGCATTTCCAAGGAGACCAAGATACTACTAAGCAAGGCCGCTAGAGAAGGAATGGAAGAGGCACTACCACTTATCGAAGCGAAATTCAACTACTGCCTTCAAGTTAATCAAGCTCGTCAGATGGAAGTCAAGTAAGTTAGGGTAGTGCCCGATGACTTTAACTACTCGCCCTAGACTGCCAAAAAAGTCCACGCCATTTGCGTTAAGGGCATTCTCACTTATCTTCCTCTCACCTTGCAGGGCAAATTGGGGAGATTAGGAAGGCAAATCAACAGACCGTGACCAAAAGAATGACGATCACTCCAAATCTGAAGACAGACGTTCCACCTCTCGCAAGCATCAAGACGAAGACTACAAGGGTTACGGCTACAGCAGAGCAACAAAGGAGTTCAAATTCGATACCGACAGCTCAAAGACGAACTCTAACAACAAGGATGACTTCAACGCAGCCTCTTAGTGCTTGCCCCCCCTTCACCATTCCTCCAGTCCCTCAGATTCTTCAAAATCTTTTCAAACCTCAATCAATCACTGACCTCCGCAAAGCAGTATTTGCGCTTCAAGAAACTCAATCTTGGCTAAGGTCACCAGACCACTTCTTCGCAGCATCCACCACCTCCTCCTTCTCCAACTGGAATCTCTTTCTTTCCTCCTCCTCCAAATTTTTCTCTCACTCAGTTTTGTAGTGGATCAAGCACAGCGTCAGACACAACTTTGTAAGCACTAATCACATTCCCACCACAAAGAAAATAGAAGTTCGTCGCATGCTCAAAGGAGTTTACTCTGCCTCTCAATCTAAGCAAGTTCTTAAACTTCAATTTTCCCCCAAAACCATCATTTCAAATCACAACCTTCTTCCCCATCACCAAGATTTCATATCTTCCTCTGTTTCACAACTTCTACAATTCAAAGTTATAGAACAATCTCCCTTCCCAATAGTGATAAACCATGTGTTTGCTCTTGAAAGCTCGTCAAATACAAAATTTGTTCTTGATGTTAGATTCGTAATTTTTTTTTCTCCTTTCCTCATTTTCACTACGAATCTTTTGATGACTTGCTCTCTTCCCTCTCTAGTTCTTCTTCGCAAGACTTTCTCACTTGCTTCGACATAAAGAATTTTTATTACATTATCCTCATTTATCCGGATCACCACCCATTTTTCGCTTTTAATTGGAAAGAAACGAATTACCACTTCAATACTCTATGTTTCGGGGTCTTATCCGCATGCTGGATCTTCACCACAGTTATGCAGGAAATCATGACGAAACTCAGAATCCGTAAAGTACTTATTTCGTCATACATAGACAACTTCGCCTTAGCAAATTTCACTGTCCCCTTCCTCATCTGGCAAACCTTCAACTACATCGCCCTTCTTCACAAATTTAGGTTTTTTCCTCAGCATTAACCAATATTTTTTTCTACCTTCTCAATCTATTAAGTTTCTT
Source organism: Chara braunii (assembly GCA_003427395.1). NCBI lineage: Eukaryota > Viridiplantae > Streptophyta > Charophyceae > Charales > Characeae > Chara > Chara braunii. The sequence goes on along the minus strand of BFEA01000160.1, from coordinate 240,495 downwards.
GGTTTCATTCTCGACTCTCACAACAAGAGAATAAAGGTTCCTGAAGACATGACCCTAAATATTATTAATCTCATTAATCGTGTCTCAACATCTTCAATATCTAGCAGATCCTTAGCAAAGTTAGCAGGAAAAATAAGCATTCCTTTCAAAAGCCTTTCTCCCCGCCCCCCTCTTCTTGCCTTCCTTTTACGATTTTATTTTACCTGCAAACTGTGACTCAATCATTTCAGCTTCTAATGACTTTCTCTTTGACTTATCATGGTGGCTCCACCACCTCCTTTCTCTTCCAGGATGCCTTTGGATAATCAGATAAACCACTCTACTTACCGCAATAGATGCAACTTCCACGCAAATTGCAGCAATAATGAGAACTCTCAATAACGAAATCATCTTCAACGAATGTCTTCCAAACTATCTTCTTGACTCCTCCTCCACGCACTGAAAATTGTTTGCAGTTCTCCAAACTTCCATCGTACTCTTTAACAGTCATAAAAACCTCTCACTATCCAGTATCCACATTAATTAGACTGCACATAGACAGCCAGACCGCCTCCTTTCTCCTTGCTAATATGCGCTCCTCTGATCCACTATTCAATCCTTGGCTCCGAGATATCGCATCAATACTCATTTCTTGCAATACTCTTCTGAACCCTATTTAGATTTTGCGCGAACTTAACCAACACGCGGATCACGTTTCCAAAACAGAGGATAACTCCGATTGGGGCATCTTCTCATATGTCCCCAAGACTATCTTCGGTCATTGACCTCTTCGCTTCCGACTATCATCACGTTTGTCCTTTAGTTGTATCCAGAACTTGTTCAAGTCTTGCACTCAACATAGAAGCCCTCTCTCTCGACTGAAACTCGGTACCAAAAGAACCTTATAGATGAATCTTCCCTCCCACATCCCTTATAAACATAATCATCTCCCGCGCAATACTCTCCCCCGCTTTCTACCTTCTCATAACTCCTAATTCCCCTAAACCAACCTGGTTCCCAAAACTTTTGTAATTAAAAATACTTTGGTCCTTTAAAATTCCCTCGTCTCCACTTTCCTGCATACCCAGCCCGAGAGTGCATCCCTCCTGTTGTCACCCAACAGTTTTCGGCCTAAGAACATTCCTATTTAAAACCTAACTTTCACCCTTTCTTTTCCACCCTCGTTTCATCCCATATCCATATCGCATGAACGTTCCGATGCTTTTCAAGGCTCCCTGCCGCATGATCTCTCCAAAACTCCACCCCTCCTCGATACCAGTCTGAACTCCACCTATTTGAAAATTGTGACTTGTCTCTCCTTCGTACGCCCGTGCCTCCTCAAACCACTTTTCAATCCTTTTATTAAAAGCACTCCCTCCCAACGGACCATCACAACAGCGGCCCCGAAAAAAAAAAAAAAAAAAAAACTCTGATATCCTGCCCTATTCGACCATACACCACCACCAATTCATTTAGAATTCCTAAAAACATTTCTTCTTTCTTCGCTGACTCCCTCAATTTGATCAAGAATTTTTCACCTTGACGATCCGTTTTCGTATAACCAGACCTTACTATTCTCTCCCAAATATTAATCTCTGTATATTGCAAACGTAATCGCTCACCACATCGTTGCCAACTCTCCCATAAATACAATAATCTCGCAGCATCTCTATACGCTTCAACTTTCATCACTCCCTTCAATGTCATAATTTTATTTCTAATATAATTTATAACAATCCCTAATTTCTCCCATCACAAAGGACACGCTGATTCTTCGGTCACCCCCTACTGTAATGCATACTCTTGATAAGCCTTTCGGAAGGACTTCACATATCCACTTTGACAAGGATCATCACTCTCCCTTCCTAAAAAACGAAAGCTATTACTGAGGCTAGTTATTGTCGCATCAACTGTCGATAGCGATATAATAGGTGTTCCCTCGCAATCAGTTGTTCGGCAGCGAGCTTCAACCTCAATTAACCACTAGATGCTTATGAAGGATAAAATATCTAGATCTATGCAACTCATGCAATCCCGTCCAACTTTATTCCTCTCCAACCATTCGTTCAACCCTAGTAACAATTTTTGCATTCCGTTACGCCATCGTCGTCCGCAACCAAACTCATCTATAACATTGTTGCACCGTTCTAATCCACTCTCGTAGTCTCCTTCGTGCTCCAGAGTGCTCCTCTTCAGCCGCTAACTTCCATCGCTCATACGCTCGTTCCACCATTCCCTGCAAGACGACAATGTCACTTGCGGGACGATGGGGGAGATAGGGTGACCCAGGAGGTGTGTGGGTCTGCGGCCCCCAACTCCAGGACTCTCCTATTCAATCCGGCATTATCTATGGTACACAATTTCCCCTTTTATTTGGACAAGACATGTGCAACAATTGTCCTGCAACTACACGCAGCTGCCTTTTCAACTTCTCAGTTACCATCTGCGCACACTAACAGTTTTTAGGTCATTCTCGCTTCCCTCAGTCGCACGGTTTCTTCGCAGTCTTGGATTTCGGACATCTACGGCATGCCACGATATGCATTGGACATCCTCGACAGAATATGGTCTCGGCGGTTGAACTTCGAAGGACCCAACCTATTTTGGCAAAAACAAGACCATGGACCCAGCAATTGGACTTCAGAGGTTGCAGACTGTTTGGTTGAGATCGAGTGGGACCAAGGGACCTCGGAACTCACGAGGGGTGCATTTGGACGTCGCCGGCCCGGACAACACTGCTCCCACTGCCCGCGACGGTATAAGTGACCGGCAGCGCAGCAGTGGACTTAGGTTGCTGGACTTGTTGGATCTGCTGGATTTCCTGCGATCCTCCTTCCGCTGTGCGCCCTCCAGCAGCGCTCAGTGCATAAGCGAATCTGCAGGTAGACAGGTCACTCCATCAGCCGGTCTGAGGAGAGTCATTTCTCCTTCGTCAATTTTGGCGAAGCGGTCCCACCCGCCCTCAATTTTCCCGCGGTGTGTGGGCCTGCGGCCCCCAACTCCAGGACTCTCCTATTCAATCAGGCATCATCTATGGTACGCAATTTCCCCTTTTATTTGGACAAGACTTGTGCAGTGTCTACACACGATACAATCTGCTGATGCAGTACGCGCAATTGGTTGCTTAAACCACCAGTACCTGGCCCAGCTATCGGCCGCGGCGCTTCTCGTATACGTGCCGTGCAATTTGGGCTTCGGCCTGCCGGACCGCATTGGCTGGAGGCCGCAGGCAAAAGGAAAAAGAAAATTGCGACGGCGGTTCGGCAGGACTTGGCGTGCAGCGTGCTCGGAGGCTCGGATTCAATAGCTGAGCGAGGTACTGGTGGTTTAAAAAATGCAAGAAATCTGTGAAAAGAATGGCAAACACAGAGCAGACAGCACAAAAGAAAGCCTCAGGCCCGCGGCTCCCTTCCTCCCCCAATACAACGTAGGGTCAGAATAGCTGTATCTAGGCTGAAATATACCCCAAATACAGCTATAATGACCATACGTCGTATTCAGAGAAACAAGGGTTGGCTGGTTCATATTACTGTGTCCCACAAGGACTTGCCGGTCCTTGCCATGTCTCATCCATGTTCGGTCCTGGACAGCCGCCACCTGTGCTATACCTGTGCTAAGCTACAGGCTTCTCCCGAACATAGCGCACCCTGATATACCTGATAATGGGCGTCACCCCACTACTCTTTTTTTTATATTTTCATTTTTTTATGCATAAAATACAGAAATCATCGCGGTGTACCTTTCCATTGTTCTAGCGGAAGATTCACTCTCGACCGAGTCAAATTAAATGTAATGTATACGGGCATCTTTCCGGCCCGATGCAGTCAAAACGAGGATGCGTTGTGCTCAGGGGAAGGCGGTAGCATAGCATTGACCCGGTCTGCCGTCGACCAGAGGCGATTTACCGGGATTCGCTGTTGCGAACCGTCGATTGCGACGAAGATTCGAGATCTCGAGAGTACGGAGGGTACGCAGAGTACGGAGACGCATTTGTGTTTGGGTACGACACCAGAGGCGAGGTCCCATTTACTGGGTTAAGCAGAGCTCAACCGATCATGAATGTACACAAGCTTTTTTCCTGGTCGGATACGATCATAACGAGGGCAGGTTGTGTTCGACGAAGGCGGCGCCGGCGCAACCAGAGCTCAACCGATTATGAATGTACAGAAGCTGTTTTCCGGGTCGGATACGTTCGTAACGAGGGCAGGTTGTGTTCGAGGAAGGCGGCGCCGGCTGGACGGAATTAAGCTTTTTGAAGATTGGTGTTAGAGAGCATTGGTCGTTAACGGCCATCCGATCTGAAAATCTCATGGCCAGAGTCTGTCCACCGCTCCGTCACTACCGGTAGCTCCAAGCACTACCGGTAACTCCAGGAGTACCGGTCGCCGCAATCGAGCTGGTTGCTACCAGTGTGGGACTTCGCTCTGTCCTGCAGATTCTCCTGATCTCTTACCGTCGATTACGAAGATCGACATCCGAAAATGGAAAAAAAAAAATGCGGCGAAACAGAGAAAAAGCAAAAACGAGTACCGGTAGCAAGGCGGCGGCGGGTGTTGACTTCGCCGCGACTAAGCGGACGGTCCATAATAAGTGACAGAAAGTGAGTCGTAATCGCAGCCGCTCGATTTTCGCCAATGAACCTGGACGTGTCAAAGGACATATTCGTCAAGGCAGAGCACTGTTCTGGCGGGGAGTCGACTGCGCCCACTACCACTTGGCCGTGCATAACGCAGCGTATCTAGAGGGGATCTCTAGGTCGCCGCGAACGTGGCCCGGAGTTCGCCCGACCTGCTGTCGCGCAGCCGTCCTGGCGACGCCCGTACTCGTTGTGCGACGGCTCACTCTGCCGCGCACTGGGCCGGCCGCCGCTCTTTGCGCGCCCATGCTGTTTGAGTTGAGCGTGGGTTGTCTGCCGCCGTCTGGCGCTCGCGTGTCTGAAGTGTGCGGTCAGACTGCGACCGACCGGTGGCGCGCGCGCGTGCTTGCGGGACCGCGACCCCTCCATCTCCACCGTCTCACTCTTTTGTGTTGTGTTTCCACGCACCACTCGCCCTCCGCCAACATTTTGATTGCATGTGGACATCATTTTGTCCACATGCATTCAAAATCTTGCCGGATGGTGAGTAGTGCGACGAGGCCCTCAGAGGCTGTGGTAGCGTGGCGGGGCGCGTAGTGAAGAAAGCTGAAAGCCGCCGGGGCAAGCGGGATCGCATTGTCCATCCCCATCTCCTCTCTCTATTTTTGTGGGCGGCAGATGCGACGGTGATGCGAAGGCCGTCAGCGCAGTGCGACGCTTACAGCACAGGATGTCTACGTAGGCCACCGTGTCAGCGTGCCACATCCTGAGACTCCTCACGAACGAGCGAGCGTACCGGCGGAGGGGAGCATAGCACGCCAGAGACGCCCAGACCGCAAACTGCGCGTGGCTGGTTTCACACTACATACACGCTATATGGTGTCGTTGTTGAAGAGCTGAGCAGGACTAACGTCGGAGCATTGCTTGTTTGCGTAGAGAGCCTAAGTCCTCTTCCTCCTTTCAGGTGCAGTCTTCTTTGCTCTTCGAGGTTGGCTGTGTATCGGTTACTGTGGAAGCATCACTCACTGCCGATTTGTGGCCGACCATAGCCGCCGTTTTGAACGGAGAGCGAGTTGCTTACGAGGAGGTTGGGACTGTTAGAGGGAAGGAAGGGTAGCGCAGTGTAGCGATGGACAAGGCGAGCGTACGTCTCTTTCTGCTATGCGGCGTGGTGACTTTCCTGTGCCTACGCGGTGCAGTTCGCGCATGGATTACTGCAGTGCACACGAAAGCCATGGGCTTCGACTGGAGTCTCTCCCACGTCGGTGAGAATCCCAAGATGGAGGCTGACGCTGCCGAGCTTGGGCGCGCGCGGAGGTTTTTGCTTGGCATACCTGAGGAGGGCACGCTTGCCACGTTGGATGCCAGATTTGACGCCGAGGAGAAGGGAGAGAAAGCGGTGTTTGGTGCTGCTGATGGAAGGATTGCTGCCCTCGTCGCACAGAATGCTGCTGTGCACCGACGGCTTCTCCATGCTGTTCCTCACATCGACATGGACCGCGGGAACGACGGTGGATCTCGCGGTCCACGGTTGCTGACAGCGGCTGCGTAGTTGTGTCGCGTAAGAAGCTAACAATCTCTTGGCACTGCAGCTTCGCCTCGTTTTGCTTCCAGCTGGCGTCCTGTCGACCCACTGATGCTGCTGCGCGTGCGCTCTTTGCCTCTCACTGACTTGGTGGCTCTTCTGTGGTCGTTGCTTTCGACGATGTTCTATTTTCTTGTTTTGCCATAATTATGGTACTGCTTTTTTATTCGCGGTTCGTGTGCCGCCGCTCATTTGCGGGATGGGCATGCCCCTCTTTTCAGAAGAGGGTGAGAGAGCGGATGAGCGACGGGTGAGAGAGAGAGAGAGAGAGAGAGAGAGAGAGAGAGAGAGAGAGAGAGAGAGAGAGAGAGAGAGGTTGGCAATCCTTGAGATGCGGTGCGCACATGCGACGCTGTGAAGTTGTGTGTTTGTCCGCACGGTAATGTTAGACACGGAGTATGGAAGACGGCTTATGCTGATGTCTGGTGATGTGTCTCACGGCAGAAGTCATATCTGTGATGTCATTTTCTCCTTGTCTATGGTCAGTCCTTTCAGTTTAGGTCTGTTCCTGTCCGTCGCTCACGTTTGTGATAATAGGCGCGTGCTCGCTCATATGTTCCGGCTCCTTGCCTCCTTGTCAACATTATCTTGCGGTGTGGTCACTGTGTTGTCCGCTTGCTCTGTGTTTGACCTCTAGTCGCTCCTGCTTACGGGCTGTCATTTGTAGTGGACGGAAATCGCGGCGGTGAGTGGGCATCTGCCTTTCCTTCTTCTGTATGCCTCCTTGTCATCATCATCTCTGAGTGTGGTCACTGCGCTGTCCGCTTGCTCCGTGTTTGACATCTAGTCGCTCCTGTTTGCGGGCTGTCATCTGCGAAGACACGCTCCTGTTTGCGGGCTGTCATCTTCCGAAGACAGAAATCGCGGCGGTGATTGTGTTATCAGCCTTTCCTGCTTCTGTATCCAACGGGGGAAACCCTCCAGGGTCTTCTTCTACACTCGTCCTTGAAACGTGTGGTGGATTGGGTGGTGTGGACTGGCTGCTGGCTTCATGGGGAGTGCAAGGGTCAAGATCAGGATGTTGGCCGATTGAGGACGATATGGTTATGTCAGGCGACGCGGAATTATCTCGGGCTTTGTTTGTTCGCTCGTAAAGCCGATGTTGGGTTGTGAAAAGATCTTCGTTGCGGAATGAGTAACGTCTGGAGTGTTGATGTTTCTCGTAATTTCGCTCACTATTGAGTTTTGGAGGCAGGGCAGGGGAGGGTACAGGAACTAAGCGCTCGTGTACTTTTCTATTTCGATCGACGTTCTCTTATGTCAAATGGACTCGTTTTCATAACTTGTGAAAGCGACGGGCAGCTTGTTGCGACGAATACCGCGGAGGCCAACGCGGAGTATTGATCTTTCTCATGTTTCGGAACCGTTTGGATCCAGGGCGGAGCAGGGGACAGGAATTAAGTGTTTGTACTTGTCTGTTTCGACCGATGTCACGTTCGCTTCGTCAAATGGACGCAATATCTTAACGCCTTGTGATAGCGGGCAGCAGCTCGTAGTCGCACCGATGACGGCCAAGGCCGTCAATTGTGTGAAGCAGTCGTCACTGGATGGCGTGTAGAACTAGTGTTATCCGAGTGATTTGAATGCAAGTGTATGTTGGTTTGGATGGGGAGTGTAAGTTGACAGTGCGCTCGATGGTGTTGAGTGGGTCGATGTCGAGAAGACTGAATAATGGGCGTTTTGTAAGCGTTTCGAGTTGGGTCGTCGCTTCTTAAATAAGGGATTTAGGTATGGAAAAGTGAAATCAGGGTTGGGGGCTGGGGGGGAGGTCTGGGCGACCAGCCTGACAGCTGAATAATGAGGCGCCAGATGTCCATAATCGGAGAGTAATTGGAGTGAATAGTATGAAGCGGATCGAAGGAATTTTGTGGGAAAGGAGGGGAGGGGGGTGGAGAGGGGAGGGTTTAAGTTGCTTATTACTAGGCACTTGAGAGGAATAATTGTCGAGTTTCGAGAGGTGAATTGGAGTGAAGCTTAATAACTTGGTAAGAGCTTCTGTGATGAATAGAGTTCGTGTTTATGCGCCTACCTATGCATACAGATGCCGGTAGTGATACGCGTTTTGCGCCGGAGAGTCATTCCCCAGTAGATAGTGGCGTCAGCTTTCCCACGCGTTTAGGAGGCGGTACTCGAGGGATGGGCGAGAAGGCCGAATATCACGACTACCTCGCTCTAGGCATGGAAAAGCTCTTCTTTTCCTTGTACCTTTGAGGACATGTTCCTTCGTATGGACGGGTAAACTCGTTTTAAGTCATATAATATCGCCGAGGCGTATAAGGTAGCTCTATTCCAGTGCTTCAAACGTTATGGGTGGGAAGAGGGATGGGGCGGGAGGGGACACGTGTGCATGAAATGGACATGGATATGGAATCCTCTTGAGCTCTGTCGGTCTTTACAACCAACGGTGAAAACATTCATTGAATTCTCTTTAGTGTCGCTCTCTCCCGAACTGCATCGTCTCGTTGTCGTTACTTCCACGCAAAAAATGAGAATTGTGGTCAAACGGAATTTGCTCGTTCTTTAATTTTCTCTGCTTCCTTTCCAGACTTTGCTCCTTTTGATCTCTGGATTTTGCTCCCCTTTTCCTTTTGTATCTCTGCACTTTTTTGTTTGCCTGGTCGTGTTTGTAAGCGATCAGTTCATTTTGGAACACTTATCGTGTCAGGTCACGACTGAAAGCGAGGGTGAGCGGGAGGGAGGGAGGGAATTAGCCTATGAGAGGGGTTGGTAGGGGTTTAATACCGCTTGCGCACCTCGTCTAGGTGCGATCGGGGTGGAAGTTTGTACAGCCTGTTATGCACTTCGTGAGATGTACCGGGAATGCGAGCGCGCGTGTGGTTTTTTGTTCTTCTTTGGATTGTGGGATGTTTCGGTTAAGCTGTTGTGTTTTGAAAACTTTTTATTCATCTTTGGATTGAATACGGGCATATGTACGACAATATGAGGTAATGAGATAAGTAAAAAGTGTAGAATATGGGTGATTGAATACTGGCATTTGTGCGATAATATAAGGTGAGGCATATGTGGAACATTACGAGGTAATGAGATAAATAAAGAAGTGTAGAATATGGGTGTAACGTTAGGTCATGAGATATAAGTGTAAAGTGTAGAGTATGGGTGTAACGTGCAGAATAATGTAACCAATTCTGTCTAAGGTAATGAGATAAGTGAAACAAAATCGTTTGATGATATCAGACGTGAAATCCTTGATTTTGTGTGTCAATCAACTGAAGATGATTCCATCGAATTGAATTGGTTGCGCGACAGAAAACGGAAACAGCGAGAGTTTGTCCTCTGCTCCCCCCGGCTAGGCATGTGCTTTATAGTCTGTTCGTTTCCGCAATAAGAAAAGTGCAGTCGGCAGCAATATGGCTTTTTGCTCGTTGATGGCTTCTCCACTGAGGATGGCTCTTCTATTATACAATTCATTGTTTTGTTAGGGTACTGATGTGCATTGAAATGTGGCTTTTTGTGAAAAGAGCACGGTGATTTGTATATCCTATGGTATTGTACAGGTTTTTGTTTATTGTATTTGGGATAAATAGTACCCACCGTTTTAGCAGGGATGTGTTTATAAACACACTGTGGCGACTGCAATCTGAGGAGATAGGGCATACGTGCTTAATAACTCGGACTGGTTTTTTAAATTGGACTGCTTACACACACGGAGATAGATAGATTGAGAGAGAGAGAGATTTTTATCAGGGATGTGTATCAACACAAGTAGGAAGAGAGAGAGAGAGAGAGAGAGAGAGAGAGAGAGAGAGAGAGAGAGAGAGAGAGGTGTAT
>BFEA01000160.1:197191-210436 GCA_003427395.1 Chara braunii | reverse complement strand
TTTGTGTGCGTGTGTGTGTGTGTGTGTTCGTGGGGGGGAGGCGACCCCCCCCACTGCTAATCAATCAATCAATCAATCAATCTTTCTTTCGAATGATTTTTTTTTTCCATTTTTTTTTCATTTTTTTTTTTACGATCAATCAATCAATCAATCAATCAATCAATCAATCAATCAATCAAACAATCAATCAAACAATCAATCAATCAATCAATGTAATTAATCAGTCAATCAATTTATTTTTATTTTTATTTTAATACCCAGAGTACCGAACTCAATTTGTTTGTTTAATGGGGGGGTACCCCCCGACACGCAACCCCCCCCCCAGCCCATTCACTCCTTCAACACCCCCCTGGAAGGCCCCGTACAAGGGGCCCAAAGTCCATACTTACGGGCCGTACGGGCGCTAAATGCCTGCACGTACGGTCGTACGGGAGTACGGACAGGCCGTCCCCGTACCAGGTGACGACACAGGGTACAAGTCAATCCTGTGGCCCCTGAGCAAGATAGGATCTCATGCCTTGAAGAGAAATCACAACCTTTCTTTGGAGGGGGAACAATGGGTCCCCCCACGCGATTAGCAGGGTGGCATGGGACTCGGTAACCTAACCCAAAACTAAACGAGGATTGACTCAGAGTATCATTGACCTAACCACGCAGGTCTAGGCGCTTAGCCTACACTGGGTAAAAACTCTGATTTTTAACCCCAATTCTCGTTGGCGTCCGCTGACACTGATGCAGATCGCAGATCTGGCCCCGAGGCTCCCCTTGAGATAGACCCCATGACTTGGATTGAGGAAAGATATTGAAAATCTCCAGACTATGCAGGGATGGTGGAGTCGCAGAGGAATTATGGGTTCGCCTACTTAACATATAACGGAAACAACCAATCTCGGACAGGCCGCCCCCTGATGGGAGGTGATTTCCATGCAGCCGCTGTTCGGGAATATATGGATCACAGATAACCACCACTCGGTCAGACGCAGCTCGGACTCCCCATGGAAAGGGTGGGTCAAGCATGGGGTACTACGGGTGGGGGACCTGTGGGATGTATAGGCTGGGGAGTGGAAGAGCACAAATACGATGAGGCAATGGCTGCGGTACTGTCATTGTATGGAAGAAGGTTTGGGGGAACTGATTGAAAGCTTCCCGTTGGCCCGGTACTGAAGGAAGGAGACTGGGTGGGACTCCCTATGGACCCGGGTGCGGTTGGAATGGTGCACATGGTGGGTGGCAACGAGGTGCTGGTCGAGAGATATATGTTGGGGAGGGAGGATATCAGGATACAGACTAAGGCTCAGTAGGCAGCCCTTTTTTTGGGTCCGCAAGGTGGAGGTTTTTCGTATCAGGGTCATGCTGATCGGGGGGGGACAGAGGGCCTTTCTGCCGATGACACCAATCACAGACCTGTCCATTGACGCTGGGGAATGGCAGTGGAATATGGGGAGGACAGGGAGAAGGAGAGCAAGGACTGCACTACGATCTATGAGTCTTGCGGACATGAAGTTCAAAACGGCCTACCTTATGGGGAGATCCAAAAAACAGTTGCGGGACACGATCTGCGACAGATGGCACCGTCACCTCAATGGGGATCGAAGCACCCTGCGTCACATCCAGTGGTTTTGCGAATCCAAACTGCAGCCGGCCAACCGGGCCAAAATCCCGTCACTACAGTGGCAAGTGGCCCACTGATGCCTTCCGATAAACGACTGGCTGATTGATCACACCAGGCTGGAGCAACAGGGACGGGCGCTGCCGTGGTGCACGAAATGTTTGTGGAGCTATCCTTCACGAAAGAGAATTGAGACAATAGAGCACTCTGACAGACCTGTCGGGATGAAAGTATGTCAGGATCAAGACAAAGGGATGAGGATGGAGGAGACGGAGATGGAGCTCGAAGGGACATCGCAGCGCCAACACAGGCTCAACACGCTTGCACTCCAAAGTGTGCAAATGAAGAATGACCCAGAATACAGACTGCAGTTGGGGTATACCCCAGCGGACTGACTGGACCGGACTGGACTGGACTGGCCTGATACCGACAGTGGTACCGGGCAGGACTAGATTGGACTGAAACAACACACGACCTGTGGGGTCAGGCCACGGCCTAGTCCCACAGGCCGAACAGGCAAATGGCCGAATAGGCCCTGGCTATAGGCCTAGGCAGATAGAGGCCCCCTGCACGATCCTCAAATCTGTAATGGACCGCAAGAGCCATAAAACACGCTATCCGCAAAAGCAGCGGAACTCTGCAATAAAGACAGATGAGAAATCTAGGATGCGGAGCACGCTCCATGCGGAGTCCATAGTATGCAGCCTAAGCTACATAATGTCAACTGAAAAACAAATGTCTGGTATACACATCCTAAGAAAATGAAATGTAGCACGATACAATCCTAAAGTCCTAGAGGCAATGACCTCAGTGTTGGAAGGGAAAAGAAACAGGATTTCGTCAAAACGGACATTTTTTATTTTTTGTACGAAATTGAAAATCCAAATTGTAGCCAAAATTTGATGAAATTTTGGGTACATCGAGGGGTAGGGCATTCTGAAAATGCCCTACCCTCTCGATAGTCCGGATACATCCAGGGGGGTACGGCGTTTTCAGAACGCCCTACCCCTTGATGTACCCAAAATTTCATCAAATTTCGGCTGCAGACTGCAGTTTGGATTTTCAATTCCGTACAAAAAATAAAAAATGTCCGTTTTGACGAAATCGCTGTTAAGAGCAATATGTCACAAGTAATGTCATGTCGCTGACCACTAATAGTGGGATGGTCTCAGAGGGGTGAATGCAACCTAAAAATCGAAACTCCTAAGGACAGTCACACATGAAGTGGGATAGGTCATCAGGCTCAAGGTGGGAGAGTGGTAGCGAAACAAAACCAATGACCTTAACAGATAGGCCATCAAGGCGGGTAATGCTCGACAAAAGGGTGACACCATGCAGGGTCGACCATGAGAAGGGGAGCCTGGAATAGGGTGGACATATGTCTAACTGAAGGCATGCAAAAGCCGACACTAGGGTGATGAGGGCAGTGGGTGAGGGAAACATGCACACAACTCACCGACTGGGGGAGGAAGGAGCTAGATCTAGGAGCAGGGAAGCCAAGATAATGCTACGGTCCCAATGCCTATGCGATACCAAGGGAGAACCCAACTCAAAGAGACCCAACTAAGTGAGAACCATCATGCGACATATGCAAGGGAATGTACAGGGGGGTGGTGGTGTGAAGTGGTCACGTCCAAAGTAGCCGAAACCGATAAGATGGTTGAAGTCGAGAAGGTGACTGAAGTCGTCGAGGTGGTGGATGACGTTGATAAAGTAGACGTCGAGTCGATGTCGAAGCAGAGCCGCAAAACGCAGACATCCTGAAGAAGTTGATGATGGAGTACATGAAGGTGTGAGTCAGTAGGAAGATAGTAGGTGATCAAAGTGTTAGTCGTCGAGACGTCGAGGGCATCAATGAGTGCACTGTGGAAGCGCAGAGGCGTCCATCTGCTGCTGAAGAATGACCTCAAAGGGAGCGGGCTCGTCCTCAGCAATCTCCTCAGCCGGAGGAGGAGGAAAAGGGTCAGTCGGCTGAGTAGAAGCAGATGTCTCAGCACGACGAGCACGATCATATGCACGAACTAACATCCGGGCGTGCTCCAAGTGCTCGAGGGACTCCCAAGTCGCCTCCTCATCAGGATAGCCATTCCAATGCACAAGGTACTTGATGAGTGGAGGAGTATCGTCGGTAACTCGACGAGATACAATGTCAGAAACGACGAACTGCTCGTGACCGTCCACCATGATAGGTGGAGGGCGCTCATAAGGGCCTCCGGCGAAGTACTTTGACGGTCTGCGATAAGGACGCAACAAGGAGACGTGGTAAACATTGTGTACGTGAGCCTGTCGAAGGCAATCAGGTAGCTTCACATGGAAGCTGACCGGACTAGCGGAAGTATCAAAACCGACATCCTGAAGGATGCGGAATGAACCGAAGAAGCGACGCCTGAACTTGCGAAGCGTATCCGCTTCGAGCTGCAAGTGACGTGCATCAACGAGCACGTCGTCACCGACTTTGAATGAATGATTGATTCTTAATCGGTTCGCTCAAGCGGTCATGCGAGTCTGGGAGTCGGCTAGACTCCGTGTGCGCGCTTCATAATCGTCGACATGTGGGCGATCCAATCGTCAAGCGCAAGACAACGAGTGTCTGGGCGCAACCGCGGCGGCCGTAGGAAATCCGTGGGTACGCGAGGGTGGTAGTCGAGGTTGCAATAGAATGACGACATCCCCATGGCTGGTGAGACGGCATGGTTGTACGCAATCTTCGCGTGGACTAAGTGTAAGTCCCACTCCTGGTCATCCCTAATAAACTTTCGGAGGAAAATACCGAGAGTTTTATTGGCGACCTCAGTCTGACCATCCGTTTGAGGGTGGTAAGACGATGAGAAGCGGAGCTGGGATCCGTACATCTCGTGTAGGCGTCACCAGAATGTGCTGGTAAAGCGTGGGTCACGGTCGGAGATGATGCTCTGAGGTAAGCCGTCATCTCTCATGACTCGGTCGAAGACGATATCGACGACCTCACGAGCGCTAACGCTATAGCGGCAGGGAACAAAGAGTGCACGCTTCGTGAAGCAATTGACGACGACCAAGATAGCATCATGACCGCGCTCAGTGGGTGGAAGAAGGGAGCCAATGAAATCCATCAAGATGTACTGCCAACGACCCTCAGGTATGGGTAGGGGCTGACGTAACCCATACGGAAGGTGGTTCGCACTGTTCACCTCCTAGCACGTAGGACACTCCTGGATGTAGGCTTTGACGAAGTCCTTGGACTTTGGCTAGATGTATAGGCGGCAAACACGAACCATCGTCTTGTGGAAGCCCATATAACCGACAACTGCCTGATCATGGAACTCTGCTACAACCTGAACACGGAGTTGTCCGATGGAGGGAACGCAAATACGTGGTTCTAGTTGACCAGATTTGCCATGCCAATACACGAGACCGTTCTCGCCGAGTGAGTAGGAGGGAACGATTTTGCCACTCTGCAATTTCGCATGGATGATGCGATAATCTGGGCAGTGGTGGTACTGAGTGCGATATGTGTCGATCACCGACTGATCAATAGTGGTGATGGAAATGGCAGCAAGATGGACGGGTTTCTGATTATGATCAGGACGGTGAGACAAGGCATCGACGACATGGTTCGTTTCACCCTTGATGAGTTGATTTGTGAAACTGAACTCGGATAAGTCACGCCACCAACGTGCCTGTCGAAGGGAAAGTTTTGGCTTCGTGAGGAAAGCATGGACAACTGAGTTGTCTGTGTGCACCATGAAGGGCACCTCATGCAGATAATGACGCCAATGCCGGGTAACACAAACTACTGCGAGAACCTCACGTTCATCGGCGGTTGTAGTTTATCTCGGCAGGCAGTAGCTGACGGGAGTAGAAAGCGATTGGGCAATCCCCAGCACAAGCCTCGACAGTCCCATCCTCCACGATGGTCGGGGAGTAAGTAACGGGAGCACTGTTAGTGGAGGGAAGTGGTGAGAGGATATGCGTTAGTCGTGAAGCAGTGTCAGCAGGAGGGGGGGGGAAAGGAGGAACATGGGGATAAGGTGAATCCAAAAGAGAGGGAAATACCTGAGAGAGTACGACTCCTACTGCAAAATCTGACGCATCGGTAATGACGACGAAGGGACGATCAAAATCGAGGAGGCGAAGAACCGACGCACAAGTCACCGCCTTCTTGAGGCTGCGAAGCTGCTTGGCAGATGTGGGGACGAGTCATTCTGCAATAGCAATGATCTTTGAGTCGTCGATGTGGAGACATTTGTCAGACACATGGTGTCCTAAGAAGTTCACTTTGCTCTGGGCAAAGCGACACTTACTAAGCTTGGCATAACAATCATGCTTGCGTAAGCTCTGTAGGACATCGCAGAGGTGTCTGAGATGGTCTTCTAAGGTACGACTATAAACCAGGATGTCGTCCAGGTTTACGAGAACGTATTCTTCAAGGATGTCCCTGAAAATCTCGTTCATTGCCGTCTGGAATGTGGTGGGTGCCTTGGTGAGGCCGAATGGTATCATCGTGAACTCGTAGTGGTCGAAGCGGGACCGGAAGACAGTTTTCGACTGGTCCTCTGTGGCTATGCGGATCTAGTAGTAGCCGCTACGAAGATCGATCTTCGTGAATAATCGGTTGCCTGCCAGACGATCAAACAACTCATCCGCTCGACGCATGAGATAGTTGTTCTTAACTGTGTAACGAACGATTAAGGCCGCGGTAGTCAATGCAGAGGCGAAAAGTTCCGTTCGCTTTGCGAGCAAAGAGGACGGGTGCACCACAAGGTGAGTTACTGGGCTTAATGAAACCCAGTCGAAGGAGCTCCTCAAGCCGACGCTTGAGTTCCGTCGCCTCAGGAATCGAGAGTCGATAGGGTGCCTGATGGTGGACACGATAGTCGGGCACGAGCTAGATATAATGCTCAACACCGCGCATGAGAGGAATCCCGTTGTATGAGAAATACGAGGGAAAAACGCCGCGGTACTCTCGAATTAAATCTCGAGCGGCGGACTCTAAGTCGGCCGTGAACCGCATAAGTACCTCAACGTTCAGCGTCAACACGAGACGTATGGGTGGACTCGACAGTGAACGGCGTAGGAACCTGGGATGTCGAGGGGGTGTCCGCAGGCTGAGGGGTGGATGTAAAGATCGGAGCCGCGAAGATGGAGGAAGGGTCGGGGGGATCGGGCTTCAATGAGATGAGCTCAACCTCGGGACAGAGTGGATCGTCGCGAAGAAGATCCATGACGTTCACTGAGTAAAACGTGACGTCCTCCTGATTATGAAGTGAGCAAACTGACGAGAAGAAGTGAAGGCAATGTCTGGGTGAGAACCAAAGGAACAAGGGTTCAAGGGAGGTAGGTTGGAAGGAGTGTCGCCCGTGGTTACAATGAAGGAGACTCGATGGGTCTGACCACATTTTGTTTTGAGAACGAGTGTCTCGGTCGCCCATTCGGCCTATGTGCCACGGAACCGGCGAGACTAGAGAGTGCGAAGGATAAAGTCGTACCCAGTCTCCAGCACATCGAAATATGCGAAGGAATGGTAAGGTTGAGGCGCCTAGGTATTATCCGATGGCTGGAGGGTGAGGGAAAAGTGGAGCTCGGGGACCCTCTAATCGAAGAAGCGTTGCGTCTTGTTATCTCCGAGGGTAACGGAGATGGAAGAGCGGGACCTGGAGGTATCTAGGCGAACTTCCTCCACCACATGAGGGTGAACAAAGTCTCGGACCCTGCGAGCGTGAGTCCCATAAAGCGCGGTATACCCTCATAGATGTCCCCAAGCGGATAGGAATGATGGGGAGGGTGCGATCAGGGTCAGAGAGCAGAGTGAGAAGACGATGCAAGACATTGGTATGTCTCGTGAGTTGCTTCTGATGAGCCTGAAGAATGCTCAAATCTAGGAGAGATGACACAACGTCATTGCGAGTCGCCAGCTGAGAGCTATAATGAGTTGTGCGAATGGCACGATGCGTCGAAAGTCTCGGAGGGGGAGGACTAGATGCCGTGGTCTGCTATGGGGCAAACGGTACCTCGACAGACGACGGGGCAGAGGGAACTGCGTTTGTCTTGTCCTGAGGGTCCTCTGGTGGGGTAGCCAAAGGGGCAAATCGTGACTCGATTAGTCGGGAAACCGACAATGTGCGAGACCTCAGTGGTACACTACACAGTGGCTAACTGGGTGGGGCTGGCCGGGCGGGCCCGAGGGAAGACTGAGATCGGCACTGACGAGAGATGTCAGCATAATGTCGATCGAGGGAGGAATGGTATGGACACCGCCAGGAGGTGTGTCCATCCTGGCTGCAACGAAACGAAGGCAGCCGCGATGGGCCTCGAGGGCGGCACGCCCCTCAGGGGATAGAGCTCCATGAGGAGAGACAAAACCCTGCGGGAGGTCTATTTGAGAAACCATGAACGCGCGGGCGCCAGCCTGTGCAACCCGACTGTGCTTACGACCCATGGCGGACATGGCCATCTGTAGGCGCTCGGCCACTGGGACAGTGTCGTCATCCGAGTGATATTGGATGACTTCTCGGAGCTCAATGTCCTCGGGGGCGTCCCCAAGGGTAGGGTCAAGCTCGGCCGAGGCGTCCTCGCCGTACTCCAGAGAACTATAGCGCCGAGAGAATGACGCTCCAGGTCGAGATGGTCGGCGAAAGCGGCCGGCGAAAGAGGGTCGACCGCGAGTAACACCTCGTGACTGGGTGGCGGCGACGGTGGATCGCGAAGAAGATGGGGTGTCGGAGAAGCGACTCCGCATCTTCTAGTATTGTCGAGCAACCTCGTAGGCCTGCTCTGAGGAGGCGAAGCTCTGTCGCCAGAGCTCGATGTGGTAGTCAGTCGGAAGACTGACTATGAACCTGTTGGTCAAAAGGACCTCAGGTAGGAGTGCCTCATCGCAAATGAGGCGGGCATCCTGAAACACTCCGATGTGCCGGTCAAGGTCGGTTGGTGCGGGGGCCCCGCGCCACTACGTGTGGGTGACCCGATCTAGGGTGTTGGTCACATCGTGGAGAGTGGCGTAGCGGTCATGGAGGAACGTGGTGAAATCCGTGAGAGTAGGAGACTCACCTGAGCGAGTACGATGGGAATAATGGTTCTCCCATGCGGAGAACGCGCTGCCTCACAATTTAGTTAAGAGCGCGGAAAACCACAACTCCTGACCAGTGTTAGTCAGTGTCAGCGCACGTGTGGCAACCTGCAACCAGTGCGACCCGCGCATGGTACCATCGTAGTCGGGTATGTCTGACAGACGCACAAAGGTGGGACCGTTGTGTTGACGGCGAGGGGAGAGAGGTCGATGGGCCTGCACTGCAGCGGCAAATGTCGAGGCCGGTGCAGAGGTAGAAGTGGTAGCATGCTGAAAACGGGGTTGCTGGTGGAAGGTCCGACAGACGTGGAGGCAATGACCGCAGCCAAGTATGACGAAGTAGCTCGGTAGGAGGGTATAGAAGGGAGAGTCAGTCGAGGGAAACGAGCGGCAAGAAAGAGGTGGGAGGGGCGGTATAAGAAGAAGAAGGGTGAGCAGTGTGTCAAGGGTGAAGCTGTCTGAGGGAGAGAATCTCTGCCTGGAGCTGCGCCATGGTGACCTGTAGGGTAGCTATCCGTCGGGTGCGCGGGGTCGGAGGTGGAGGTGGAGGAGAGAGTACCCTTGCGGGAGGAGGAAGAACTCTGGGCCGTAGTGTCGCGACCAGTGCAGGAAGCAGGGAAGCAGCACCAGGGTGGATAGATGAAACTGCCTGGCCAGATACCGGTATCTGGGCGACAGCACATGCGGCAGTGGCCGAAGCGGCAGGGGCACCGGGAGCGACGGGGGCCAATGAATGTGCCGCAACAGACGGTTGGGTCTGAGCGGCAGTAGCACTCACCATTGTGGAGGGGAGTGCTGAGCCTGGCCCGCGAAGGAGGACGAACCACCACGTCTTCGTCGCTGGAGTCGTGGAGAGTCGGACTCTGAGTAGGGGATGGAGTCTAAGAGCGGTGGGGAGAGCAATGAGAAGAACCCTTGAGGCGGTGAACTTCAAGGGCGAGCGTATTGACTTGCCTCTCCAGGGGTGCAAGCGCATCGAGTCACGCTTGCAAAGGTGCAAGGAGAGACGCAAGAACAACGCGAAGGTCCGTAGGGTCCACAGAGTGCTGACCCTGGACTGTCGGGTGGGTGGGCGCCTGAGAGACAGAGAACATCGCTATGATCTCCTTAGCTATAGTCCCGTCTGTGGGTAGTGGACACATGGGGGTAGACATGGCGGGAGGTGGAGAAAAAAGTGAGGAAGGAGATAGGTTACGGCTTGGGGATAGGGAACCATCGGTGAGAGGGAGGGGACAGCGGGAGCGGAGTGGGTAATTGTGAGTTGGCTCACTCCGTGACCAGCGGATCGCGCGTGAGATGGTGGCGCGAATCCGCTCGAAGTGAGAGGAGTCCTTCGGGTCTAGGGTGCCCGACGGGAGGAAGCGGGAGAGGAGGGGGGTTAGAAGAACCCTAAACCCTAGAAAAACCCTAAGAAAACTTTAACCGGGATTTAGGTGGTTAGGGTAGGGTAGCGGCAACCTAATCGAGAAAAGAAGATAGTAACCACGAAGAGGAGGGGTGAAGAAAATAAAATAAACAGTGAAATTTCGAGATAAATAAATAAATAAAAAAAAAAAAAGAAAAAAAAAAAAAACTAAGCAAAATGTGAGAAGTTAAATAACATTTATTTTTTGGGAATTTTTGGAGCATTTTCCTACCCCAATGGGGTCACAAAGGTGCAAAGAGGAAGGAGAGACTAAAAGAAGCACACTAAGTTTTACAATGCCGATAATTATAATTTTCAAAAAAATAATAAATAAATAAATAAATAGATAAGGAAAACTACGTGTTGGATTTTTCAAAACTTTCGGCAACATTTTGTTATCCCCATGGGGTCGAAGTGTGCCGTCAAGAAGAAATGCTAAGTAAAATGAGAAGATTTTGTCAGCACTTTGCTACCCCCAAGAGGTCAAAATGTGCTGAAAAAGAACATAAAGTTTCGGCAGCACTTCGTTACCCCCACAAGGTCAAAATGTGTGCCGAAAGCAAAAATGACTAAGTCCTGATCAGATTTGAGGGTGCCGCAAAAAAAAATCAAATTTTCAGAATTAAAAAAAAAAAAAAAAAGAATTAAAAAATAAAGGAATTCCAAGTTAAAAAAAAAAAAAAAGAATTTAAAAAAAAAAAAAAAAAAAAAAGAAGAAAAACAGAAAAAATTCGAAGTTGACGGTTGGGGGGGGGGGATATGAAAAAGTGAAGAAGAAAAAGAGAAATAGGTGAGAAAGAGAAAAAGATTGAAGTGGGAGATGGGGGGGATGATGGGGTTGTAGTAGGGGGAGGGAAGGAGGAGAGGAGGCAGGGAAAATGGGGGAGAAAGGGATGAGAAAGGTGGATAGGAGGAAAAAAGATTAGTAGAAAATGGTGAGTGGAGAGAGGAGGAGAGAAAAAATGGAAGAAGATGAGTGAATGTTGAAGAATGTGGGAGGGCGGAGAGAAGGGAGAAAAAAGGAGAAAAGAGTGAGGTAGGATGAAGGAGTAGTGGCAGAGTTAGAAAAAATGATTAGATGATTGGGGGGGGAGAGAGAGAGAGGGAGTGGGAGAGTGGGTTAGTGAAAGAGAGGTGATACCAAGCTTTTCGGTGACCAAGAGCAATCAAATCAACCCCTTGGAAGAAGGGGGTCTTCAACTGCTGCAAAAACTGCCAGCAGGGCCTGAAGATCTTGATCTCCCAAACAAATACTCCACTTGTAGTGCAGCCCCCTATCTAGTGGGATCTTCAAACTGCTGCACACGAATTGCAGTGAATGGATCTGATAAGATGGATCAGATATGCTGCAGAGCAGCCCCCTAACCAGGGGGGTCTTCACACAGTGCCACATGACACTCTTGGAGATGACCACGGGGAAAGGGAGGAGAGAGACAGGGGAAGGGGAAACACTCTTTTGCTCATAACTTTTCACCCGCTGGGTGGAATCTAGCAAAAGAGGACTCGTTGGAGAGCTTTTCGAAAGACGCTTGCAACGAGATATGACGCGGCATCAGCCACGACCTGTAGTAATAGCGTTTGTTGAAAACCAAGCGCGCACAATTTTGGAGTCTGGGAAAAAATAAATTGCCATCTTTAAATGATCGTAGCTCCAGAAAACAGCACACCAAATTTCACAATCAATAACTCGTTAGAAGCGGCTCGTCGAGAGCTTTTCAAAAAGCCAAAAGTCAAAACAAATGGACACCGGATGCAAAAGTTATGAGGCAAACCGTGCACCGGTGTCATTAGGGGGGTAGAAGTGACGAGCGTTTTGCTCAAGCCACGTGACAAGTGATGGAGTGGGTTGGGGGGGGGGGGGGGGGGGGGGGAGGGGAACAGGGAGAAACGCCTGCTCTGATACCAGTGTGATGGACCAGCCGGGATGGCAGTCTGTCAGGATCAAGACAAAGGGATGAGGATGAAGGAGATGAGGATGGCGCTGGAAGGGACAACACAGCTCCAACGTAGACTCGACACGCACGTACTCCAAAGTGTGCAAATGAAGAATGACCCAGAATACAGACTGCAGTTGAGGTATACCCCATCGGACTGACTGGACTGTACTGGACTGGCCTGGTACCGACAGTGGTACCGGGACTGGACTGGACACAAACAACACACAGCCTGTGGGGTCAGGCCACGGCCTAGTCCCACAGACCGAACTGGCAAATGTCCGAATAGGCCCTGGTTGTAGGTCAAGGAAGATAGAGGCCCGCTGCAAGCACCTTTTTCTTCAGTGTCCTTCGTCAATATTATTGTGGCGATGGTGGAACGGGACATGGTGGCAGACGATCCCCGACACGGGCTGGCCATGGACTGGAGGGCGCTACTAACAGGTCACTGGCCACAGTGCCCGGACGACCAACTGACAAGAAACCTCTTCTGGGTGGGCAGACGAGCCGTCCTTTGGGTGATATGGTGGAAAAGATGCATCTCGGCCACGAAGTGGGAGACTGGAGCTTGAGTGGGAAACCCAAACAAAAACGCAAAACAGATGAAAGAAAACATGCACAAACCCAGAGTTGTCGTTTTTTCTGGGTCATCGTTATGCATCTCATCATACTTGCAAAGTCAAATAATATCAAAAACGCCATGCAAACAAAACACGGTATTGCTTATATTCAATCAACTTTAAGTAACACTATAATTACCAATTGAGTGGGCACGTGAGGAGGAGGGAGAGGTAACTGAGGTGGTCAGGCAATTGGTACAAGCAGCGATCACTAACTAGTGACAGGCGGCCAGACAGGTAATGAGCTTAAAGTTTGTGCATACCAGGAAAGACATCGTTATAATAATCACACATTTCTGCAAGGAATGGTTGGGAGGAAGAAGGGAGGGATGGATGGCAGACGTATCTTGGTTAGGGGATAACCTGCATGGAGAGGGAGGGGAGGCAGGGGGAGAGGTGCCCAGAGACCTACGTTACCGAACGTACACGAACGGGGCCTTTCTGTGCGAAATGTACAGGTAATATCTGTACGGGAACTTGTACGTCTTGGACGCCTCCGTACGGAAAAAAAAGAAAAACGTCATAAAAAATATCCGAAAAAAAAAAAGTTGCAACAGCATAAAACAAACAACATTTGGCTGAGCATCATCTGCAGATTCTTATTATAATTCGAGGGAAAACAAAACAAAAAA
>BFEA01000160.1:179083-193649 GCA_003427395.1 Chara braunii | reverse complement strand
TTTTTTTTTCGGGCTCAGCGTCCCTGATATGATGATGATGATGATGATGATGTTGCACTTCTGCTGATTCTATGAAAACTGTGAGATAATGATACTAGTGATGATGAGGGGCAGAGAATGATTCCAGTAGAAGCATCCAAATTGGTCAGTGTTCCGAAGTTCAGGATTCTGGTTATCTATGGATTCTTTGTATGTCAAAGTGTTATTTAAGGGACGCTGGACCCGGTTTCCAGCAGGTGAAGCTCCCCACCAATAGATGGAGCATGTTTCAAAAAAAAAAAAAAAAAAAGGTTTCTCTTTCGTGTCCAACTGAGTTTTTTTTTTTTTTTTTTTTTTTTTTTATTTTTTTTTTAAAAGGCCCTGCGCAAGGCCTCTATCCTGGTGATGGTAAGAGAACCACCGGGATTGAGGCTTTGCCTGGCGGGCCGCTCCATCTATTGGTGGGGAGCGTCACCTGCTGGAAGCCGGGTCCAGCGTCCCTTAAATAACACTTTGACATACAGTACATCATTTGAAGTGATGCCATTGCTGGAAACCGGGTCCAGCGTCCCATAACAGTAGATTCAGCTAACCTTCCCTGCAGCTGGGCCGGGTAATGGGGGGGGGGCACTGGGGGGCACCAGTGTGATCTCCCTCCCATCCCTAGCCCCTGCCAATCGTCTAGCCTCCGGGTGTCTGTTGTATCCAGAACAACCTATCTAGCTGCTGAACCTCTACTGAGGCAGGGGAAAAACAGCAGAAAACAGAAAAAAGCAGAAGACAGAAAGCAAGAGGTAATCCCACTGTTGTATCCAGAGCAATGTATCTGTCTGCTGAACCTCTACTGAAGGCAGAAGAACCAGAGCTGATCCTGATGACCCTTTTTTGGCCCCATGTGCAAGCCTCCATCCCGGTGGTGGTAGGAGAACCACCAAGATTGAGGCTTTGCCTAGCAGGCCGCTCCATCTATTTGGATAGCACATTACCCCACCCTTCTCAAGTCAGCTACTCGCTTTCCTTGCAGGTGCTCCGATTACAGACCAGAGCAGCAGCAACAGGAAGTTCTGAACCCAGCAGGCATCCATTAATTGCAATTTTTTTCAGTACCGAGACTCAGCCTTGCAGCCTGCTGGATCGAAAAACAGTCTGCGAGTGATTATGAGCCGATTATGAGCCGAGCAGCTAGCTCAAAATAACTGAAGAAACGGCTTTGAATCCGATAACATGGAAATCTCTTATGTCTTGGGTGCTGTGTGTCTACTGGTGTCTTGGCTCATGTCACTGGAAGTGCATCCGCCAGGGACAGCGGGTGGGGGGGGAAGGGGTCTGCAAAGCCCTGGGCTGGCCGTAGTGGGACGCCCGGGTCCACTTTAATCCAGTCATGGAAAATCAACTGGTAATCCCTTACCACTTCCTCCCCCTCCCGGGAATCTGCACTCTGGTTGACTCCTGACCATTTTATCTCAGCCACCCATCCCTCCCTATCCCCCCCAAGCCAGTCTTTGCAAAATCTAGAGATAATCTTGTTCATGTCCCCCCAGGTATGCGACTGATCAAGCTTCTCTTTAGCCGCTCTCCATTGGGTCGCAATTTCATAATGAACCAACGTTCGTATTTGCTCCATAGCTTCTCCTTCTTCTACCTGCGCCCCCTCTATCTCCAGGATGCATCGCCTCCACCATATAGTCCATAGGATGCTCCGCCTACCTAGTTTGAACATGTTTTCCACAAATGTGTTTCCCCGGATTTTTTGTTTTCTTGATCTACGGCAAGATGTAAACTACAGCAGCAAAACCTGGCCTCACAATCTATGAGCAACTCCTAGTCTTCCCCCGTATACCAAACACAACACTCGAAAGACAATATCATCCCAACCAGTTCCAGCCATAGCTGAGGTGTTCTCACTACCTAGACTATACTCGACCCCTTAGGTTGTCATGGCAGCCTCCCCCAGTTCGCCACTGGATTGTCTTCCTTCTTCAACGACTCCCCAGACCTCTGTCTCTCATCGGAAGGAATAATTCTAGAGTGTTTTTTTTAAGATTCTCCAGCTAAGCCTAATAAGCATTCAAATATCTGTCCTAAATTCGTCTTTTTTTCTGTTCACCTGAAAGAGGTAGTCCCTAACTTCTTCTTCGTCGTCTCTTCTTCATCTTCTTCTTCTTCTTCTTCTTCTTCTTCTTTTCTTTTTCAAAATCTGGTAGTCGGGTTTCGGCTGCGAGGTGACAACAGCACCATCATGTAGGAGAAACCCGTTCAGTAGATTGCTCCATTCCATTGGTGGGGCGCTGCACCTGCTGGAAACCGGGTCCAGCATCCCTTACATGGAAGTATGAGATTGAATGAAAGGAACATGAGCATGGGGCATTGACTACAGGGACACTCTTATCACCTTCGGTGGCACCTCCTCAGGATGTTCAGATTGTTGTTGTTGTTGTTGTTGTTTTTTAAGCACTAGTACCTTTGCTGCTTCAAAATTGAGGAAAAACACCAGCTCCTGAAGAATTCGGAGACCGGGCCCGACGACGGCTGCCATTGATTTATCTAATCAGCGGCCGTCGTTTCGTTTCAGCCTCCTGAAAGGTTGGAGGCCTGCTATTTTCCGAGCCGACAAAGGTACTAGTGGTGATCACGAGCCATTGATTACTCCCCAATCAGCCTGTGAGAGTGGGCTTGTGACAAAGTTCTTTTCCGTTCACCTAGTTTGATCAGGACTTGATTGGACTCATGTTCTGTTCTCTGGTTTCGGTCCACTATCTGGCTACCTCTACCCTTTTCTTCTGTGGTCCCCTTCTCCTGCCCCCTTCTTTCTCTTCTGATCTCTGCCCCCTTCTGTTCCTTTTCTGGTTGTCCATCCCTGTTTATCCCTGTTTACCCCCGCTCATCTCTGTTCACCCCTGTCTATTCTGTCCCTTCCAATACAAGTCCAGTCTAATGGTTAGTAGAGCGACAGCAGCAGATGGATACACTGCAGGATTGGTTGGACGAACAGCACCGATATGGGATGCTGGACCCGGTTTCCAGCATTGGAAATGTACTGTCTGTTTCAGCTTTTCGGTTACGAGTTCAGTCTAGTGGTCAGCAGGTTAGGATGAACAGCACTGATATGGGACGCTGGACCCGGTTTCCAGCATAGGCAATGTACTGTCTGTCTCAGCCTTTCTGATAGTCCCAAATATAAAGAGGCGCCAGATTGATTGGATGAACAGCACAAATCTGGGACGCTGGACCCGGTTTCCAGCACTTGCAAAAAAACAGACATTGATCTGAACTCTCAGAACATGATCCTAAATATACAATAGACGCCACGGGGGAAGTAGGGGGTAGGCCGAGGCTGGGTGAAGGAGGGAAACTCCACTGGTGCCCCCCAGTGGCCTTCCACCCTTTACCGTGACCAGGCCACAGGCTAGGAAGGAGGTTAAAGTTTCAACATGGGACGCTGGACCCGTTTCCAGTACAGTGGTGCCCTTTTCAAATGGAAAGATTTATAAAGATGTATTCAAGGGACGCTGGACCCGGTTTCCAGCAGGTGATGCTCCCCACCAATAGATGGAGCTGGTTAAAAATAATAATAATAATAATAATAATAATAAAAATGTTTACTATTAACAGTTCTACGTGTGTACCACTCAGTCATATGGACTGGGTATATGTATGATGGGGGCGGGCTACGCTAGCAAATTGCTTGTGGAGTTTCCAACTTCCAAGGGCATGCACACAATGGTGGTTTTTTTTTTTTTTTTTTTTTTTACTACGCCCACGAAAAATCATTGCAACGAGGTAAAATTGTGAAGGGGCCACTCACTTGTCGTTGCCAACCAGTCCACCCCAACCAAATTGCCAGCCGACCTCTCCAGCCTCTCCAGCCTCTCCTCCAACCCTCTTGATAAATAAGACACTGGGGTAGCTTGTCCTCATATATTGCAGGCCTTTGATCATTCAGGCACCAGTAGGCCATACTCGGACTACCACTTTCCGAAATGCATCTGGCTGCAATTGCGGCCAGACCTGGATGAACCTGGCCGCAATCATGTCCAGAGCTTTGGCAGAGTTGTGGCCCCTGCGCAAGGATAACACGCATAAATAGAAAGGCTCATTAGTAGCAGAAAACAACCACATACATCCACACAGACTATGATATCACACTAGCTCACATAACAACCAGCATACTCCACAACTAACAGTAGTCATATATGATCCAAGCTGTGCTAGGTTAGTGCTTAGAGGGGCTCATAGGCTCATAGGCCCTCTTATCAGCGCCACTATCACACTAGTTGACCATTAGACACTGCCTATGAGTGCCCGCACTTTTTTTCTTTTTCTTTTTTTTTAACAACCCCCCCCCCCGGGCCGGTGATAGTGGCGCTGATAAGAGCAGACCCCACTACCACTCGGGGAGAGGCTCCATCTATTGGTGGGGAGCATCACCTGCTGGAAAACGGGTCCAGCGTCCCATATACAGACTGTAATCAGATAAACAATGTAGAGACCCCTGCCAACATTGATTACCCTGGATTCCAGGGGATTGACTGAGCAGGGCATTGGAAAAAAAACAGAAATAGACCTGCCACTGAGCAGGTTGTGGTAGAAAAAAACTGAGATGAATGCTGTCTTCAGAAGATTGTCTGCACAGGATGTTGAGCTGCAGGGAGTAAACCTCTTCACCCTGTACCAGGCGCCGAATTCCTGCTGCTGAAGGACTGGTTTCCCCCTGAATGCCTGATGGTCCTGGCCGATTTTCTGTTGTTGAAGCCTCATTTTCCTTCTCCATTCCCGTGTCAGGACAGGGGTCCGGGAGGGACCACTCGGGGGCACCAGTGGTTCCTTCCGTTCCTTTCAAGAGGACCCCTCCTCAGCCACTCTTCTGCCATCCCCCTTTGCTGCGTCAGATGAGATGGGATAAGGAAAGGGAGACAGACTAACCGGGGTCTATACGGAAGGGCAGAAGGGGCACCGGTTACAGGTATACTTCCAAGGGCTGTGGGTGGGAGGGGAATGGGTCTGGGAATTCATTCGCAGGTCTCATAGGGATATTGGGGTCTATTGACAGCCAATCCTTGAATCTCAATCAATAGTCCCTTGGTACTTCCTCTCCGTGGCTGTTGCCCTCCCTACTCACGGGACTAGTTAAGAACTATAATGCGCCTAGCTCCCGAGGTTCCCATATAACGAGGCTTGTACGCTAGTGCCGCAACTGGGGCTGAATCGGGGAGCTCATTCAGCATCGGTGCCCGCGTCCGCTGTCTGCTCAGGTTGCTCCAAGTAGAGAGTGATGTTCCTCGCATGAGGTAAGATATCCCCATCTCTCTACCATCAACATCATAGTACACTGTAGTAAAAAGACAACATAAGAAACTCAGTCCATAAATCATGACCTAGGGTTGGCTATCCTCCTAGTACGTAGCATAGGGTTGAGGCTGGCATAGCAGTTCCTTAGTACGGGATGTCGGGGGTGTCATGGCTGGAACGGGCTCCAGGGACATACGAGGGAACGGAGGATACCCAGCTCTCTATCATCACCATACAACTAAGCTAGACGGGAGTCACTGTGCACCCTCATGAAGACCTGTAGTAGCATGTTCAAACCTAGCTCCCGAAGTCCACGTGCAATCAGGCTTGCACGGCGTCTGCTTCAACCAGGGCTGAGCAGGGGGTAGGCACCTCTGCTTAGCCCCGGTACCTGCAACCGCTGTCTGGTTAGGTCACCCCGCCATGATGGCAATGGGTGATGGTCCTGGGTGGTTAACACTAGGGTAAGACAGGGGGGGTGGGGGTGCGCCAGGGCAAAAAAGGTAAGAGGAAGGGTGGGTGGGGTCTTCAGAGGGGTTCATCAGAACAACCGAATGGCCGAGTACTGTGGGTGACTGCCATTCGTCTAGTAACCCACCTCTACAACAACCTGGGCTTTTTTAAAGAAAAAAAAGAAAAAGAAAAAAGAAAAAAGAAATGGAGTGGGGGTGCGCCAGGAGATATATCGAGAGGAGTGGTAGGATGTGAGTCTCGTTTGCGGACTGTGACATGCAGATGGCGAAGAACGACCTGTACCTGTTGTTTGAACCCAATAAAACGGCCGATCTGCGCTGGTTCAGTCACACTGACCTACGGTGTGCAAAGGTTAAGTCCGGGGAATACTGGTCTGAAGATGATGTGTGCAGATGCCTGTGTAGAATCCTGCGGAAGAAAGTCCTGCTTCTAGACACATGGGACACCAAAAAATGGCACCCCTTGTGAACATACCACAAATAACACCAACAAATGACTGACCTAGACACACTATATTGTAGAAACCCAGCCTGGAAACAATGTGTGAGAACGGAAGACCTTCATCTCCGCTTTATCAATGTAAACGGCCTGGCGACCTACAATCCAGAAAAAAACGTCAGGCCATTTGGGATCAACTTAGAGGGGTGGGGGGGCGACAATAGCCAGATGTGATATGTGTACAGGAGCCTCACCTGCAGGATAAACCAGCACACAACAGAGCCCACAAGATGGTCTGGCCCCACACGGCAGTAACACCCTATGCCCCTAGACCGGGCTCAGCAGGAGTGGCGATTTGGGTACCCCCCGATTCCAGGTTTGAAATAGTCCATTGGGCGGTGGACGAGGAAGAAGGATGGTGGGTGTCAGTACTTGGAATGCTGGAGCTAGAATTGCTATGCATCTTATGCATCTATTCCCCTAACACGGTCGGGGAAAGAAGAACTTTTTTAGGCAACCTAGGGGCACGAGTACCGGATGGCATCCCGATGGTTATTGCAGGGGACTTTAATGTCGCCCTCTCTCCGCCCAGAGAGAGGGCAAGACAGATGGAACCCTCAGGGGTCCCCCACCGTCGCAGCAGAAGAAGACGAGCAAATGATTGCTGACCTGTGTGAAAACCTCGCAGTCTTCGACACCTTCCGCCGTCTGCACCCGGCGGACCGGACTTTTTCCTGTGTAAGGGACAGCGACCCGGCCAGGCTGTCCAAGTCACGAATCGACCTCATACTACTCTCCAATGACTTAGAATGCGCTCTGCGATGGGCTGCCATCCTCCCGCGCAGTCCACATCCAGGCCTGGATCACAAAACATGCGGAATAATACTCACTATGCGAAAAAGACCAGATCAAGGACTCGGTTTTTTCAAGCTAAATACCTCATTTCTACTCGACCATCAATTCAAACAGATGATCCAGTATGAGTGGCAGTTCTGGCGCCAACAGAAAGGACATTTCAATTCGTTCTCTACGTGGTTCAACAATGGTCTGATCTTCCTAGCTAAGAAATGCAAAGACTTCTCTAAAGCAAAACGGCTCTAAGGCATCAACAAAAATTTACTATTCATCAGGAACTGCTAAGCCTGGAACACCAGGCAGATTCACATCTCCTCACCGCACACATCCAGGAAGTGAAGGCCAAACTTCTTCAATATGCACAGCATAGATGTCAAGGCATCAGAATACGAGGGAAAACGTCAAAGTTCACTCAGGAAGCCACAATGGACACCCATTTTTTTAGCATGACGACTGCCCGCGCGAGACGTAAGATAATTGAGGCATTGTCCGACCCGGACAGAGGGGACGAAATCATAGCAACGAATATTGCACACTGCACCCTAATCACACGCAGTTTCTTCAAACAACTCTATAAATCCCAACTCCCGGCCCCGCGGGGGGAGACATGGACGCGAGATCTGGAATAATTTCTGACACCTATGGACAAACGTCTCTCCCCCTTGCAGCAAGAGCACCTGGAACGTTCCCTGACAAAGGAGGAGATATGGGCAGCACTCCTTCAGATGAGGGAAGAAAAAACACTAGGCATAGATGGTTTTCCCAAAACTGACATTTCGTTAAAACTGACGTTTTTTTTTCTAAATTCACGAAATTGAGTGTACCAAAAAACAACATTTTTCAATGTTTTTTTGTCCCCATGACATCGGATGATCAGATCATCGGGTGTCATGGCAACTCCCGATGATCTGACCATCAGATGTATGTTAACGGTACTTTACGTTGAGGTACATCAGATGGACAAAGTGAGATAACCACTTTCTCACCCAATGAGCAATTAAATTTTGATGAAATTTTGACTAAGTCCCCTTTCGTGAATTTAGAAAAAAAATGTCAGTTTTAACGAAATGTCAGTTCCAAAGAGTTTTGGGAAACAATGTGGTCAGAATTAAGCACAGATCTTGGGGCGTTCTATCAGCAAGTCTGGGGGGACGGGGAAATGGGGGAAGTAGTGGGGAAAGGAGTACTGACTCTGCTGTATAAAAAAAGGGATAAAATGAACATTAGGAATTACAGACCAATTACTATCCTTACAGTTGTCTACAAAATCCTCTCCAAAGCCTTGGAAAACCGTATGGCGGAGATCCTGACAGACGTGATCCACCCAGCTCCGACGGGATTCATGGCTGGTCGGAACATACAAGAGAATATCTTGTTGATAAATGAAATTGTTTGTCTAGAGCGACGAAACCGGACAAATGCGGCAATCGTCTTCATCGATTTCGAGAAGGCATACGATCACGTCGACTGAATCTCCTCGTCCATCTTCTTTGTCCTCCTCACCCTTGCCATCCCCTCACCAGCTCACCTCTGCTACCCACCCCTCTCGCTCACCTCCCAGCCATTCTCTAGAAAACTGTCCTATCCTCTCCTCGATGTCCTTTGCACTGTGGAGGCTGTCGACGGTGAGTTTGGTGGATTTCCATTTGTACTCAAGTTCCATCTGTATGTGTTGTTTAAACTGCTCGATCCTTTCCTCGCCCTCAACACGTACCTGGTCCAAAACGAGGGCACATCGTTGCCACCATAAGACCCATAAAACCGTTCTTCTGCCCAATTGGAACATGTTCCAGACAAAGTCATTCCCTTGGAAGGGTGGGTAGTATCCCAAGAGAATGGCCCGCCAATCCCATGGCCACCGCTATCCTGGAACAATGTGCTGCCACACTCTGTCCCACCATCTGCATGTTAGAACCGCTGACGGGCATTGCAGAAAAATATGTTCGATTGTTTCCGCTCTCTTCTTTGTTGAAAAGCCCGAAAGTCAGCGTGGACACCACGGCAGGGCCCGACCTTGCTGTTCCAGGTGCGTATGGTCAATGAGCCAGTCATTAGTTGGTAAGCATCGGTGCTGTATCTGCCATTGGAGGGACGTGATCTTTGCGGATCTGCACTTGGTGTCACCAAACCAACGAATGGGTGTGAGGAGTTGTCCGTCCACGTTAAGGTGCCTATGCCATCTGTCAATCACGGCGTCCATCAGACAGCGTTTGATTCTGATTTTTTTGTACGTTGCTTCAACTGTAAGATCTGCCAAAGCTGTGGAGCCTGACTGCCCCGTTTTTCGGCGTGCTTCATAGGTCCAGATTCACTCCAGCGGGTCTAGCGGGAGGTCCTGAATGGGTATCTCCGGCATGAACGCCCTCCGGTTCTCCCCTTCCCCTATCGTTCTGATCCTATATAGGGTCACCATTGGTACCGATTGTAAGGGATCCCGGCTTCCCACTAGCTGTCCCCCTGCTCCTACGCTATACCACTCTATTAGTGCGTCCCCCGTTCGTACTAAGTGGACCGTACCCACTCTATCCGTCCATCCGTCCTTGGACACCTAGTCCCATTCTTATAACGACTGACCTTTACGCAGGATGCGCCTCCACCCCACCGGAAGGGTTTCCGTGATCTCCTCCACAACCGAGGTTGTATTGTGGCAGTACCTCAAACGCTCCTTCATCTCCTCCGGGCCCTTCCAGTCATTCTTCTCCTCGTCCCACAGGTCATGCACGCGGGTTATCCCGTTCTTCACCCATCCCTTCCATGGGGTATCTGAGCTGCAGTAGATCTGGCTTTGTCCGTTAGTGATCCAACGGTTGCCGAACAGGGGTTGTCTTGCCACTTCATCCCATCTGGTTGGGGGCGGACGAGCTGGTGGTGGAAGTCTCCTCCAGGTTTTTAACAGACGGGGCCAGAAGTCCTCTTTTCGCTCCCCCCCCCCCCTAGGATGACGTGGCACTCTCCAATATCGATCATCTATCCATAGCAGCGGATGGACAGTTGGGGGGGCCTCGGGGGCAAGCCGGGCAATCTGCTGAAGGGCCAGGGGCCGCCATACCAGGGGGTTGGCAAAGATCAACCTCACTATCCATTGCAAACTAAGGGCCAAGGACTGGGTAAGGGGGTCTAATATGCCTAGCCCCCCTTTTGCTTTAGGTTGGGTCACCGAGTCCCAAGCGACTCTGCTGATGGCGTGGGGGTTCTCGCTGTCGCCTCTCCAGAGGTAGGGTGTCACTTTCCTCTTCATGGATTTCAGAGACCCCTCGCTTAGCGGCCAGAGAACCGACTTATACCAAAGGGACGCTAGGACTACATTGTTTATGACCAGCGCGCGGCCAAAGAGTGACGTGGGAGAGTTTGGCAAGCGCAGCGGCTGAGATCCATTTATCATTCTCCTCGGTCCTCCCTTCTGCGGACATTTTAACCCCTAAAACCCGGATAGGGGTCTCCTGGGGGACCCATGTGACCCGCTGTCCAACCGGGGGGCGACCCCCCTGATGATGGAGCCACCACCCTAGTGTTTTTTGTCCCCAGTTTACAGACATATCAGAGAGGGAGCAGAACCGCTCCATTATCCTCTGAATTTCTTCCATATTCTTCTGCGTAGCATCAACCATGATCGTAAGATCGTCTGCAAACAGGGAACATACTGGGATCGCGTCCTTCGGGATGCTCGCTATGCGGATTCTCGCTAAGTCTTTGCTTTGCCGGAGGTTGGTTGCTAGTGCTTCCATTATGATAATGAATAGGAAGGGAGCAATGGGGTCACCCTGTCTTACCGAACACTGTAGCTTTACTTCCGGAGCTAGAGACCCGTTTATCTGCACTCTCGTGGTTGCGTTCTGATGTAAGATGCCTACCCACCTCCTAAAGACATGTCCAAAGTTTAGTCTTGCAAGGCATCTGTCCAAAAATAACCAGTCGACATGATCGTAGGCTTTTTCAAAGTCAATGAAGATGAGTGCGGCGTTGCCCTTAGATTGTTGTGCCAGGCATCTACTGCCTCGTGGTGCAAAATGAGAAGTAGAGTCAGAAGTAGAATGAGAAGTGGAATGGGCAGCAAATGAGAAGTAAGAAGAACCGGAAGGACTGGCAAACACTGCGAAATCTTTTTTTTTTCCGCCATAATCTATCATTGAAAGTGACGCCATTGAGCTGGAAACCGGGTCCAACGTCCCATATCTAGTCCTTTTTCTTCCTACCTCTTGCCTGCAACTTGCTATGTCGTGTATTTGAGTGATTTAGATGACTCTAAGCCCCCAGATATTCCTCCAGGGCCAACGGGCGAGGAGGAAAGGGATCACCGAAATCCTGCGCAGGTCTCGGTTGTTCTCTGGGATCCACCCTTGTCCAATCTTTGAAGAGAAGCTGGTAGTCTCTTTCCATGTCTCCCTCCTGACCTTCTCCATGGTCCAACCTGTCTCCTGTCCAGACCACCCTCGCGACCCAGCCCCCCCTCTCCCCCCCCAGCCAGTCTTCACAGAACCGGGAGATAATTTTTTTAATGTCACCCCTGCTGTGCACCTGACTCAGTTTTTCCTTAACGCTGTGCCATTGTGCCATGATCTCACGTTGGAAGAGCAGCCATATCTGTTCTGTGACCTCCCCCTCCTCTACCCTGGCCCCCTCTAATTCCAAGATGCATC
The DNA here is from genome assembly GCA_003427395.1 of Chara braunii. Classification (NCBI taxonomy): domain Eukaryota; kingdom Viridiplantae; phylum Streptophyta; class Charophyceae; order Charales; family Characeae; genus Chara; species Chara braunii. The sequence continues at coordinate 181,977 of BFEA01000160.1, read as the reverse complement.
TTCGCCACCATATGGTCCAGAGGACTGTACGCCGGCCAGGGAGAACATATTTGCTACAAAGGTGTTGTCGCAAAAGTGGGGGCAGTGTCCCAACAGAATTGTCCTCCAGTCCCAAGCCCATAATGAGCCTGGGACGATGTGCCGCCAGATCCTATCAACATCTCCATAGCAGGACAGTTGCAGGGCATTGTAGGAAGATGTGCTCGACCGTCTCAAGACACTTTTTTTGGGGGAAATTTCGGTAGCAGCCCCGACACCACGGAAGCGCCCTTCGTTGTTGTTCAAGTTGTGTATGATCAATCAGCCAGTTATTGGTCGGCAGGCAACGGTGAATTATTTGCCATTGAAGAGCGGAGATTTTTGCCGGCCTTTTGTGATACTCGCTGAACCATTGGATAGATTTGAGTGTGCTTTGGTCTACATTTAGATGACGCTGCCATCTGTCCGCCACCACGTCTCTTAGCCTTCGCTTGGGTCTGAGCATCCGGTAGACTGACTTCGTTTTAAGGGCGGCTAATTGGACTATTTTTTCCTTCCCCCCGTCCCCGCCCTCCCTTGCCTTTCCACGACCATCTCCATTCTTGGGGATCAAGGGAGAGGTTCTCAATCGGGGTCATTGGACGATACACTCTCCAACCGTTCCCTTCTTCAATCATCCTGATGCGATAGACTTCTGATTTCCTTTTCCAGATGAAAGGTTGACTACTATTCCCTTGTAGCCGCCCTGATTCTGTAATACGGTAACATTCAATCAGGACTTGTGCCTGATCGACTAGGTGCACTAGGCCTACTTGTGATTCATGGCCAGGTAGCCCCACCCAAACATTTTCTTCCAATGTTGGATACTTCTTTAGCCTGGTGTACCATTGGATGGGAAAACTTTCAACAAGTTCTTCCATTGTAGACTCGAGGGAGTGAAAGTAGCGCAAGCAACTTTTCATTCTTGCTGCACTTTTCCATTCTCCGTTTTACCCATCCCATAGGTCCCCCACCCTCAGCACCCCGTGTTTCACCCAGATTTTCCAGGGGGAGTCCGAGCTGTTCCTTACCTGACCGAGGGGATCTGTGATTAATCTATTGCCGAACAGCAGTTGCCTGATTATCTCCTCCCATCTGTCCGGGGTGGGGCGGTCGGGGAGTGGGAGTCTCCTCCACGTGCGCAGAAGGCGTATCCAGTGTTCGTCCACCGGGTCACCATTCGTGTATTTCCTGGGGAGTCTCCAGTATCTGTCCTCGATCCATATGAGAGGGTCTGTTTCTGGTGGGGCTTCCGGGGCCAAGGGCCAAGGCCGCAATTTGCGTTAGCGCCAGGGGAACCCAGGGGGAGGAGGTTTCAAAGATAATATATTGGATCCAGTGGACGCTCAGGGCCTGAAACTGTGTAGGGGGGTCCACTATTCCAAGCCCTCACCCAACCTTAGGCTTAATAGGCTAGACCACCGAGTCTCATGCCACCCGACTGATAACGTGGGTATTACTATTGTCCCCTCTCCATAAGAAGGACGCTAGTTGTTGCTTGAGTGTCTTAAGCCCACCTTTGTTTATGGTCCAAAGAATGACTCGATACCAGAGAGTGACCAGCACGACATTATTTATAATCAGAGCCCGCCCAAAAATTGAAGTGTGTTTGTGATTCCATTGCAGCAGCTTGGCCTGTGCCGGTTTAATCAGCCATTCATCATTCGTGACGGGTTTCTCTTTAACGGTGAGCGATGCTCCTAAAATTCTGAGGGGGTCGTCCGGGGGAAGCCAAGTGATGCGCGGGTTTTCTGGCGGTCTGCCCCCTGATGGTGCAGCCACCAACCCACAATTTTCTGCCCCCAATTGACCGTCATGTCTGACACACGACCGAAGCGGTTCATGAGGGTCTGGATCTCTTCCATGTTTTGTGCATTTGCTTCAACCATAATAGTAAGGTCGTCTGCAAACAGGGAACAGATGGGTACCGCTTCCGCCGGGATGTTGGGGATCCTGATTCGGGTTAGATCTTTGTTGTGTCTTAAGCTAGCCGAAAGGGCCTCCGTGATGACCAGGAAGAGATAAGGGGCGATGGGGTCTCTCTGCCTAACCGATCGTTGGAGCTCAAAGGGAGGTGTCACCGATCCATTTACCTGTACACAGGTTTTATCTTGGATCTGCGCCAGGTGGGATTACTGCACGTTGGCGGCCCGACGGAGGAAACCGGCTAGGGGAAGGACGGACAGGTACGCCGGGTTATCCCATGAGGACAGTAGGGGGAGGGGTACTGTTTTGTATAGATGTATTCATGGGACGCTGGGCCCGATTCCCAGCACCCCACACAATACTCACAAATCCTCAGTATTCTTTAGTATTCTTTTGTATGTCTCAAAGCTGGGCCCGATTCCCAGCACCCCACACCATACTCAGAAATCTTCAGTATTCTTTAGTATTCTTCTGCATGTCTCAAAAAGATTCACTGCAACCTGTTGCTTCAATGGGCGCCTTGAGGATAGTGGGTGGATGTCAGAGGCTAGGGGATGGAGGGAGACTCCCACCGGTGCCCCCGGTGCCCCCCCCCAATACCCGACCCTGCTGCAGGTTGGGTAGGGAAGAGTAGAGTGGATATGGGACGCTGGACCCGGTTTCCAGCACTTTGGCGTCACTCTCAAAAAAGGGCTGCTCAGTCAATCCCCTGAAGAGCAGGGCAATCAATGCTGGCAGTCCTCACAGTCACTATTCTCATTGTTCTTGGACATTCTCAATTTCTGTAGATGGGACGCTGGACCCGTTTTCCAGCAGGTGATGCTCCCCACCAATAGATGGAGCCTCCCTCCTGGTGTTAGTGGTGTCTGCTTTTATCAGCAGCACTAACACTGGCGAGGGTGTGTTTGCCAAAAAAAAAAAAAAAAAAAAAGATGGTGGGTAGGGCTGGG
>BFEA01000160.1:166480-177270 GCA_003427395.1 Chara braunii | reverse complement strand
GGCGCTATAGTGTGGGAATATACACTGCCATACTTTTTTTCGTTTTTTTTTTTTCGTTTTTTTTTTCGTTTTTTTTTTTCCGTTTTTTTCGTTCTTTCACTCCGACGTTCGGGATGCCTGCGCCCGGTAGTCCGAGCCTCGGCACGGATCGGCGTACCGGTCGGCCGAGGCTCGGACTCGATAGCTGGGCCAGGTACTGGTGGTTTAAGGGCGGACCCTACAGCCCCAAAATGTGGAAACACTCCGGAGTTCATTTTCGTCGTGATTAGGGTGCTGTGGAAAGATGATTTTGTAAGGATCCTTACATTTCAAGTGGTATGGAAAGAGGCCCTATGCCCTTAGTGAAGCATTTAGTGACAAAGCTGTTGTGGAGGGCTCTGAAGAGGAGGCACCTCCGCTGTATTGCCATGTGGCAGGCGTGCATCATCATCTGCCAAACATTGCAAGTTCCTTTTTTTTTCTTTTTTTCTTTTTTCTCCTCAGTATCCATCTGCTCTGGTCGGGATCCCGACTCCTGACTGTACCATTCTTCAGCCACACTGGCTTGATGCACGTGCTGCTTTCCCGGAAAGCAGACCTTTTTAATCCTTCTGTGGCGGCTAATGCATAATTGATGAGTCTGGTGACGAGAGTGTGTGCGACTGGGACTCAGGGCATACTCACACTTGTAGCAAAATTGACAAAAATCGCAGATTCTGAGATAGTACGGGGTCGCACAGCCAGAGCAGGTATGCAAATGACGCAAATGGGTACGCAAATCCTCCAGCCTGCCTGGCCGGGGGGGTACGCAATTTGTGTCCACCTCAAGAGGTGAGCACAAATGCATTTTTTCTTTCCCACAAGTTTACGGGAAAAAGAAGTCGAGAAAAAAAAAACAAAAAACAATCCGTCTTCATGTGTGACTTGCACAATGATAGAGTATGATAATGTGGAGTCACAAAAGTCACACAAAAGTATGATAATGTGAAGTCACACGAGCCACACAAGCCGAAGCTATGAAATGACAAGAAGAAGTACAGTACAAGGTGTCAGAGTATTACAGTTCATCCTCGAAATAAGTTGGCCGTGTCCCATATGGCACGGGAGGTTTGGTGTGACTTGCACAATAACAGAAATTCTGACGCAAAAAGTTGCGGCCGTGTCCCATATGGCACAGGAGGTTTGGTGTGACCAGCAGCGAACGCAAATATCACAAAAGCCGTAGCAAATATCATAATTTTTTGTGACATTTGCATCCAGTGTGAGTAGGCCCTCACTCCCTCGCCAGCTTTCACAATTTGGCAAGTGGTGGAATTACGGACACTGGCTCCAGTTCCCAGCACGTGTGGGCTCCCCACAGATAAATTGGAGCATGGTTCCTTTGAAAAAAAATAATAATTAAAAAAAAATTGCAAGAAGGGCGATGGGCCAGTGGCCATGACAGCCTTGAGATGTCAACATTGGGCCTCGCTGCACCACTGTCGAAAATGCAATTTTCGACAGTTTCTCTTCGCCACACAGGCTGTCGAAGTCGGAGAGGGGAAAAAGATTCTCCAGTTGTCAGAGCATGCTTCTCGACAGCTCCTGTAGAAAGTTGTTGAATCCCCAGCCTGCTACTCCCATGCTTTCGACACTCCTCGGCTGCGCCGTCGACTTCTCTTCGAAATTCGGTGAGGGGGGGTAAGGTCGGGATGGACTAATGCTTGTCGTACCCTCTGGCGCGTTCATCTTTTTCCATCTTGCATTCACAAGTGCGTGCACTCTACAGTGCTGTGTGGCTAAAGGGGGGCAAACTGTCGAATGGAGGCTGTCGAATTTGTTCTGACAGCCGTCCTCCCCACCAATAGACAGGAGCCTCCCTCTGGGTGCTAGTGGTGTCTGACTCGTTCAGCACCACTAGCACTACAGGGGTGTGTGTTTTTCAACAAAAAAAAAAAAATCGCCTTTCGACTGTGGTGCGGCGAGGCCCACTGAACTGACGGTGAGTTCTTTTCCTTACCGGATTCTGTCAGTGTTCATTTTTTTTTATTTTTATTTTTTGAGAATTGCCCTTGCGATATCCCTCTATCCTGGCGGTGGTAAAAAAAAAAAAAAAAGAGAACCGTCAGAATTGAGGGCTTATGGGTCGGGCTATTCTGTCAGTGTTCATCAACAGTTCATGGGTGTTACGGGGGTGTACCATTCAGCCACATGGGCTGGGTTTGGGGTTTAAACCACCAGACTACCAGTATGATTCCCAGCCATTTTTTCAGAGACACGGTGTGCATGCTGCCGTGTGAACTGGGGCGCAGATTCGCTGGGCGTCCGTCCAGGCAAAAGGGGCCTCGCATGTGACCTGTTTTGCCTGGATGGATGCGCCGTGAAATGGTGCCCCAGTACTTCCCGGCTGACACAGCAGCATGTATGCTGCGTCTCTGAAAAAAATGCTGGGAAAGTACTGGTGGAGGATGTTTGACAGCATTTATTTTTTCACCGTCTTGTCCGGCCATCATTCTCCTCCAAAGGTGGGGTAAACTACTGTTCAAAACATTTGTTGCCTTTTTTTTTTTTTTTTTTTTTTTTTTTTCAAGCGCAGGTTGTTGTAGAGGCTGGATTACAGACATATGAGAGTCACCTTCGGCACTCGGCCCTGTGGTACAGGCCCCCTAATCCTATAGGACTCCCTCCCAACCTACCTCTTTTGCCTTCTTACCTGCCAGTCATTCTCCTGCAAAGGTGGGGCAGACATCCTGGGACAAAATTGCCTTCTTACCTGCCTCCATTTCATTTCTGACCTTAGGTTGCTGTAGAAGTACAGCGACCTTTCAGGGCTCGACCTACCAGACTGAAATGCCTGGCCGCAGGGGGAAGGAAATAAAAAATGCACCTGTGCCAGCTCGTGTCTTTGTTCCCCCCCCCCCCCCCCCAAGGATTTTTTTAAATTGAGTGTGGAGACACAGACATAAGGTGAAATCTCCCATGTAGTCCCAAATATGGAGCCATGAGCATCGCGGGAAAAGCAGAAAGAGTCCCTACTTTACGACTATCTAATCCAAACAGTATCTTTGAACTTTGTCGTGCGCAGCACGATGTCTTTTTCCTCTCCGAAAAGGAGAAGGAACACACGTCGGATCCTGGTCTTGAACGAGGGACCGACGGCGCTCTTAGCAACGCTCGGAATCCGAGTTAAGGGTCACAGTCTTACTGCTTTCTCTTTGAACTCCTCTTCGCCACGTGTTTGATAGTTGAATCTCTAGGCTTGGAAGCGCTCCGTGAGACATTAATCCCTGCACAGCATGCGAGGCGAATGGGGAGCAACTATCGGCCACGGGACAATGATCAACTCGTTGAAAGGAAGCAAACAGAGTAGGCAGGAAAATGAGTATCAACAATTTCAAAACCCGGATTGACAAATCCGAAACACCGTGCTTCGGAAGGGAAATGATAAGGACCACCGATCTTGCTTACGGCTTCTCGCACGTCCCACTGGCAGACACGTATCCTATCCTCATTGCAAGGAAAATGTCGTGAGTGGGGTGTTTGAGAAATCGGCGCCCCGATGGCACCGCAGGCCCAGTCCACAAGGTCGATACGCAGACATCCACGACTCACAAGATAAGGCGATCAAATCCCATTAACCTCGGGAATCACCTTCGCGGAGGAAATAAGCCAAGACAATGTGGCTTTCACGCCTGCCGTGAAGGGGGATTACCCGGGAAACTAATGGATAAGTTCAGGAACAGGTTTCCGAACGAGCGGTCATGGTTTTTTGAAAAAGAGCGAAGACAAGAACAAAAATAAGTCCCTAGTGACGATAATAAAAATACTCAGATCATTGCATGGGATGGGCATTCCCTTTGAAGCGATAAGAATAGCAAAGATCTTCACGAGGTGAGCAACTTAAAGGGATGTCATTTCAAAACCCTTCGGTCAAACAGGAAGTGTCGTTCATTGAAAATGAAGATGAGAAGGGGGCGGAGGCAAAATTACTAGTTGATTGGAGAGCTTTGTGTTCACAATCAGCGGAGGCGAGGCGGATCTCCTCATTACACTTTTCTTGCAAGTGGAGGATTGTACCGAGAGATGTGTTGGCTTCGTCCATTGAGAGCACGGAGGACGCCTCCAACAAAATCCTTAACTAAAGGAAAATAAAAGAAAGCCGCATCCATCCACCATCGATACATAAATTTCGTCAGACAACCTTCGCCAGCTCTTGTGTCTCAACAATCCTTGTCAGGCGAGATCTTGACAACGGACGGGCGCTTGCGAGATTTATAGTTGCGAGCTGGAGGGGAGGAGAATGATGAGAAGGGACAGAAGAGGGAAGCGATGAGAACGAGGGAGACGCAAGAGGGCCATGTCGATCCTTGGAGAGTACTCCATAGTCAATCGAATAGCAGTGTGAGGAGTTCAGCGCTTCCTTACACACTGTTGTCTGACTTCTACGATTACTTGGGGTCTTCCTACATGTAGATGACGGCAGGAAAGGAGGTTACGAAAAGCAGCATGGAGCAAGACCAAGATTGAACTGAAGCGAAAAGAAAAAAAAAGCGCAAAGGGAGGGAAGCTAAGACAATTACAGTTTGCTGATGATGGCACGAAGAAAGGGGGTTTGGCAAAGCGAGAAAAGATTGCATGCAGGAGCACGACACAAAAGGATGCATATGCGCAAAACCACAAAGGCGCCAAAACAGTTATGTGATATGTTAGTGAAGTTGCACCTAATTCCTAAAGCTGAATTGAAATTGAAAAGTTTGAACTTGAAAGAAAATTCCGCGCGCGAGTTCTAAGGCTCGCATACGTCTATTCCTATTCTATCATTCATCAACAAAAAATTCACGGGGCTTACAAGGACATCGGAAAAAATGTACATACACAAAGAAAAGACTCGTTGCAAAGTATCCCAATAGGCACCCACATTTTTCGGAGCTCGAAAATCCTGAAGGAAAAGAAGTCCAAGCGTACCCGCTAAGGCGCTCACAAATCCCACGTAAGACTACAACGAAATACAAAGAAAATTCCACAATTTGCAAAAACGACAAGACAAGATTGACCCACATGTCCCATGCATCAGGGTCCATCAAGGACAAGTCCTTCAAACAGCGACTGAGCGAGAGATCAAAGCCACGACCGAGGCGACCTGAAGTCGACATCACCATTAGCCAAAAATGCAACCTGGACCGGGTAGAGGAACTGGAACTGGATTAGATCGCCCCGGGTCACCATGAAAGCACCAAAAACAACAAAGGGTCTCAGAAGCTTGCTTAGGCACATAAGCTGGTGCATCACATACCAACATAAAACAACCTTGGACTAATCTTTTGGGTAGTGCGCAGGCATTATCTGTAGCCCTTGCCATGCATCAGCCCAAGGGGGGTGTGCAAATGGCATGGCTGCGCGTTATGAGAATGTTGCTGACATACATGTGCGAGGCTGCAGAGTTTTGAACCCGCAACCTACAAGGAAGGATGTTCCATTGTATGGATTCCCCCTGGAAAGGTTGGGTCAAAAAAGGGGTCCTAAGGATTGGGGACATCTGGGACCCAGGAACCCGGGACTGGTACTCTCTTTCTGATCTCTTGCCCAACTTGCGATACTGCAGGAGAACAGAAAAATCACTAGACAGAATCACGGAAGTCATTCCGATAGATTGGATAAGAGTCCTCAGAAAAGGTCCCCAACTCAAAGAAAGTGATTGGGTGGGCATCCAAGGGGATTCCCAACCAATAGGAAATGTGGTATTAGTAAATGGTGAGGGATCAATTTTGCTCTCCTTATTCTCAATCAATCACAAATACCGGCTCACTGAAAGTCAAACTAAGGAAACCGAATGGTTCAATGCTGACCAAGTATTCAGGATCAGAGTTCTGAAATACAAAGACCACTGGAGGGCCTTCAAACCATCATGTGCAATCAAGAAACTGGCTCTAGATCCTATTTATTGGTCTTGGACGGTCCCTTTGGGCAAAAGGAGAAAGGGCACTCACAATATTCACTCACTGACAGTCAGATCAACGTACCGCATGTTGAGACCTACACTGGAAGTGAAAGATAGAATAGAAACCAGGTGGATGAAACAGCTAAATGTAAGCAAGGATGATCTGAGACGTATTAAGTGGTTCAAAACTATTAAGATTAAACCGACAAAAATTGCCTCCCTACAGTGGCAAATCGACCATCGATGTCTTCCCACGAATGATTGACTAATAGATAGGACCTCGTTGGAAGAGAAGGGTATCGCTCTACCTTGGTGCAAGCTATGCTCCTCTGCATTCCCATCTAAGACCATTCTGGAAACCATCGAGTACATTTTTCTTCAATGCCCAGGTGCAGTTTGGTTATGGCGTTGGTGGGACAGGATTTGGAGTTCCCCCTTGAACTGGACTTGGGATTGACGAGCTCTGCTATGCGAGACATAATCTCTTGATCAATTAGATGATTTCTCCCAAAACCTATTTAGAACCGGCAGAAGAGTCATCCTCTGGGCCCTCTGGCAACGGCGCTGTACTTTTGAAAGGGAGGGTGCCACGCTGGATGGTCCAGACTTTACGGAGTCGATTAAACTGCAGGTGCAAACTGTTATCACAGCTCAATGGGACAAAGTAAAAGAAAAAATTCAATTTATGACGAATAAAAAAGAAATCCAACAACACATCAAATCATTCAGTTGCGCTTGGCTCGGAGGATCTCAAGGAGGTACGATTGGAAAGATAAAAAAAAGTGGGGTGAGGAGAGAGAACAGAGAAGAGCATAGCGAAGGAATTTAGAGAGACTACCGCCTGATATTCCATGATTGGACAAATGTGGATCCAACAGTACCACTTCGCCCTCTATCAGAGTTCCCAGATCCCTTCCCACCCTCATCATTATCCCTGGTCCCCATAAGTTGGTTTGGATACGAAAGAGGAGAATAATGGTACTCGTATGTTGTAACCAGCTAGATAACATTGTTGTTTCTGGTGGACAGACAAGGCCGAAGAGGCTGATTTTTGTGGTGGACTCGACGGGTAGTAGAGCTATAGGAAGGGCGGTTTTCAGGGCGACAGAGGAATTTGAAGGAAAGATAGGGAGTCTGGAGAGATTGGTCATAGTATCCAACAAGATATCTGCATGAGTATTTCGGATGATTTCAGAGTGGGCTATAGGAGGTAATGCTGCTAGGATACCACGGGCATCTGGCGGCCAGGCTCTGGCTGAAGAGGCAGTACTTTTTTTTTCATACTTCCCATACTTCCTTTTTTTGAACCATGTAGCAGTAATACCTGATTTGAGGGACGCTGGACCCGTTTTCCAGCAGGTGCAGCTCCCCACCAATAGACCGGAGCCAGTAGCTAAGCTGCTAGTGATGGATGCTCATACCAACACCACTAGCAATCTCAGCCAGTTTCTTTAAAAAAAAATAATAATAATAATAATAAATAAATAAAAAATCACAACGCGCATTTCCAACTGGTGCTGTACCCATTGACCAAGTGGCCGTTCGCATTTGGAGATGTATTGCCACAACACGTGGAAAGGGGTGAAAGGCCTTTCTGTTCTAGGTGTGCTCTCCGGACTACTCAGTCTAGGGTTGGCAGACATCTGTGAAGGATTTGCCAACGCAGAGCCTGCAGGTTTGCGGGCAGGAGCATCTCTCCCTAGTAGGCCCTACCTATAAGACTTCATCACCTGTGCCCACAGCACCAACCTCGTTTTAATTTTGGTTCATGAACCCCAAACACATTTTACCTAAGGTTTGTGCTCCACCGACCCACTATGGGGAATTTCCCCAACTGAATGCAATTACGGCGCAAAGTCCGTAATGATCTGTGGGGTCCACTGCCGACGGATTTTGTGACTCTTATGAAAGAAATGCTGAGCCAAGGGCATCATCTCAGGGGTCTGACCACATCCTGTGGCTGAGTTTGGCCACTGACGCACAGGACACCGAAAGGAAATGCTTGGCAAGAGAATAGGAGTGCTCAGGCTCTGAAACTAATGAACATGTATATCGCCCACCCACTCTTATACTCGTCAATTCTCCCCATCCCACGCCCTCTGCCCCAGTCCTTCGTTGAGGGCGAACTCTATGCTTTTCTTTTTTGCTTTTTTTTCCCCCAGGGGAAACTCTATGCTCAAGTCGTAGACCACTGCACAATTGAACAATACATTTCCATTGACGTTTTAAATTCCTGTACGACGATTGCAGGAGGGTCACTCAACTAGGATTGGGGTTCCTCATATAATGATAATTACAATAAAAAAGGCTTGAAAGGTCGTCCTGTCAAGATTCCACGGGTAATTGAATCGGTTGGGATTTATTAGAAAACAACAACAACAAAAACAACAACAACAACAACTAGGGTTGGGTTGGGGCTCAAAGACTGTTGACAGTTTCATTGAAAACTCTCTGAGTTGAAGGAAGGGACTCTATGATAGTTCCCCCTCCCCTGCGAGATGGCAGAAGGGGGTTTGGGGGAGTGGTAAACTAAATGCTGAACATGTTTTCCAGCAGGTGCCCCACCAATAGAATGGAGCCATCCAGGAGGCATCCAGGAGCATGGTCCCACTAGCAACGGGATAGGATAGAAAAAAGTTTGTGTGGCAGTTGAGTGACCCAAATCCAGCCGTGCAGTACTCTTGATCCCACGGTCAGTATTTAATATGTATTACTCGAAAAAGTAAGGTGATCTTTGTTCCCCTCCTCTCCTTAACACTGGGCATGCCGGTGCAAAGGAAGCTTCCCCACAAAATCTTTTCTATCCGTTGGGGGAATGGCCAATCCCAGAAGAGAGTGGGATCGGCCATAGGCCCACTGGATAGAGGGGGGGTGAGGGATACCTTGGTCGGGGATCCAAGGGTCAAACCCCAACCCCGGCTCGGCCCCCGGGGATCGCGGCGTGACAACCCTACTGGGAAGCACTCTGCCATGATTTCCGAAGGGAGGTCTCTGTTTTTTTTTCTTTTCTTTATCCTGTTTTCTCAACCCATAAATTAGGTAATGAACCTGTCAGGCCGCTGCCACACACTGTCACACTGGACTGGCCCCACTCCTATCCGACTGCTAATGGGACCACGCTCCCTCACTACCACTGGGATAAAGAGGGCTTCCTTCCTCTTTTTTTTTTTTTTTTTTTTTTGACTTTTTCTCAATATAAAGCCCTGTTCTTCAAGCCCTCCATCTCAACGGTGGTGAGTGAACCGCTGGAATTGAGGCCTTGGCCATAGAGCTGCTCCATCTATTGGTGGGGAGCAGCGCTTGAAGGAAACCGGGATGAAAAAAGGAAAGGATGCCTTTTTTTTTCTTTTTTTCTTTTTATTTATTAAAGCCCAGGTTGTTGTAGAGGTGGGATACTAGACCAATGACAGTTACCCACAATACTCGGCCACTCGGTTGTCCAGCTGAACCTCTCTGAAGACCTTACCCATCCTTCCTCTCATCATTTTTGCCCAGGCGCACCCCTACCACTCCTGTCCTACCCTGGTGCTAACCACCCGGGACCATCACCCATTCCAATCTTGGCAGGGTGACCAGACCAGAGCAGAGACACGTACCCCACTGCTCAGCCCTGGTTGAAGCAGACGTCGTGCAAGCCCGGTTGCACGGGGACTTCGGGAGCTAGGTATGGACATGTTGCTACAGGTCTTTATGAGGGTTGCACAGTATTACGTTGTGTTACTAGAGTGTTCTATTGTGTTGATGTAGAGAGTTGGGGATCCTCCGTTCCCTCGTATATCCCTGGAGCCCATTCCGGCCCCGCGGTAAGGTGCAGCATCTCCTGAGACCCCAGACAGGTCATACTAAGGAACTGCTATGCCAGCCTCAACAACGACGATTTCATCGAAATGAACATTTTTATGTTTTGAACGAAATGGAATGTACATTTTTTTTGCACTTTTCTATTTTTTTAGCAGTTAAACTAGCACATTAGGTGGGATACCCCGTCTCACATTTTTCGCATAACATGGTGAAACTACCTAAACATGGAAGCAAAATAATGAAAAGTGTTGATTTGATTGTTTTTCGATTGCATAAAAGTTCAATTATTTAGAGTTTTTATGAATTTGTTATGTGTTTTAACTTATTATTATAAAATTTTGGGAAATTAGTGTCATATGGCAACCAACAAAGTACCATATTTCGAATTTCGAATTTCGTTTTCGTTCCTTGCAAGGTTATAACATGTTTTTTCAAGTGAGCAACTCATTGTACATAATATTACATATTGAATGTAAAAAAAAAAAAATTACCTCTTGCCGTTTTTTTAAATGTGTACTAAAACATACAAAAAACACTTTGATGTACTCGCATACGACTTTGTTTCGGTCATTCAAATAACAAGCAAATTATAAATAATATAAATAGATGTCAGAATTATGAAAAGTTTAGCATGTCATTGTCGATTGTTATATTAACTTTAAATTGTCTGCCACAAATGGTTACCCTCTTTTTCGTAATATAGTATCTTCGATGAGTTCCATGTATATCTACTGGAAGATTAAGGCCATTTATCATTGTCAATTTGCATATATCCTCTCAGCTGCATTCACTATGGGAATCCACAATGTTGAGTCTTGTGAGTCGTCTAACATTCATCCTTGGATAGGAGGTTGAGGCATGATCTCAAACTCCGTCCCGAAAGCTGACAAACCTCCCAGTTTTTTACCCTCATGTAATAAAGCCGCTTTGTGTTCTTTATATACCCATAAAGCTGTTTCGGGACATTTTGTTTGATCCTCCCAGCTTCCCTGGTTTCCTGTTTTTTCGTAAATGCTTACATTTTTTTTATTTTTTATTTTTAATGGGAAGAAGGCTCGAATCTATTCACGGGGAGCAACACGTGTTGGGAACC
>BFEA01000160.1:110354-148327 GCA_003427395.1 Chara braunii | reverse complement strand
GGGGTGTCTGACAATAGCCACTACCCCTCTCTCTCTCTCGGTGCATGGAAGAGATGACTGTAGTAGAATGGGTTAGTGTATCCTTTTCCCGTAAATAATGGGGGATCATGCATGAAATACCAAAATACCAGGGAGGGAGGGTTTGGGTGGGGTTGAAGTCCTTTCATCCTTCCCTCATGATAAACTGTCAGGATGGTAGATGCTGACATACCACCCTATCAATTTTGGAGTGGGTGTCCTCGAATGTCTAATCGAAAACAACGATGTTCGATCATTGCCAGGGGAGGGTGTAAGGCATGCGACGATGGTGTTACTACCCGGCATCAGACTTCAATGACAAAAGTTTGATTGAAGTGAGATAAGAATTCCTGGACCGGGTCGTGTTGTTGTGATGACTCTGTTGTCCCAGATATGTGCAAACAACAACAAGAGCACCAAACAATTGCGAGATCAAGTGAGTTCGTGACCGACCATGGTGGGTGGTTGACGCACGCGCGCGGAGCAGAGTCACTTGGATCATTCACGTCACAGGCTGACGTGGACTTGGGTTCAGACACATGATACCTCATGTCGATCGGTGGCAAGACCGCCAGTTGATTGAGTGTGTCATGTGTTCCGCAGTACGTGTCATAGTCGTCGTCGTGGACAAGTAGCGCGACATTGACTTCTGTGCTTTTACCATTAGTCAAAGCTGGTGATACTGAGCGGAGGGATACCTTACGATTACGAAGTGTGGGTTAAATTTTCGTGTGTAATATCAAATGATTTAGAGGTAACAGTGTCCGGCAGAGAGATAGCATAAATAGATGGAGAGGTGAAAGAGCGAGGGTAACTTCGAAGTACAACCTAATTGGTGCTTCCTTTACTCGTGAGACGTTACAATCTCCAGATTCAACTTCTCACGTGTTGACATGGACTTAGGTTCAGACATGTCGAATAATTGGTTGACTAGTGATCAAAACTGATAGTCGTCAATTGGATCATCCACGTAACAGGCTGGCGTGGGCTTGGGTTCAGATACGTGGTAACTCAGGTCGACCGGTGGCAAGACCGCCAGTTGATTAAGTGTGTCATGTATTCCGCATTACGTGTCATAGTCATCGTCGTGGACAAGTAGTGCGACATCGATTTCCGGGCTTTTGGCATTAGTCAAAGCTGGGGATGCTAAGCGGAGGAAGACCTTGCGATTTCGAATGCGCGGGCTAACTCGTGAGACGTTACAATCTCCAGATTCAACTTGTCACATGTTGACACGTCGAATAACTTGTTGACTAGTGGTGAAGACTGATAGTTGTGGCATTACATATCGCAAGTGACGCAGTGGAAGAGTAAATGGGGATGCTGAGAGAAGAGCGACAGGTGTGCAACAATACGTATCACAGTCGTCGTCGTGGAAGAATAGTTGGGGATGCTAAGAGAAGGGTGATCTTAGTGCGACCTAATTGGGATTTAGTAAATACGTGACTAGGAGTAAAGGACTCAGAGGCAAAACTCTCCAGCAGAGAGATAAAATCGATTGAGGGAGAGGTGAAAGAAGGTGTAGTTCTTCAACTAGCCATGCCAATAGGAGATTGGGTTGCAAATATCCATTGTAGGGTCACCAAAGGAATCATAGTTAGAAGGAAGTAATATTTATTTAAGGATAACAAACACAAGGGATTGTAGCATTTATATCCATCGCAGTTTTCGAGATGGTAAAACAGGGCCGAAGGCGTATGGTATCACAAAGGCATTTACTCGGAGATAGGATTCAACATGTGAAAGGCAGCGGTAACAAGTTACTGTTTCATTATGGGAGGATAAGGAAGAGACTTAACAGCGGAAGACCATGACAAAGACTTATTCAACTCATTCCCCCAAAAGCTGCCTCGACGATTGATGTCCCCCCCCCTCCCCGTTTTTTCAAGGGAAACCAAGCCCAGCCTTCAAAACATAAGTGAATCTACAATCCACCAATTACAACAACAGTAGAATCATCATTTCGATTTTCCTCATAAAAAGATTGCAATTACAAATGAAGTTATCCCCCCTCAACACTATTTTAGGATGAGATATCTCTAAAGTCGTCTCTACCTTAAGCCTTCTGACTTCATCGTTCAGCCCCTCACGCCTCCTCCCACCTCATTCTGCTTATCTTCCAATCCTCAGTTCAAAATCGTTACGTAGCTGTTGTTTTCCTCTTCGTCCCTCCCTCCATTTTTTTCATCCCCTCATAACCCTAACTTTTTTCCCACCCCTCCTGCCCAAGCAGAACTACATCAATTATCTTCCCCTCACTCATATGATGTGGCTCCTCTAACACATTCCCAAATCTTCAGTTCATTCTCATCCAAGCATGATTAAGGGAGGATCATCTTCTTTTATTCTAATCTCTTAAAATAACTTATTGTTGATTTCAGAAATAACCAAGATGGTGAGAATCAATTCAATCCACTCGAAGAGAGTTAGAGGAGGAAACTATCTTCTCTTCTATCAAGAGGCAATGAGACATAATGTGATGAGATAACTCAACCCCTCTCTGTATAGCAGACCAAGTGATGGGAACGGAGCAATGATTGGTCAAAGTCGAATCAATAGTAAGAAAGAGAAAAATTAAGGAGGAACAACACTAATGGTGATTGATCCAAAAAATGATTCGAAGGGCCACGATCAATTAGAAGGACCCCACTCACTCATCACCCTTACACAGGAAGGGCAGAGATCCCAGTCATCATATGACTCAGATTCGGACAAAAGGTCTCAGTCTCAGATCCCAGGTACACAGAATGTGCAATCAATTGAGACAAAAAAAAAAAAAAACAGCATTCTAATTCCTCTAAAGAAGGAGACAATTGGACAAACAAGATTCAGAAGGATGAGGAGATGCTAACGGAGGAGGAGAAACTGGAACCGATTTTATCTTCTAACAGAAGTATACAGACTCCTTCTAGTAAGGGGAACACTCAAGCCTTTCGTTCATCCCAATCATCCCAATCATCCCAATCATCCCAATCAACTTCGTCGTGGGCCCAAAGGGTAAGGCAGACTATGCAAGACAAGACTCTGAATATAACTAGACCACCAATTGGTCCACCTAGCACACCAGCGAAAAAACTAAAAATTCCTCTTCGTAATTTATCACCAATCAGAACATACTTTCTCTCTCTTTTCCTTCTTCCCTCTGAACAGAAAGTTATAGACCAAGGAGGGAGGAAAATGCTCATGAAATCCTACCCGATGGAGAAGCTGGCCAGGAGGATGATATCTATGTCAGACACGCCAATAACTGAATCTTCTATGATAAGGTTGCCTACCGATCTACCAATGATAAAGTAAAGTGGATCTACAAACGATTATAGGAAATGAAAGGCAGTGAAGAAGATGTTTCGGAATTTTTCTTCATACAGCCGATCGCTCTGACAGTCTTCACCATTCTCTGTCTATTCGAGAAGGACAAAGCTCAGATAGACGGATGGAAAATGTTAAACTGGATAACCTCACAGGTAAGAATCTATCCCGGGTAACCCAAGAAAATCAGCCCAGAAGAAAGGCGGGATCAATTAATGAGGGATCATTATTGGGTCGAACTACGTCACATTCCAATTGAGGTCAAGGCTGCGTTTGTCCATAACTTTGGCCAACACTTTCAAATTGTGGATTTTATTGACCCCCTACCCTCACATGTGGCGAAACGGGATGACTATCTTATGATGGCAATAGATCTTCAGAAAGATCAGCATCTCTCATAACATGATATCATTCCATACAAGTTGGGTGGGAAGATTTATCAGATTCATACGGCGCACAAATTCCGACCATGGTGTTTTAAATGCAAGGCTTATGGACACCTAAGTACGGAATATGCGTGTCCTATGCATCCACATCATCAAATTTCCCCAGAACCAAGACTGAAACGTGATCCTCGGAGATCTCACAAATGGATTCAAATGGTCCCAAGATATGACGGTTGGGTCTATAATGAGGAATTGAATCACATGGGAACCCCCATTGGATGTTGTTGGGAAGGTAGGGGGGAGTCTCGCAAGACCTTGAGACCACCTGCAGAGTGGGTCCCATCATCCCCTTTAATCTCTAAGTCCACAAACCAACACAATCTCCAACAACCAGTGCAGCAAGTGGGGCAACAAAGTAAAACTCAACCTCACATGTCTCAACCAAAGATGAGTCACAAACTCCTGCCGAAGATTTAGAAAAGAAGAAAGAAAAGTCTGTACATCAGGGGCAGCAGGGACAACAGGGACAACAGGGGTAGCAAAGACAGAATGGGGGGGGGAGTAAAATGGTAAGAGTAGCACCTGAAGAATATCTGCAGAAAAATAAGCACAAAGCGGGGACAGAATGGAAGGAGGTCAAATCAAAGTACATTCGAGGGATATCTAATGACCAGCACCAGCAGCAGCAACAACAATCACAAATACAAACGCAGCAGCATTCACAGCACATTCAGCAGCAGCAGCAATCACTGCAATCACTACAATCACTGCAATCCCAGCAATCACTGCAATCCCAGCCAATCCAGACAGCGCAACAATCATCACAACAACCACTCACGCAGAACCCCAATCACACCCTCGAACCAGTATCAACACCGCTCTCTCTGCAACCACCAGGTAATGTCCTTCTCACTGAAGCCGATCACATGAACAACTCAGTTGAATCCGCAACTCCCTTACTATTAATATCTCCTCCACCGAATACCTCACAAACGCAGCCAGAGTTCAGTGGCTCAACGATGAAGGTAGAACAGAGGTTGACAGATTTGGAATATACCCAGACCCCTATGGAAGTGGACCCACTACAGAGTGCATTCTCAGAAGAGCACATGGAAGTGGAGCAAGCTCCAGTCCTAACGATCCCACTCGCAGACATGGGAGACGGGGGACGGAACCAAATTCCAGCAATCAACCTGCAACAGCGCATACACTATGTTGCTGAATGGGTAGTAAGCAATTTGAAATTCAGACATTCAGGGTAGAAGAAGATTTGTGGGGTCTAATAAAAGATCAGATTCTGAGTATACTCATGCAAAGTGATAATTTGAAGGCCACACTGCAGTACGGTCTCCCAGCGGAATCCGATTGGCAGACTGTGAGCAACAGGATGCTCCACATTCTGTCTGCCCGAATGCAGATTCTGCCACTCCTACATACACTTCAGGTACACAAGCCCCTACCCCAGACAGGGAGAAAAAGAAGAATCAAGGAATTGGCCAGAAGGAAAATACTTCGTCTCGTGACCTGTGAAGTACAACCTCCCTCTATCTATCATGGAAAAAAAGAAAATAAAAAAAGAAACTGCTCACGAAAAGGATTGATAAATCTTGCGCTTACGCCTCGATACTTGAGGAAAAAGTACACTGGCAAAACAAGGTTCACAATTCTGAGGTTATTGACAAGAAAGAATATAAAAAAAAATTGTTTAAAAGAAATTGAATTTAGCTGACGTACAGAAATGTGTACAGGCTACAGAGGTTCCAACCCAAGAGGTTGCGAGTGGGGAAGAGACGAGTTATGAGGCACAATTGAAACCAATCGAGCCCTTATTAGATGTACACCTTGAGGGAGAGAGTCAGGAAGAGAGCCAGACACATTTTTTCCAGCCAATGCTCTTGTGACGGTATGGGAAATACGGATCTGGACTTGGTCTGAGAAACTAATAGCCAGCTCCCGGATCACACGGAATCAGAGAAGCAGTCCTTAGTACCTGCAATACCTGAAACCATAATCATTACGGAAAAAGGAATAACTACAGCAATTACTTCAAGCCTGACAAGAGAGACTAAATTTATAGTATTCAAAGAAAAAATACAGGAGAAGCGAAAACCGTCACTCCTAGACTGTGACATTAGAGAGTCGGAGACTGTTCGAGAAGAGGATAGTGGGGGAAAGGACGAAACTGAAGAACTAGTGGAACAGGGGAGGGGGCAAGAAGACTGAATTTCAGATATAATTAATATAAAGTGCGAAATTGATATCACCTCAGACACAACAAATGCAAGCTCTGAGAGACAGAATACACTATTCAACTACTGTCCCCATTGTCCTCCCCTTTAGATCTCACTAGTAGAAGACAAAAGCTCAAGTTCAGGCTGAATTTATAAATTCAACCTCTTTCTAAGATTGGTAGTGCATTCTTTCCTGTTAGGTTCAAAGAAGGGAAGTGGGAAGTGAGACTCACAGAGATGGTGAAATCTCAGTATGGAGGTTTCACTATTCAAGGCATGAAGTCCTCCTTCCTCTCCCTCTCTAATTTAACACGGGGTCTGGCTGGGGAAACACTTAACAAATAAGAAGATTTGAAGTTTATTAAAGAGAACCTCCCCCCAAGAGGTTGAGCCACTCTCAAGACAACCATAGAATCTCAGAGAATAGCATCTAGGGACATTTTCTTAAGGTATAGGGCAGGGGATCCCGTTAATCTAAAATGGGTAGGGGATGACACACTCAGGCATCTCAGGATTCAGATGATTAAAACCAATCAGTTCTCGTTTGAATCTGATGTAGTAGCCCTCCTCCTTAACCTTCTCAAGAAGCAAATCTTAGAAGATGGGGGAGCACTTGACAAAGGTAAATGGGAACCATTACTCTAAAGCAGTATCTTGAGTTACTAAGAAAGAAACTGATATAATATCATATGGGAGAATGTAATATATATATATATATATATATATATATATATATATATATATATATATATATATATATTGTTGAACAAGGATAAGAACTTGAAGCAACTGAAGAGGAATGTTAATCTAGATTTGAGATCTATCTACGTAAATGGTCTTGCATCGGCCAAACAGAATAAGGGACAAACTATTTATGAGATGATGAAAGGGGCTGATGGTAGATTATGGTCAGACATCATATATGTCAAGGAGACTCATTTGATGAACACAGATCATCATAATCATTTACACCAAGAAATCTGGCCCCACATGGCTTATAGGGCATATTCACCTAAGGCTGGCAGTGGGGTGTCGAGCGCATCGGTCCGGCACCGCACCAGAGGCAGAGCGGGACCCTCCCGGCCGCGTCACGCAGGAGCTGGTTTAAATCCTTCGTCGCGAATATACATGGAGCTTCCGCAAGCCGCTCCGGCCGAGTGCGGCAGCCATACCTCCCGCGAGCCCCTACGACAGGATAGGGCCTACGCGAGGTACGACTTACCTCCACCTTACGGGAGTTGTCACCTCCCTTCGGTGGGCGTATCCCCACCGAGCTACTAGTCCACAGTACGAAAGATAATCAGTTGCAATCGCAGAGGTGAACCAGTCGAGGGCGTTTCTCGTTCGTTGTAGCATAGGGGGTACACGCGGTAATACTCCTCTGTCAGACCCGCACGCGAACCGACATCTTGGGGGGGCTGAAGTCCCACGCGCTCATCGTCGGTCGACTATGACGTATCCCACTCGCCACGCATACACCGCTCCACAAACGCAAAAATAAAATACACCTGCACACACACATCAAACAATACGACAACACTCCTAGTCCCTTCAGGACATTCCCATAACTTTCCGATGCGGAAATCGGATAGGCGTCGCGCGTGAGACTTAGTATAAAACCGCGCGGACGTAAGGCCTGCTTATATCGACTAGCAATGCAAGGGTACGCAAGCAGTCGCAATGATGGCGTACTACTATGTAGTACCTATACTTATGCGGTCCTCGTTAATCTCGAGGGTCGCATTCGACACTCAAGTGTCGGCTGACACGTGCCTTGAGGGTTAATCTCTCGACGCTGGACAACCGCCATGCGCGGTTGAAGACCACACACCCTCTTCTGCACTCTGTGCAGAGTGGGTGGTACACAGGTTCGTACCTGTGGTGGCAGTCGTTTCTTACTGCCCTGGAGGTGAGTCCCATTCCAGGCCTGGGCAGAAGTCAAGGGGTTTGACTTTGACGGCTGCCACGGACTATAACGTCCAATCATGATAATTAAAAAAGCAAAACAGGCCAAGGGTCCCCCCTATCCAAAAAAAACTCATAACCCTGGGTACCATTTTCGGTTGGTACAAGCGGTCTATAATAATCTCAACCATTCGTGCATACATGCGAGTCCCTCAGTCCCATAACTCTCAGACACTAGGACAACGAAACGCCGCACGCAGGAGTTTGCTATAAAGTCGCGCGGTCGCAGGTCAGTCCTATACCTACCAACAATGCTAGTCATAAGTGGCAATTGCGGCTCCGGCCTTGCGATATTGAATGGCTGAAGGAATATATCGTGAGGGGTTACCCCTCACAATATTGAACGGTTGAAGGACATGCCGTTCAGCCCTCGCGACACTTCTGCCCTCAGGGTTGGGTGTCCCGACGGGCAGAGCAAATGGGCTCTGCGCGAGCGAAGGTTCACTCCCCGCAGAGCCTGGGGCTTGGGATGTCTTGGACAAGGACCTTGAATCCCGGCCCAGGACCAACGTCCGACTAAGAAGCCCTCAAGAAGCAGACAAAATAAAAGGAAGGGTTTTCCTTATGTCACTCAGTCTTAACTCCTGAGTAGGCTTTTAGCATGGGGCTCCTTAGGCCACGCAAACACTCATCATAGGTGCACCCACGTATACGTATATAAGGGGGATAAATATGTGACGATCGCTTCTCACAGTCTCAGTGAGGTTCTCCACAACCATGTGTATATATGTGATCCCAGGCAATCAAAGTCCAGAATCTGAGTCACAGAACATACTTGCAATCACACCCAAGAACCAAACAATAGTCCACGCACTACACAGAGTCAACCCCAACCATTCCCTGCACTCATACCCCTCGCTTTAGCCATGCAAGCCCCAATCTCCCGTCCAACCAACCATAATTAAATACTCAGTACCTTTGTTAAATGACCATTCAATAAAAGTCTATGTGAAACCTTAACAAAACAACAAAGATCACCAGGGCTAAAGCCTTTTAGGTTGAGTCCGGGGAGTGAGTTGGAATTGAGTTGTAAACCGACGAGTCGGCAACCGACATGTTATCAGTGATAACAGAAGATGATCTTCGTAGGATCGAGCTGAGTCTAGTCCAGATCCTGAATCAATACAATGAAGAGGACCTGTAATACAAGACAGGTCAATCCCAAGGCTAAACTTGTAAGTCCGTGGAGAATAATCCCCATATCACGACCTCGCTCAAATCATCCTAATTAACTAAACCTAAGTCTACCTTTAAGCAGTGCCCAAAGCAAAGGTAGACCTTGGCATAATCTCCCCTATACAGGCTGGATTGCCAGAATCGCCACATGTCAAAATATAATCTAACTCCTCTAAATCAAGAAAATTTCGGCAGCGCTTCCCGTAGGAAAAGTGTTTGATCTGAGTAAAATAAACTTAGCTCAGAAAATGCAGGAATTGAGACTAACTGCTATCTCTCTAGCACGTGGCAAGCCTCTAAAGCAACTACCTATCAAACTGAAACTCAGACCAAGTAGTAGCCTCACCCAGTCACATGCAGGTCAAATCACAAAGGTAAGTACTATCGCCATCCCAACGTCAGTTTAACAGACAATAGTTCATAATCTTTCAATGATTTATCCCTTTATAGCCTGCTTACATAAGGCGTAAAGTCAGGCCATCCAAACTTATGGAACATGCCAAACTCAACCAAACCAGAATAAACACAGCAGTCAGGCCATCCAATCTTATGGAACCATGCCTTACCCTATAAGACCCTTCCAATCACAAACAAAACCATCTTTCTCCCAACCTTCCTCCAACTGCAATTCCCTGTCACAATCTGCTTTCAGACAAGCAAAGAAACTGAAACTGCCATTACACATACGCTCCTTTAATTAGTCTGGGTTATGTCCTGAAAGTCAAACCCAATGTCAAATATGGGGTGCATGCAACATACTCAGTTAACGCATAAAGAGACGTAAAGATAGGGGTTATAACTGGGTTTATAGAGGGGGAAATAGTGATTACCTTTCAATTCCCTGCCTCCAGAACTCCTCCTGAGTTCCGGCAGAGCTCCCGCAATCGGTGGGCTGACTCCCCACAGAGTCTTGACGTGGACCTACGGGTTGCAATCCCGCCTGCCACCTTCCTCTCATAACCAATAGACTAGACTTAGAGTTTGGAGGCAGAAGTTGATAGTTTCGAGACTCTCAGATATAAGAGAGGTGCGCCCAGACTCGCACGAGAGGGCCTTGATATCTTCACCCGCCCGAGGGCCCCGCAATGGCGGCCAACGCGACAACTCAATCAACCCGGAGTCAAATTGTTGATCTCAACCCTCCTGGCGAACCCCCAGTTCGCAGCAATAGCCCCCTTCACTACCACTTTTCCACCCTGCGACAGCGGCAGCAGCCTCTTCTGCAGTCCAACCCTCTTCCTGCCCACTATACCTTCACTTCCCAGTACGAAGCCGCAATCCTACTGCTCCGAGCGACTGCCGTACTTAGCACATAGCAACACTCCGTATAAATCTCAAACAACGCTATAGCAAACTCTATAGCCAGGGGTGAGCAGCAGGGTACGCAGTTTATGGAACGACGCCAAGCTATAGCACAGTAGTAAGTGAGATCAGTTTCAGCCTGTCGCAGTTATTGTGTACAACCAGTGAAATCGGCCCAGCTACAACAGGTACAACCAATACACAATAGCTCGTACAGTCGTCAACCAGCACAACAACCCCCAACAAACACAGCGTTCAAGGCAAGCGATAAAGCCCATCCCAAAGGAGCAGGGAGGAATGTCGCAGCTTCGCAGCCTGCTTTTCTCTTCCGTAGCGGCCACACGATCACCTTAACCTGCAACAGGTGGCACGCCTCTCTTCGCCCCGTCCGATCAGTCGGACGGTACCTCGCCAACGGATGAACATACAGGCTCGTGGCTTATTCCCTACGCCTCCCCGACTGTTGGATTGAGCAGCACCTCACTCCGTATTCGGCCTGGCAACTACCTCCTTCCGTCTTCCACTGGTAAGGCAAGCAATGGACTTGCCAGCAGGCGAGCCCCCGAGTCTTCGGTTCGCCCCTTTGCTACCCCAGCGAGCGAGATGGGTCGTGTCCCCGTTAGCAGCGAGTCCCAACCCTGCTGCTCATCGCCACGTTACCCTTACTAGGTAGCTGATCACCGCTCAAGCTAGCGGGCCAGCCCGCAGCTTTACCCCCTTTGCTTTTCCGAATGTCAGTGCCTCGGCCCCCGAACCTCCGCAGCAGCAATCCAACATCGTAACCAATAGGGCTAAGCCCAAGCCTGGGGTCGGTTTGCGCGAAATCCAATAAAAGGTGGTGTGGCGCCGCGCCCGGACCTGGGAGAACAACCCGGCCTCATTCCTACTAGGCACCTGCGCCGGCTTGCCCAATCTACGTCGTGACCGCCTCGCGCCCCACCTCGTACGTCAGGCCTACCATTAGCCAACCATGCCAAAGGAAAGCGAATCTTTTATTCCTTACTCTAATCTGTAACAAAAATCCGGGTTGGTCAACTAAACCGACTGCCCAATCAATCAGAAAAATCACACGCGCGCCTTAAAACTGCACGCCCACATACCTCCTAACTTAGCCAAGGCAAATCTCGGACGCGGCCGTGCCTCGCACGGCTTATTTTGACCCAAACCTATTTTTCCTGTCATCTACAAAAACCAGGGCGGATACCCTTGTAAGGGTATTCGCGCCGACAGCGGGGGTAGCCATATGGCTACCACCAAACACTAAAATAGAAGTTATAAACTGGGAAGCAAACCAATAGAAAGGCATATGGGTCTATATTCTGGTAATGATTGAGGTAGAAGTAATCAAAATTTTGAGTGTATATGGCCCAAACGAGGTTAGTGAGAGACAAAGATTTTTTAAAGGAATCCTCCCTCATTTACCGACAGGCATCCCCATCATCATTGCTCGAGATTTTAATGCACCACTGGATCGCAGCTTGGATAGGTGGAGTATCTCTTCCCCCTGCCCCCCTTACATTGAAACTGACGAAGCTATTATCTCTTATATATGCCAATCAGCTAACCTCTTTGACGCATTCAGGCGATTAAATCCCCCAGCAAAGACCTATACTTGTTTTAGAAAAAAACAAGCCAGACAAAGCACAAAATCAAGAATTGACCTTATATTGGTTTCAGATGAAATTCAAGGAGCTTTACAGTTAGCGAGCATCCTTCCTCGTAGCCCTTTTCCTGGGTTAGACCATTTTATGTGTGTGGCGGTTTTCTCCTTTAGAAAAAAGTCAGTCAAAGGAAGAGGATATTACAGGCTCAACACGGACCATCTTAAGAAGGATAACTTTAAACAATTCATCAAAGATGTGTGGGAATTCTGAAGGAAACAGAGACCCCTCATCCAGACCACATAGAGTGGTTCAACAACGACCTAACTTTTCTAGTTGTAAATGCAATGAATATTCTAAAGCTTTGGCGAAACAAAGACACAATGAGGAAGCCGGTCTTCACAAAAGAATTTATGATTTTCAACAAATTGAAACTGAGACAATAGAGCAAGATCAACTTCGTGACCTAGCTAATGAAATTCAAGAAATAGAAGAACAACTACTAGACGCATGGAATATCATTGGCAAGGAATAAAAATAAGAGGAAAAATAAAGAAACAGCAAATAGGAGGGAGTATGAACGCCATATGTTTTTTCAATGGCTAGGGACAAATCAGGAAGAACCACAATAGAAGCACTAGCCAACCCCCTGAATTCATAGGAACCCTTAGCTACCTCAACCACAGTACTAAGCTAACTAGAGACTTTTTAAAGAAGCTATTCACACCTGAAAACAGTGACATTCCCAAAAATCAACATAAGGAAGAGGTAAAGGATTTTTTAATATCAATGACTAAGAAAATTTCATATCAACAAAGGGAAGTAATGGAAAAACCCATAACTAAAGATGAGGTATGGAGAACACTGATCCTAATGGAAGAGGAAAAAACACCTGGGATAAATGAGTTACCTAAAGAATTCTGGAAAAGTATGTGAGATATCCTTTCTCTAGACCTAATGAATTTTTATGATTCAGTATGGTCCACAGGGGATATGAGTGAGATAGTGAACGAAGGAGTCCTTACTCTTATCTAAAAAAAAGGAGAAAAATCAAATATAAGGAATTATAGACTCATAACCCTGTTAACAGTAGTTTACAAGTTAGTGGTTAAGGTTATGGTTGACCGTTTAACGACTTTAATTCCTGATATTATCCATCCTACACAAACAGGCTTTATATCAGGAAGGAACATTCAAGACAATATTCTCTTGGTTAATGAGTTGATTAAAATCTCTAGACAATCTCAACATAATGCGACCTTTATTTTCATTGATTTTGAAAAGGCATATGACCACGTGGATTGGACATTCCTAGATAAATGCCTTGAAAAAATGAACTTTGGTCCTTGCTTTAGAAGATGGGTGGAAATAATGCATAAAATATCACTACTAGGATAATGATTAATGGTAATGTGGCCCCTTTCGTTCCGCCTTAGGAGATCAATGAGATAAAGGGATCCTATCGCCCACTTCCTATTTGTGATAATCATGGAGGTCTTGGCTGCTAACCTACGTAAGAACAAATATATCAAGAGAATTCATGTTACTTCCATACCAGAATAGGCTATCCATGTCTGCTCTCTCTTCGTTGATGATCTCTCTATAATGATTGAAGCATCCCACGAGAATTTAGAAACTCTACAGGTCATGATGGATCAATTCTATAGACTCTCAGATATGAAGATTAATTGGGGTAACAAAACTGTAGAATGGTGGATCCATCATCAAGGAGTCAGATCCCCAGAAAATCCAAAAATATCATAGTTATCTAAAGAGACATCGATTAGAATATTATGAATCAACCTTTCTACAGAAGGAAAACATGAAGCTAATAACAAATGAATTATACAGAACGCTTGCTCCAAATTTGGCTTATGGAAGAACAAACATTTTTGGAACATCTCTAACAATTAATAACGTAGTCATAACATCGATATGATATAAATCTGTCATTTGGGGTCTAGATAAGGCAGCGATCAACAAATTTCAACAACAACTAAGAGTCTTTCTATGGAGAGGAAATCGCGAGTTAAACAATGTGATCACTAGGGTAGCATGGTCATCAATCATACAACCCAAAGCCAGTGGTGGACTTGGTATCATTGACCCCACCCTCCAAGAAATGACCTTGTCAATACAATGGATCAAAATGTTGTTTTTTAACCCTCAAACTCCATGGAGTGTGTTAGCCTGGGAACAAATGAAAAGACTCGCCCCCCCAACTACAGAAGATGCCGACCCACTGACATGGTTGGGGAATAGAGTTTGGACATTACCTAGAGCGAAAAGACTGAGGTTAGAAAATTATTATCTATCAAATAAGAAAGCGACTAATGCTGACCTCAGCAAAGACCCCTTTTGGTCCTCCCTCATTAAAACATGGAGAAAGTTGCCACTTACTGACAAGATCCTCCCTGAAAGGTGGGAGGAAGTCTGTAGACAACCATTATTCAACAATATACGAATCAGGGACTCACAAGGATGCACTCTCTACTGTAGAGATTTACCCTGGAAATGATGGATAAAAAAATGAGTAATTAGAATTAGCGATATCTGGGATACAAAAATGAATGACTGAATCTCACACAAGATTCTACGGAGAAGTTGAAATATTGTCATCATTCAGAGGCTGCTCTGGATAGGTTACTAGAGCTAATCCCAATAAGCTAGGCAAAAATTCTCAAAAGAGGCCCTAAGAACAAAATCAATGATTGGGTGACCCTAAAAGATGACTCTCACTTGATTGGCAATATCCTCCATATCAAAATGAATGGAGATATCCTAATTAACCTCTTTGATCTCATAGATAATTATGAGTTAATCCCGAGCAACCCAATAAGGGTCTAATGAGTGACAGTAGAGCAGTTCTTTAGGATTGGAGTTCTTTAAAACAAGAATTTTTGGGTCGTCTTCCGCCCAAATACGCCCATTCAGTCTCTCCCACTAGATCCACAAGAACAAAAATGGGGATCACAGGGCAAATGAAAGAAAATCTTCACAAGATCATTACAAACCCTCACAGTCAAATCAACATATAGAATGCTAAGACCAATAATTAATCTCAAAGACAGAGTCAAACAAAGATGGATGGATCGGTTGAATTTAGGAAAGGAAGACTTCCAACAGATCAAGTGGTTCCAAAACAAGAGGATCAAGCCTACTAAATAGCCTCAGTTCAATGACAGATTGTGCATAGATGTCTCCCAACCAACGACTGGCTAATAGACAGGACTTCACTAGATAGCAAAGGATTAGCCAAACCATGGTGCAAATTATGCATATCTGCCTTCCGGAGCAGATGTATAACTGAGACTGTTGAACACATTTTCTTACAATGTCCAGGCTCGGTGTGACAATGGAGATGGTGGGACAGGATATGGAGCCAATTGAAAGTAACAGATAGATGGTCTTGGGGGTGAAAACCGTTGCTGCTGGAGGCTTGGGTGGTTGACCCATATGATGAATTCGCACAAAACATGTTTATCACCAGCAGGAGAGCAATACTTTGGGCTATTTGGAGAAGAAGATGTACACACGAATGGCAGAAAGTCAGACTTGATGGGCAATAGTTTACTGATAGTATTAAGGAACAAATCCAAGTAGACATCAGAATTCAATAGGAACTCACTAAAGAAAAAATACAGCACCTCTCAAGGAAAAAGAAATTTCTGGAACATATTAAGGAATTTAACAAAGGCTGGCTTGGGGGGGAACAGGGAGGGAAGTTGGGGAAGGTTGATTTGGAAAGTACCATTACAAATGGCGAGGACGCACTGAACAAAAACTACAAAATTCACTTCAATGATTAGACTTCAATAGACCCTATGATTCCTCTACGCCCTCCGTCTGAATTCTCCGACCCCTTCCCCCCTAGTCAGCAGTCAATGGTTCCTACCTCATGGTATAGTCCAACATAGAAATATATGTTTCCTTGTCAATGAGACGTTGGACCCGGTTTCCAGCAGGTGTCGCTGTCGGGCGTGGCGGTCCCACACCCAGACGTAAAGCATTTTCATTGTCGGACCTCACGGTCGCATCACGCAGGAGTTTTAGAAACTTTTCAGCGAAAGACCAACTCCGACCGTGCGCACCAGCTATACTTCTCTTGGCCCCCGCGACAGGACAGAGATCTCGCGAGTTACAACCCACCCCCTCCTGCGGGAGCTGTCACCATCCCTTAGGTGGGTGTATCCCAACTGAGCTACTAACTCACGTGCGAAAACTTTTACTTGCAATCGCAGAGGTAAGTCAGTCGAGGGAGTTTTGCTCGATCGCTGTAGCATAGGTATACGCGCGGTTGAACGCCTAAGACTGACACGTATACGTGTCGGGCATCGGGGGACTGATCTCCCGGACCGACTTACAATTCAGGTTGACTCGACTGGCGAACGTTCGCGTATTCTACACTTTGCCTAGAAGTAGTTTCAATAGGCATGACTCACAATCTATCTCTTTTTCGGAACGCTATCCCCTCAATACTAGAATCATTAGGGAGTTGCACGTAAGCCATATACCTTATCCTACCTAGTGATTAAGTTCATTCAACATTTTTTTTTATGAAAACTCTTTGTCATATCACACATACATATGAAATGAAATGAGACTGAATAATCAGGCAAGAAGAAGGCAAGGAGATATCACGTACACATAACACATCCACATAAACAGTCTGAATTCATTAGGGAAGACATAGGTCATTGACCTTTCAGACATGTATAGATGACAATGAACATGAAATGAATAAGGCTCTTCGCCTAATCTGCTTATCAATCAGGGAAGAGCATAAGGTTGGGTACCCATACCACCAAATGTATAAAATTGCGCGTTGACGAAATGCCTGGATGAAGGCCCAGAATAACGTAAGTTTCTCAATGGGTTGCAGAGAATAGCATGGCTGATCGTTTTACTGACCTGTAGACAAGAGTCAATCACATTACATAAACCTAGCAGAGTCAACCATTCAGTCACTTCTACACACATTACACTTACGCTTTCAACCTCTCAGCCAGACATTCTCTTTTCGACTCAGTCATTCAAGAACCTTTTTTTACCAAACACAGACCCTTTAGATAATGACCCGAAAATCATAAATGCCATTTAGTGTAAAGGTTGATGCCAAGTGTGGGTGTAGACGGTGAGTGAGGGTTGAGTTGGAGAACCAACCTCAGACTGTTACCATAAGGCAACAACATGTTGTCTTGTATACTAGACTCGTAAGGAGTCTTCTTGGTTAAGGTGACTTGCAATCACACACAGGTCCACATGGTCTCAACACCTGTTTGCTATTGATATGACCCTATCTGAAGTTCAATATAGTGAACTTCATTTTGGGAATAATACAACATCGACATAAATCCCTTTAGGTAGACTCGCTAACTTCTTATTAGACCAATCTAGAGATAGTCGTCTAAAAGAAGAAAAGTATAGAGCTAACATCGTCAAACTTTCCCCTTCAGACATACACACACAAAATATCTTCAATCTCATATGGAGTAGAATCATAAGATTGACATCAATCAATAGGTTAAGGTAGCAGGACAGGTCACACGGGGCCACATTCCTTCTACCTCCCTCCGCAGAATCAGACAATGAACCATATCACTTAGTTAGTCTTTTGCGGGGTCTTCATAAAAGTTGTCATAGAAGGGTAGATCACACAGAGTCCTCATCCTTTTTACTGGGCATCTGGTCGTGATAGGGCAGACCTCATGGGGTCTCGCTTCTCCTATCGCTGTTTGATGTCGAAGCACGGCTGACGGGCAATACGGCAGGTTTCTCAGAGTCTCACTTCTCTTATCACCACCTCCCTTACCCGTGCTAAGTTATTGCGATAGGGTAGGCCTTGCGGGGTCTCGCTTCTCCTATCGCTTACTTGCGTTGATGCACGGGTGACTGGTAATAAGGCAGGCTTCTCGGAGCCGCGCTTCTCTTATCACCATCATTCCTTATCCGTGCCATTATAGCGATAGGGCAGACTTCTCGGGGGTATCGCTCCTCCTATCGCTTTCGCAAGTTTTCGGTCGTTGCTTTGGATGCTTCTCAAGCCCTGGATCATTCGGAAGTCTTTAAACTCATGCGGGTAGGCCATACGAAACATGTGCCCCACATCTTAAAAGCCTTTCACCTGATCTCCGAACTGTGTTAGTTTAAGACATTTAGAAGGTGCAGACTTTAGTCAACTGTAGGGCAAAAGTTATTTGATGCTGCCCATTTTTCACAGTGCTTTGACCAATAGCACGCACAATCCTTCAATCCACTGTGAACCTTGCTTTATCAATGACAGGTTGTCTATTAAGCAAGGCAAGACTGCACGAAGTCGATTCTCTTGCGGCCACATCCCCACAAAAAAAACACTCACATAGCGAGACAGTTTCATGGAACTTCACGTTCTCGCTACGTTTTTCGGCAACAGTCAGTCATACCTAGTCCCTTTCTATCATATCACGAAAGATGAATTTCGCACTGTATTGTCTTACTCGATTAGCTGCGCACAGTGTCCGTTCACTTGATTGGATGTGCACTTCACCCCACTCACCCCAATTAGGCGTGGGCAACATCGCTTACCCATGGCATATTCGATTTCGGCTAACTCACCGTTATAATCGGTGATAAAGAAAACAAAACAAAATTAAATAAAGTAAATAAATAAATAAAAATCTGGACGACAAATATGCAAGGAATATGAGTGGGAATGACGTACTGAAAGCCAAGTTGCGAAATCATACAGATGTCAAGGTAGTCACGTACAAGCAAAGAGCACAAATGTACTCAGATTCCATCCAAATAAGAGCAATACAATAAGTTCTTGAGTCAATGTTCAATTCCTCAGGCCACACCAACACAGTATCCAGTGTAGCCCGTCTCTATCTGGCGCTCCGCGCCCGGCCTACACTACTTGCCTACCCTTCTCCAGCCGCATTCCCGCAACAGGCACATTCGACTGTGAAGACCATTGCACATGACGTCACTACCAATGCAGTCCGCGAGTGTACACCAAGTATGTTTTCTCTCTCCTCTCTTTCTCTTTATCTCTCTCTCTATGTCTCACTTTCTGTGTAAGTGTCTTTCTCCATGTGTGTCACATTGCACTATGTGTCTCTGTGTATGTCATAGTGGTTGTGTGCCTACTTTCACTGTGTACCCATGTGTGTCACTGTGCACCGTGTATCTGTGTCACAGTGCATTGTATATCTGTGTCATCGTGCACTGTGTGACTGTGTCTTTGTCTGTTTCACTTTGTACGTGTCACTGTGAATGTGTGTATGTCACTATGCACTGTGTCACCGCGTGTCCGTGTGACACTGTGTATTGTATGTGTTTTCAATGTGTTTGTTCATGTTTCACTCTTCGTGTGTCACAATACATCCTTGTGACACTGTGTATTGTATGTGTTTTACTGTGTCTCTTCGAGTTTCACTCTGCCTGTGTCATAGTACACCTGTGTGACACTATGTATTGTATGTCTGTCACACTGTGACTGTGTGTTTGTACTGTGTTTGTGTGTCTATCACAATGTGACTGTGTATTTGTCACTGTGTGACTGTATGTGTTACTGTGTGTTGTGTGTCATTTGTGTTGACTGTGTCCGTGTATGTGTATCTGTGTCTGTGTCACTGTGTGTTTCACTATATCTGTGTTTGTCATAGTGTCCGTGTCACTGTGTATGTCACAGTCTGTGTCACTGTGTATGTCACAGTCTCTGTGTCAATGTATATGTCACAGTCTATGTCTTTGTGTCTGTGTGTGTTTTCGTGTCTACGTGTGTTTCTATGTCTGTGTGTCATCAAGTTTCTGCTTCACTTGTGTATCTTTATGACGGTGTGTGTTTCACTATATCTGTGTTTGTCATAGTGTCGGTGTCACAGTGTATGTCACAGTCCGTGTCACTGTGTATGTCACAGTCTCTGTGTCACTGTGTATGTCACAGTCTATGTCTTTGTGTCTATGTGTGTTTCCGTGTTTGTGTGTGTTTCTATGTTTGTGTGTCATCAAGTTCCTGCTTCACTTGTGTATCTTTATGACTGTGTGTGTTTCACTGTGTATGCGTGAGTGTGTCTCTTTGTGTCTTTGTCTGCCTGTGTCATCGTGCAATTGTGCACCTGTGTGTGTTGCTATGTCTATGTCACTGTGTGACAGTGTGTCTGTCATAGTGTATCTGTGTCTGTGTCACTGTGTGACTGAGTGTCTGCGGCTTTGAATCTGTGTCTTCTCTACGTGTTTTACAGTGTTTGTCACAACCTATCTCGCTGCGTATGTCACAGTTTGTCTTATCGGGTGTGTCACAATCTGTGTTCCCACTTTATATGTCATAGTCAGTGTCATACTGTGTACGTGCATATTCTCACTATGCATGTGTGACTGTGTATCTGTCCAATACATAATGTCTGCGTGTTTCTGTTTGTCTCTCTCTCCCACATCTTCTTTTCATATTTTTTTACCTTATCGCCATTGTCGTCCGTCATCAGAGCCTGGTGCAGGCAAATCATGTAGGTCAGAGAATGATTTGTCTCTACAACACAAAATTCAGCAGAGCAGCAATGTAACACGACTCCCCACTACGTGCAACCATAGCATGGGGACACAATAGACAACAGTCGGGCAATAACAGCCCAACCTGAAGATGCCATCGCCGGATGCATCACACATCCTATATATAGTAAACGAAATAAAAGACGATACTAGTATAAAATAATAATAATAATAATAATAATAATAATAATAATAATAATAATAATAATAATAATAAAGCCAAGAAAATAAACAAAATAGTAATAATAGAAAAAGGTGTACTACTCAGGATAATATGGGGGTGGACGATATGCAGAAACCCAAGTTGCAAATCACACAGAGGCCCAAGTAGTCTTATACATGCAGAGCACACAATTCCACCGAGAATCCACCTAAAACGGGGTAGTAGAACGAAGTAGCGAGCCAATGTCCAAGCCCTCATGCCACACCAATACAGTATGCCTTGTCTACTCTACTCAACTATCCTACCTACAGGCTATGACTGTGCTTACTTTGACTATCGAAGACCAAATGTACAAGATATCAACACCATAGTCGACCTCTCTTCATGCCCCAGGTATGTATCTCTTCACCCTCATCAGACCTCGACATTTCATGCCTTCCCTGCCAGACGCATCAGCAATAAGTTTCTAAATGTACCCGATCGTGGTTCGTGATCGGGTTACTTCGATCCAACGCATTGAGCCTTTTCTATTTCCCTTTTTTTTTCTGACCCTTCCCCTACGCACACACACAAACACACACTTGCTCATTTCGTGATCCAACATAGGATTCATTAGATTTGTCGGTGGAAATACCGCGACACACTTTCATACATATAAACAGATAAGCGTGGCAGTGTATATTTCCATGTACTAGCCTTAGATTCATTCGACCTTTTCTCATCCTATCAATGGAAGTGCCATGTGGTTTGCCGCTCGACTAACACATACTCGCTCACACCCACTCGTGCAAACGTATGCCTTCACATTTTAGCGTTAGATTCATTCGAGTTTGTACATCCTCTTGATGAGAGTGACAGGGAGAGAGCCATGAGGTCTTGGAGATTCGCCCTTTTCTCCTTCCCTTCGATCTTCCTCCTACGAGTGCTAGTGCCCTCACCTTTCACACTCACCGGACGTTATAATAATATTATGAACGAAATAATAATAATAATAATAATAATAATAATAATAATAATAGTAATAATAATATGAAAAGGAAATGAGTAATAGCTAGATAACAATACCCAGATTACAAAATCACATTGAAGCCAGATCGTATTTACAGTGTTCAGAAAGCAGCATTGCACCAATATGACACTAATGGAGAATCGTAACACTGAAAAATAATGCATTGACAATATATAGGGTTCGCAGAAATGACAATGGAAGGTGCTCACTAGAAGCGTATGTCCCCCACGATCCAGGGACTAAGTTCTCCAAACTTATGAAAAATGACAACCTGGACGGGGTCGAAAATTGGGGAGGACTGATGCATGTAAGGGTGGTGGGTGACCCAAAAGAAGGACTTCATGTATATGAGCCTACGGTTCCGGTGGCCATGTTGCCCTTTGACCCAGTAGAGTGGGAATGGCCCGGAGTAAAACCCGTGCACGTTTGGGACTACACAGTCAAAGGAGGCTACAGAGCCTCACGCTCCACCTCCACAATAAACCAAACACTCGCCACAAGATGGGAGCGAGACTCACCCCTCGAACGACAGTCAATGGATAACCCACCTTGGGCTAAGTATGCCAAGATCATGCCCACTAGCCAGAGAGCTCTTCAGTGGCAAATTATGCACCATTGCCTGCCAACTCCCGACTGGCTCGTCTCTCGAACTGACCTGGAGCAAAAAGGATTGCTGTCACCGATATGCACCTACTGCGGAAGGGCCTCACCGCCGGCCAGGGCAACGCTAGAGCACTGCCTGTTGGCTTGCCTAATGGTTACCCAACTTTGGCAATAGTGGGACGCTGCCTTCCACTCCCTCACAGGACTCCACATCCCATGGGACTTGGGTACCCTGCTGCTCGACAATAAACTCCCCTCGCAGCCTGAATGGTCCCCCTTTGCATCTACTCTTTTCTGATATATGAGACTGCAGGTCCTCATGATGGCATGAAGAGCCCGATGCGCTTTCGAAAGAAAAGAGTGTCAGTTTGGGCTGCTACAAGCCCAGCAAGTAATAGAAGAGGAAATAAGATCCCACACTTATGCGGCCTGGAAAATTTTCATACAAGGCTACCGGGAGGAAAAGGACCATACGGTCAAAGAAGCCCTAAAGGAAGTTTACCTCCAACTCTGGCGGGACCCGTTTCAAATATATGCAGAGCTGGATGCTAATCTTAACATTCGATGGAAGAATTTGAGGAGTACAAAGTCGTCTCGACAAAGAAGACCCTCCCATTACTTTCAGGTCCCCTACCTGCAACCTAACTTCATCCTGGTAGAGTGACTTCCCCTGGACCTCCCTGGCAATACAGTCCCCTGTTGTCGCTACCCCCTGGACGCATTGTAGTCTTGGTCCCATCTTTCCCCCCCTCCCGTCTGCCTTTCCCTCCCTCCTCCCTCTTGTGACACAACGCTCCGAGGCACCATTACCTGCAAACTCAGCACTGGGAATAGACGGGAGTGGAAAATCCCGGCAAAAGACAGGCAAAAGACAGGCGCGATATGCACATGGACTGCTCACGACACACAACAAGGAGGGAGAAGAAGAGGTGACAATGGGCAACGAAGGACAGGATTGGAGTGAGATGGGAAGAACAGTGGGCAAGCTTGGAGCAAGGACGCGCAGGACGGAGAGAGGTGTACCTCAGGGTACGTGGCCAAGGCCCTCCCCCCCTGTCCGTGAAATGGACATTGAAGCTGCCCTTACTCAATGCCTAAACCTCCATCTTAAAGCCTGGTTGGACTGCAAATACGACAAAGGATTGTTGGAAGGGGAAACTTGCTGAAACTTGGAAGGATGCAGCATAGGATCTCCATGAAAGCTGGATTGAGAATGGCGATACATGCGGTGCGGATCTTCAAAGGACAGGACAATCTCTCCGGTCAGGCAATTGTACAAGGATAAGCACAATCCTCCATCCCCAGCCTCAGTTAAGTGCAGGCTTCGAGAGGCTTTTAAAGGGTAATGGTTTAATGGTTTAAAAGGATTACAAGTTGACTCAAATAGGCATAAACAGCCAGCAAACGACTAGAGCTCTACTATGCTACTTTGCGTTGCATCGATAATCATCTCTGGGCAGATCTCTAGGTAATCCTTAAATCTGCAATTCCTTAGTCATCAAGCATAAGTCAAGCATCATAATGCATGGGATAGAGCAGGGTATAGGGTTTAAAGGGTTTTACAATGTCAGACAATGTAACATCTATTAGGGGGGCTGCTGTACAGGGTTGGGTTAACAAGGTAGTGGGTGCTCCAAGAAGGGATGAGTGTTTCAGGCAGCTCAAGGGGACGATGGAGTTCCGGTTTGGTAAGAAAAATAACCACAGCCCCAGGAAACAATGACCGATAACCGATAACTGCTAATGTGAAACAGTTACTACAAGATGTATCAAAGGGACGCCGAACCAGGTTTTAACAGGCATTTCGTTAAAATTGACATTTTTTACTATTTTAACGAAATTGATATTCCAAAAAAACACAGTATTTTTTAGCATTTTCTTGCACCAACGACATCAGACCATTGATGGTCCGGCGTCCCTAGGACGCCAGACCATCTGATATGCCTAAATTTTTTATTTTTTTTTTTTACCCTCGGATGTATTTTGACGGTACTTTACGTTGAGATACATCAGATGGTCCGGAGTCCCCAGGACGCCGGACCATCAATGGTCCAATGTCATGGGCACAAAAACACACTAAAAAACTTAGTTTTTTTTCCGATGCCCAATTTCGTGAAAATAGTAAAAAATGTCAATTTTAACGAAATGTTAGTTTTTTCAGCAGATGCAGCTCCCCACCAATAGATGGAGCCACCCGAAAGACAAGCCCTCAATCCTGGCGGTTCTCGTACCACCGCTGGGATAGAGGAATGGCACAAGGGCTTAAAAAAAAAAAAAAAAAAAAAAAAACACTGAAAACCAATGTCAATGAGAGTCTGCTCTCGTTTCTACTAACATATGTATTCAGGCACATCTCCCTGCTTGGCGCTCGGCGCCCAACCTACTTCCTATATAACTACAACTAGCCTACTAATTAACAATGCAAATGTTGTCGTCAGCAACCACCGAAGTACTTCGAAGATGTCGCCCGTAGCAGACCATCGCCAATACTAGGTATGTGCCCTCACATCTTCGTCCCATTCTCTCTCCCTTTTTCCTACACACACACACACACACACGCGCATGCTCATAAAGGCAATCCTTCGGCCAAGCCGGAGCGAAAGCACGACAGCAGACGGGCGCAAGCGGCGGTGTATATTCCCATGTTGTTGTGAGAGATTCATTCGAATTTGTCCCCTTTTCCGGCGGAAGTATCATGGGGCAAGTCGGGATCTTGGAATACCGTTTTTTTTCTTCCTCTCTCTCTCTCTATCTCTCTCTCTCCCATACACACACACACACATACTCACACACACACAAACACTCTCACAAATGGCAATCCCGGGGCGAAGGCGTGGCAACGATTGGTGCAGGTGGCAGTTTATATTTCCTTATTGCAACGGGAGATTCATTCGGTTTTGTTCACCCTATCGATGGAGGTAACGTTAGGCCAGTAATGCGACTAGAGACTTACATGTGCCTTCCTCTCTCTTTCCCTTGTCCTTGTTGTCGTTGCCGTAAAAAGCTTTCCGAGAGATCCGACTCGAGGTCAGACTGACTCCTGTAGAGTCTTCTGCTTGCTTGCCCGAAAACGATTCGCCTGGGCCCTTTTTTTTTTCAAAGTGGAGACCACTCGAAACGTGAGGAAAGTTCCTCGCAACTGGATTACAAGGTCCCAAACCCACGCCTAGAGCATCGCTTACATCGTTTACGAATGCCAGGTGAGCCTTCTCTCGTTCCCCTTTTTCTTCTTCCTCCCCCTTCTCCTTCTTCTCCTTCTTCCTCTTCTCTACCCCCACGCACGCTTTCTACACGAGTCTTGTCTGCCTCCCACTGTTTTACGCTAGCTTTCGCTCACGCGAAGCGCTATCCCTCTAACTCGATTTCGCACTCACGTACCATTTGAGAGCGCCCTCGTTTGCTCGCTTTCCACCTTCGGGCTCACAAATGCTCGCCTCCTTCTTGCCTTAGTGCTTTCCTCTTTGCTCGCTGCTCCTCTCGCCCTACCCCGCTCGCGTGCGCCCCACACTCACTA
Organism: Chara braunii; assembly: GCA_003427395.1. Classification (NCBI taxonomy): domain Eukaryota; kingdom Viridiplantae; phylum Streptophyta; class Charophyceae; order Charales; family Characeae; genus Chara; species Chara braunii. Next base: position 122,521 of record BFEA01000160.1, on the reverse strand, counting down.
GTTCCTTAGGCTCGGGGAATCTGGCCTTTGAATCAGGCCAGATTCGCAGGCTCTCCACAGTCCCATCGGGGCGTGCAAGTTCATGCATCCTTCCCTATTTTAGTAGAAATTCGTTGAGTTAATCGGGAGTGCTCTATGCGTTTGGCGTCTCCACAATCGTAGGGAGTTTAGTCCCGTCGCAAAAATCGAATCTAACCGATTTCAACCCTACTTGCCCTGTGAAGACACCTGTCAGGTTTCTAGAACGGGTATGAGCCTAAATCCTCAGCTTTAAGCTTTTAACTACTTATAATCTTCAAGGTCACAAGTTCGATTCCTGCGGCCTAAGGTGGGTAAAAAAGGGTACGGTCCGATTTGCTAGCAAAACGAGCTAGGCCCAGAGGCTGGGTGGATTCGTCACCTAGACCTATTGCTTACTAATTTGCACCTAAGCTAACTGGGCTAGATCTTAGTTTAGAAAGGTAGAGAGTCATTCAGTAAAAATAGAGGAACTGTCCAGCCTAGCCACCGTACTGAATCCGGACCTTTCTTATAGAGGTAGATTCGGCCTGTTTTGCCTGCCGCGGCACCGCCAAGCAAGGCTCTCTCGTCACCTTTAGTCAATCCGGCTGCATGGTCGGGGCCTATCGGACCACGACGAAACGAACTGACGGATTTTTATGTACACTGACGGCTCGATGTCCGTGGACCAATCAGCTAGTTATTTCCGACAACTTGGTCGGATCCTTGACTAATCCTAAATATTGATATCGCACCTTGCATGACTTTTATAACTTAACTCGTCATCTTTCGTGGTAAAATCTTATGACCACTATCCTTTACTATCCATACACATTGGCCTTGGAGAATCTGTCGAGGTGCCACATTTAGGATAGTCTTTCCTCATTACAGCTCACACCGGCTGCGTCATAGCAGCCGTTAGGTTACTGTGTTCGTTGTAAAAATAGGGGCAAATACCCTTGTGAGGGTAATTTGTTCCGACACCGCTCCCCACCAATAGATGGAGCAGCCCGACAGGTAAGCCCTCAATTCTGACGGTTCACTTACCACCGCCAGGATAGAGGGATATCGCAAGGGCCTTTCTAAAAAAAAATAAAAAATGTATACATATATATATATATATATATATATATACAGGGTAACCGGCGTTTGGGATGGGCCGAACGCCCGAACCCGAACGCCCGAACGTATGGGACCCCTTGGGGATGCGTTCGGCCGTTCGGTCCGAACGCGGTCCAAAAAAAAAAAAAAAAAAAAAACAAGTCATCAAACAAATCTGAAAAAACGATATGTTATGGAGAAAAATAAAATAAACAAGATTTTCCTGAGCATTACATCCGAATTCCTTACCAAATTTGAAATAAAAATAAAATACGAAAAACAAATACTAATAATAAAAATAAATAAAAATAAAAAGAGAACCAAATTTAGTGAGTGCGCGAGCATGTTTTCAACACCGCCATCTTTGGCGATTTTTCATTTTTTTTTGGCACAGCTAAATGCCCTGAAAATTTATAGATGTGTACTTTACATAATAAAAAATCCACTTAAAAAGTTTCAAAAAATAATAAAATTGTTTAGACCCCGAACTAAAGTGAAAAACAAAAGTAAAAAGTGAAAAAATACGTGGGCGAGCACGTTTTGACACCGACATCTTTGGCGATTTTTAATTCTTATTTGGCTAAGCCAAATGACTTCAAAATTTACAGGCATGTATCTCACGTCATAGAGAACTCATAAAAAACAATTTAGAAAAAATTAATTATTGTTAGGCCCCAAAATAATTTTTCGCGGGGGCCGAACGCCGCCGGGTTCGAACCCCGTACGAGACCCCGAACGCCCGTACGTACGGAGGTCGGCCCGGGGACCTCCGTACGTACGGGCTGGTGACCCTGTATATATATATCTGTTTGTGACGATATATATATATATATATTTTAAAGAGTTATTTTGTTCTCATCGTCTTCCTATCCTAATGGGAGAGTAGGTTATCTAAGTAAGATACTTGAATTCATTTTTCAAAATACTACTTAAAGTTCAAGTTAAATTCAAATGCTAATGAAAAATAAGATATATATGTATTTTTTAATGAACTTTCTAACAATATTTTGTTATTAAAGAAGTTCCATTTATGTAAATTGGATGATAATTGATTAAACAATTATATATATATATATATGTTTCCCAACACCACAAGGGCTAGTACAAAGTGCAATATTCAGCGCCTAATAGACAGGTGAAGAGGCCCAACTCATCATGACAATGATACTGTAAAGAGACGCTGCACCCGTTTTCCAGCAGGTGCAGCTCCCCACCAATAGATGGAGTGACTTAAGCAGCTATATTAGCAAGGGACGCTTGTATCACCCTGGTTAATATAGTCTGTAATGTCTTTGAAAAAAAAAAAAAAAAAAAAAACCCACCAAACAATTGTCTAAAGGGGAGTGTATTTCTGATGCTATGTGGTTGGTTTTTCCCACTGGTGGAGCAACGATAGTCATACGCCACGTGGTGCAATCCCAACAACATGCTGTGCCCGCCCATATCCTGCGAAACTTCTGGTCAACATTTGAGACGGGTGGCTATGGCTTTCAAAATCAGATACAGTAATTGAGACCTGATCCCCGCATTTTCAGAATTTGCTGATCATCGCTTGAGATGAGTGGAATGGTCCGGCAGCAGAAAGGAAGGGACACATCAGCAGGAGAGGGTGGAATCACGAGATTATCGACTGCAATTCAACGACTGGACAACGATAGAGCCCTCCTTCCCCCTTCGTCCGCCGACGGATTTTCCTGATCCCTTCCCCCCACACCCACTTGCACTTGTGGAGATTCCTGGTTGACCCGACCCCTCCCGCTCTTGAGCCTGCACATTACTCTCTGCATTAACCCTTGCATTATCCTCTGTTGCATCAGTCCTTGGGATTATGCACTAATGGCCCCGCTTTCTGGTGCCCCTCTGGGAAGCAAGGGCCAAGAGATTTGCTTTGTGGATGATACGTGCTTCTTTTTGCAAAGGCATAAGTGGGTAGGCAGGGTACTTTTTTCTGAGATTCGTTTTGGACAACTGTTGGCAGGATGCTTTCATTTCCTTTCCGAGAGTCATCTTCGAACACCTGCTCAGTCAATCCCCTATAGTCCAGGGGTAATCAATGCTGGCAGGTCTTTTTTTTTTTTTTTTCCTAACTCCCTGAGTAGATGCTCTGGGTAGCTGACAAGAGCAGATTACCCTAGCATACTCTGGGGTGCTCCATCTATTTGTGGGGAGCAACACCTGCTGGAAAACGGGTCCAGCGTCCCTCATAATTTTAGAAGACATTATCGGACAATTCTTAATGACTGTGCTAAGTAATACCGCCTCCTAGAAGGAGTATCCTGAGAGCTCCCAACCTGCTGTAGTTGAATTTGACCTCTTCACCCGAGAGGGGGCGCCAGATTATATCTTTCTTATCTAGCCTATTCAACAGTAATTTCGGACAACAGAATTAGATAAGGGGACAACATTCAAGTGAAACTTTGGACCAGAACATCTGAGGTAATAGGACCAGGCACGGGAATTTTTGGGACAAAGCATCATTCAAGTGAATTGCTCCCATACCAGGACATTGGAACCAGGGCGTTCTGCGGTAAAGGGAAAAGACATGGGAAATCATGGGCAGGGCGAAGGGGGATTGACGGATCCACCTGGGTCCAGTCATTAAATTTCAACTGATAGTTCCTATTGGGAACTTTTTCCTCCCCCTTCTCAGCTCCCTCTGATTCTATCGTCCCTATTTTTCCCCCTTTCCCCCCACCCAGCCAGTTGCAGCTGAATTGCTGGATTGATTGAGAGATTTCTTTTTTGGATGAGTTGAACTGCATTTTTTCTTTTAGGTTGGTCCATTTATCCTGTATGTGAGTTTGAATTTGTTGTTTGATAGTGTCAGTAAATTCTGGGCCATCTAATCTAGCTTCCTCCCATTCATATATGTTCCTTCTCTGCCAAATGGCCCACCGCTCTTCTTCCTAGGGTAAAAAGGTTCTGAGTGAAATTATCTTCTGGTTCCGGGAACCAATGTTCCCGCAGAATTGCTTTCCATCCCCAAGGTCATTGGTGTGTCGTTTCTAATTGTTCCCAGATTCTGTCCCACCAACGCCATAGCCAAATGGAGCCTGGACACTTGAGAAAAATGTGCTCGATTGTTTCCGGTATTTTCCTACTTGGGTACGCAGATTTGCAAAGTTTGCACCAGGGGTCAGTCATACCTCTTTTTTCCATAAAGGATCTATCTTCCAGCCAGTCTTTTGTGGGGAGGCTCCGGTGTTCTATCTGCCACTGCAGGGAGGCAATCTTCGAAGGTTTGATCTTGGAGTCCTTGAACCATTTGATATTTCTGAGATCTTCCTTGTTAATATTCAGATGTTTCATCCATCTCTCAACCACCCTGTCTTTCAGGTTAAGTCTGGGTCTGAACATCCGGTAAGTCGATTTGACCGATAGTGTGTGTAGGTATCTAGTGAAGTTCTTGTTGAGCTTATTTTTTGTTCCCCACGATCAGTATACCGGATCAAAGGGCAGATCTGAGGTGGGTGTGGATGATCTGAAAGCGAGGTATGACTGTGCATCTAGTGAGAGGACTCTGATTCTTAAGACATTCCCCACTGGTATCCAATATGGGGCAAGGTCTTTATTGAGAGTTAAAACATTGTCCTCCCTTAATGCCCCTAGGACGATTAATGCCTCATTATTGGGGGATATGAGAATGACGTTACCTACCTTTCGCGGTTCTTCTATCATAGCCACCCAATCACTTTGCTGAATTTTCTTCCCTCTCTTGAGCACTATGAACCACTCAATGGGGATGAGTTCCACAATTTTATCTAGGTTATTTTGTGTGTGGTGACAATGTTTTAGTTTCTTCTGGAGGAGGTGAGGGGAGATCCAATCCCGAGACTCGTCGTCCCAAATGTCCCTGATTCTAGTTACCTCCCTCTTGATCCAGTTCTTCCATGGATTATCATTACTGTAACAGTGTAGTGTGGTACCTTGGTGGTCTCTGATCCAGGTGTTATTGAAAAGTGGTTGTTTGTTAATCTCTTCCCAACATTGAGGGAAGTGCTTGTCCGGTATGGGTAGTTTCCTCCAGGTCTTGAGTATGGTAGGCCAAAAAGAGTCGTTGATGATATCTTTCCTTGCTGCCTCTCTGCTTGTCATTTGGGTTGGGTCTACCTCTTTGGTCGTACCTCTGGGGATCGACCATTCTCTATTTTCTAACCACATTGTCGGATCTATGGCCTCCCCTGTCTTGGGGGCCAATCTTCTCAGTTGCTCCCAAGCTAAGCCGTTCCATAGAGTTTGAGGATTTAATAATAATCTCTTCACCCATTGGATTGAGAGCGCCATGGCTTGAAGTGTTGGGTCAATAATCCCCACCTTCCCTTAGATTTTGGTTGGATGACTGAGGACCATGCCACTCTACTAATTACATTCTTATATTCGTGATTCTCTCTCCACAAGAAAGCTATGAGCTGTTGATGAAGAGATTTTGTTAATTTACAATCAAGGGCCGAAATAGCTGATTTATACCAAATAGAGGCTAGGATTACATTATTGATTACCAAAGATCTGCCTATTATCGATGTATGCTTATTCTTCCAGAGTTCCAGTTTGGTCCGAGCACTTTGAAATATGATCTCATCATTAATTTTGGGTTTCCCTTCGGCAGACAACGAAATGCCTAGCACTCTTATTGGCTTATCGAGGGGTAGCCATTTGATTTTAGGTTTTTCTGGGGGCCTAACACCCTGATGGTGAATCCACCATCCTAGGGTTTTTTCTCCCCAGTTAACCTTCATGTCTGCTATTTTGCAAAATTTATTCATTAAGTCCTGAATCGCATCCATATTCTCATGTGTGGCGTCAACCATCAAGGAGAGGTCATCTGCAAATAATGAGCATATGGGAATTGCCTCTTCCGGTATGGATGTCACTTGAATTCTCCTGATATCCTTGTGATGTTTGAGGTTGGCCGCTAGAGCCTCCATTATAATTATGACGAGGAATGGTGTCAGAGGGTCACCCTGCCGTATCGATCTCTGTAACTCTATTGGGGGTGTCATACTTCCATTTACCATGGTTTTTGTGGTGGCGTTGCGGTGCATGATAGAGATCCACCTTCTGAAACATGGACCGAAGTTCAATTTCTTCAAGCATTTGTCCAAAAAGAGTCAGTCTACATGATCATAGGTTTTTTCAAAGTTTATGAAAATAAATGCTGCATTATGTTTTGATTGGTGAGTAACTTTAATAAGTTCATTTATTAGAAGGATATTGTCTTGTATGTTACGTCCTGAGATAAATCATGTTTGTGATGGGTGAATTACGTCCATTATAACTTTGAGCATTCTGTCAACTAGTGCTTTGGCGACCAATTTATACACTACAATGAGTAATGTGATGGGGCGGTAATTACAAATATTTAGTTTGTCCCCTTTTTTGTAAAGGAGTGTGAGAATCCCTTGACTAACTTTTTCTCCCATGTCCCCTACCTCCCAGACCGCTTGATAAAAGTCCATTAGATCTTGTGAGAGTGTTTCCCACATAGATTCCCAGAATTCTTTCGGAAGGCCATCAACTCCTGGCGTTTTATCTTCTTCCATAAGGATTAGGGCCTTCCAAATTTCATCCTTCGTTAGTGACATTTCCAGTATCTCCTTTTGTGCCTCCATAATTGATTTATTGAAGGGGGTTAGGAACTCTTTGATTTGTCTTTCTTTTTCTGGTAAGGGAATCGAAGAATTTTTTGAGGTGAAGAGGTCCTTGTAAAATTCTCTTGCCAACTTCATACTATCAGCTGTTGAAATGGTTAATGGTTCATCATTATTAAAATGGTTGATTAAGGCTTCTATTGTAGTTCTTCCAGTTCTGGCCCTAGCCATGGCGAAGAAACGAGTATCCATATCTCTTTCCATCTGGTGTTTCTTCAATTTGCCTCGAATTCTGACTCCCTGCCATCTATATTCCATATACTTAAGCAATTGATATTCTAGTGATTGAATCTCTTTTGAAACAACTTCGAGGGACTCTTGGTCCTGCGGGTTCAATTCTGTTTTCTGTAAATCTTGAATTCTTGCTTGAATTTCTATCTTCTTTTGATGTCTTAGTTTTGCCAGGGCTCTTGAGTACTAATTGCATTTACGTCATAGGAAAATTAGGTCGTTGTCGAACCATGTGATGTCATTGTCAATGTGAACTTTTTGTTTTCTCCAAAACTCTCATACATCCTTGAGATATTGCAGGAAGTCCTGATTCTTGAGGTGAGAAGTGTTGAGTTTGTAAAACCCCTTGCCTTTATCTGGTTTCTTACGGAAGGAGAAGACCGTCATGCACATTGCATGATCAAGGCCTGAAAATTGGCTTCTAGGGAGGACACTTGCGAATTGGAGGCCTCCCTTAAGATCTTCCGAGGTTAGGATGAGATCTATTCTTGATTTGGTGGGTTTATTTGAATGTCTTTTGGTGAAGCAGGAAGAATACTTAGTGGTTGGATTTAATCTTCTAAAAGTGTCAAACAAGTTAAAAGAATTACAGAATTTAGATATGATTTGTTCATCTTCTTCTATATAAGTTGGACACGGTATGGGTATGTTTCATCTATCTAAGTTGCGATCGGGTGCTGCATTGAAATCGCCCGCCATTATAACTGGGATACCAACTGGAAGGTGGGGAAGAGGAGAGTAAAAAAAATCATTGCGTTCCCCGACCTCATTTGGTCCATATACATTTAGTATACCAACCACCTCTAATTCTAACATTGCCAATACATATATCCGTCTTCCTTCCTGCTGGTCCGCTTCCCAGTTAAGTATTTTAACTTTAGAATCTAGTGGGATCCATATTGCGACCCCCGTGCTAGTGGGATTTGTTGCATGAGCCCGGTAGGCCGTGTGGGGCCAGAGTTCTTTGTGTATGTGATTGTGGGGAGGAGTGTTCATTAAATGTGTCTCTTGGATGCAGATCACATCAGGCCACTCCCTGCCCCCTACCCCTTTGATCTGTTCGAATACGGCTTGACGTTTGGAATTCTTGGCAGACGCTAAACCGTTCACATTCAGGGATCTAAGGTCTAAATCAGCGTTTCTTTTAATGAGCTTCCAGTTTTTGTCTTTGTTGTAGAGTAGGTCAATTAAGTTAATTTCTCCAGCTTTAGTATCCATTTTATATTATGTCTTTCCAGGTCACCGTATCAAGAATACCTCCTTTCTCAAGGGTCGCCTGACATACTAGTCTCAGAAGTAGTTTAGCAATGTCTTCCGCCGACCAGAACTGACTGGACTTGATTTCGAGAATTTGCAGGTCTTTTATTGCTTCCGCATTCATCCATTTCTGATAGGGCGTGTCAGTCAGTCTGAACTTGATAAAAATGTCACTGTCTGCAACTCTTCCTGGCCCTGATGTCAATGTAGGGGAAACCCAGCCTCCCGCTGGGAACTGTTCTGTTATGGTTTTGAGAATTTCGAGTCTAAGCAAGGATGTGTGAGTTCCTTGCAGTGTGATCTCCCGATATTGAGAGGGGAGAATCACAGAGATCCCTGCTTCCCATTCCCCATTCTTGAGCCTTACCGGGAGAAGGATCGTTCCTGATTTAGACAGGAGGGGTGGATCCGCTGCTCTGGAGAGATGATATCTGAGTTTTTGGCGTTTGCTGGTAGAGTCAGATAGTAGTGGGGTACTAATTGATTGGAGCATCTGGGGGGGTTGTGCAGTGTGGATCCTTTGTGGTTCCTTTGTATCTGAGGTTATTTCGTCGTCATTTTGCTGCTCTTGTGTGAGGTCTATTGTATCCTCTTCTACCCTCCAGGCGTTGGTACTCCACCTGACTGTTTTACCTCCGTCAGCCTTTCCTTCCTCCCCGATTCCCAGTTCCGGGTGGGGTGCATTTGGATCTTCCTCTTCTTCCTCTTCTAGTAGAGAGGATCTCCTATTTATTGATTCTATCTGTGTGGAGCCTATCAATAGGAACTTTTTTTCCCCTGCTATTGGGCAGAGGATCTCAACGAATTTTGGATGTGTTTGCGACTGGCTTGGTTTATTTATTATCATGACCTCATTTACTGCTGGGGAGTCATTCTGATGACAGAGATCCAATGCGGTAATGGTGGTTCCGTCCTCCTGGAGCAATCTGAGGTCTTGCGAACGTATATGTATTATGTCCTCCATTTGGACAGGGGTGTGGGGAGCATCTGGGTTTGATACCAGCATTTGGCTCGTCATGATCACCACCTGCAGATCTGAGGCTTGGATATGCTCCAATCCCATCAGGGGGAGTGACATGTTGAACCAAAGTGGTGAATTGGATCATGCTGTGTTGAGATGGTGAGGAGGTCTCTATTTTTTTTTTTGTGGGTTTTTTTTTTTTTTTTTTTTTTTTTTTTNTTTTTTTTTTTTGTGGGTTTTTTTTTTTTTTTTTTTTTTATGCTTCCTTGATCCTGAGATTTTCCTCAGGGTGAGAGCCAGCTTTTCCAGTACCTTTTTATGGTACCCTACTCCCCTCGGCTTCATTTGGAGGTCACACTGTTTCTTTCGCGTGGGCTGTTTGGAACGTTTCTCTTTTTGGTTGTGGATTGTGGTTTTGAGATTCGTATGTCTGACTTTTCTCCTCGCCAGTTCTTTCATTCTCTTGGCACCGTTGGTAATCCTGGTCTCCATAATGGAATCCTGGTCTGTTTTGCCCCCGCAGTTACTCTGGACTTTGCTCAGATCTCCTAGTTGTGGGTAGTACCTCACAATAGGCATCTTTTCTAAAACAATGTGGAGGAGCTTATCGCACATCTCAGACCAGGCAAAGTGTGATGGGAGCCCGTATTGAAGTGTTGTTTTCAAACTGTCACTACTAATCAGAAGGGAGGAAATTTGATCTTGGGTGTGCAGCCAGTCTATCCCTGAATTAGCCGCGAATTTGAATTTCAAATTCACCATGAGCCACATTACCATCCTATTCAGGTTAGACTGCAATTCTGTCAATGATTCCATTCCCTCCTTACTGGTCCCCATAACAGCAAACGGGGAGGGCGCTACTGGGGCTATTTCAACTTCCATCATCTCAGGTGAGAAGACCTCTTTCAACTGATCAGTTTCCATGTATTCTCTTTCCCCCCTCTTCCCCAGTGGTACATCAGAGCTGGAGACCTTATTTGGGAGGCGTGATACCTCCTCTGAGTGTGAAAGAAGCTCACCCTGTTGGACAGATTGGTCCGTCTGCTAATGTATAAGTAGTGTTTGATTGGTTTGTAGTTGTTGATGTTGTTGTTGTTGCTGATGTTGTTGTTGTTGTGAATGTTGCGAATGCTGTTCTTTTTTGGCCTTCTTTCTAACCTCCTTCCATTCCATATTGCCCGATTGTGCTTTCTTTTGTAAATAGAATTCCGGGATCGGGCCAGGGATCTGCCGTGTACCGTGGAGGTCTCAACGTTGCCCTGCGGTGTTTGGTTTGACTGATTTGATTGGCTTTGTTGGTTTAACTGGTTTGGGCTCAGCTGGTTCAACTGGTTTGGTTGACCTTGCCTGCTCATGTTCTGGTGCCCCGGGTTACTGTGGTTCCCTTGCTTCCCCTGATTATCGTGTGGGGATTGATAAGGTTGATGTTGCGGATGTTGAAGCATGTGATGTGGCGGTACCCAATCTGCAGGAGGGCGAGGAGTTTTGTGATGGTCATTTCTTCCTTCCCAGTACCAACCGATTGTCACTCCCATGGAGTTAGTGTCGTCACTATAAACGCACCCCTCATGCTCGGGTACCCCTGGGGTCCACCGGTGTGGCCGTTGTGGATCCTTATTCAGTCTGTGCTCCGTGGTCATCGCATGGTGGGGATGCATGGGACAGGCGAATTCCGTGCTTAAGTGCCCGTACGCATTACATTTAAAACACCAAGGTCTAAATTTATGCGCATATGTATTTGGTATATCCTTCCACCCATCTTGTATGGAATTATATCGTCGAGTGAAAACGGTTGTTCCTTTTGCAGATCCAGAGCGAGCATTAAGTAATCGTTTTTTTTAGCCACATGCGCTGGGAGCGGATCAATGAAATCAACTATTTTAAACTGTTGTCCGAAATCATGGACAAAAGCTGTCTGCAACTCTATTGGAATATGCCTCAGCTCTACCCAATAGAAATCCTTCATTAACTGATCTCTTTTCTCCTCCGGACTAATCTTCTTTGGCATCCACGGATAAATTCTTACTTGTGAAGTACCCCAAACCAGTTTTTTCCAGTTATCAATTTTTTTTTATCATTCTCAAACATACAAAGGACTGTGTAGTCCTTTGTATGTTTAAGAATGATAAAAAAAAATTGATAACTGGAAAAAACTGGTTTGGGGTACTTCACAAGTAAGAATCTATCCGTGGATGCCAAAAAAGATTAGTCCGGAGGTACAGTGTTCTTATGCAGGGAGGGCTAGGAGTTGTTCTAGGATTAGGAGGCCAAAATAGCTGATATAACATAATTCTTTATATTTTTTCGTATATTTGAATCTAGCATCATTATCTGTGGTATCATCAGTATCATCAGGGTCATCATCATAACTATTTGAGGGACGCTGAGCCCGGTTCTCATCAGTTTTCGGTTTGATCACTCCAGGTAGATTGTGAAGACCCCGACCTCAATCTGATTATTGGTAATATCAGGCCTTGGGCACCGGCCCCGGTTAAACCACAGGTACCTATGTCACTGTTGGGAAATTAGGAAAAACTGGCAGTTTTCCCATTTTCCCCGCAGACTTCGGACGTCAGGTAGGTTCGGCAAAACATCACTTTCCCGAAGAAAAAAAAAAAAAAAAAAAAACGGGGGAAGGCTGATGTCGGTTGATTTCCAGTCCAACGGAGGCAGGCCGGAAGTGGAAACGCTACCGTCAGCAGCGTGGCGGGCGACCATCGGACGAACGGTTGTCCGTGGCTGGTTTTCTGAGGCAGCGACCGCGTGGACGGGCGACCGGTACCCATGCAAATCCGACGTGCGGCCTGAAGCAAACTTCCCGCCACTGCGACGACGGTGAGCGTCCCCGCCATCGCCCTTACGTCTCTCTCTCTCTCTCTCTCTCTCTCTCTCTCTCTCTATCTATCTATCTATCTATCTCTATCTCTCTCTCTATCTCTATCTCTCTCTCTCTCTCTCTCTCTCTCTCT
>BFEA01000160.1:25120-41339 GCA_003427395.1 Chara braunii | reverse complement strand
AAGTCGTCCTTTTTCCACTGCGCCTCACCTACCTCCCCGTCACCTTCAGTCTTCTAACGTGCATGCACCTGGCTCGGGTCCTCGGCCAGGTTCACTTGCTTTTGCTATACTGCGTTGCCCGCCAGCCTCCTTGCCTTCCCTTCTTGTCACTAGCGCTGCGCCTGGCTCCTCCCCTTATCTAGACCCAACTTCCGCTCTCAGTGCCCACCCGCTCGTCGTCTGCCCTCTGCGTCGTTCATCCCTCCCGAATGCACCCGGGTGGCGACCCGGGTCAGGTTCATCTCCCTCTGTCAACCCCCGCTGCCCGTTGCACCCACTCCGTCACTCTCTTCCTTCGGGTCCCTCTGCGACTGGTACCGCGCCGGTCAGCGGCCGATTGAAGATGCTCAATCGTCCACTTTCCTCACCGCGCTTTCTTCCTCCCTCGTCTCCTCCTGTCACAGCGCGACCACCGCCTCGCAGCGCTATCCCTCATCCGCGCGTTCAAAACGCTATTTCAAAGAGGAGGACGTGCTCATAAAAAAAAATTATGACAACCACGGGTGTTCGGACCATCACGCGATCTTTATACGTGTCGGCACTGCGCAGGGGGCCACGCTAGTCTTTCTCTGTATTGCTCCAAATTTTAACGGATGTCCCGAAGGACTTTCCATCTAGCGGTCGGCGCCTCGCGGCACCTCCAAAGGCCACTCGGACCTCGCCCCTTTTCTCTGCCTCTTCGCCTGTATCCGCCCCCCTTTTTCCGTCCAGGTTCCCCTTCCAAACCAACGGTCAAGCTAATCTTCGCTGTACCGTTCCAATTTTTATAGATGCCCTCGAAGGACACAACCGGGGCCGCGGGGACGACCGGCCGCCGGCAATTCGGATTATTCAGCCTTACTCATCGGATTCCTCCATCTGACTCCGAACTGAGATCTGTTTTTCAACAATCCAATGGCGTGCTCCTGTTGTATCTTTGCGTCCACATACAGGCGCAATACCTAGTAATAAAAAATAAAAAAATAAAAAATAAAAAGCGGGCGGTAACCTGACAGGGACCACGTCACCCCTCCTTCCCTGCCCGTCAGCCCCACGCTTGGCCCCGCGATAGCGAAAGGCGAGGGGGATAGCTCTTCAAGCCCATCAACCCCTCAAGCCTTTTCGCCCCGCTCCTCTGCTCCCTTGTCGCATGCCGTTGGCCTCGATCCCTGCGTTTGCTGCGTATCAGTCTCGTGTTGTAACCTATAGGGCTAAGCCCAAGCCTGATACCAACAGGCCTGAGTCACCTAATAAAGAGGTAGCCCCGACCTTTTGCGGTCAAAGGAGCCGCTCCACGCCATTCCCTGACCCGCACTCACACATATGACCATACAAAGCCGCGCCAACCTCCTGGCTGTGCTGCGGCTACCCTTACCCGGCCGAATCCATCAGGTCCCATCATTTGGATGCCGCGTAAGGCCACACTCGCTCACTGACCCGTCCATCGTTCCACGCGGAACCAGAGAAAAGCGCCCATAGGTTAGTCAGCTTGGTCGAAACAAAACAATTGTTATAATGGAGCGCGCCGACCGATGTCCGCGCCACGTCTTCTAGTGTAACCAAAGGAAGGGAAAATCACGCGCGCCTCAAGCTTGCGCGCCCACGCACTCTTTTAATCACGTCAACCATCTAGTCAACATAAATTACGAACGCAGTCGCGCCTAACGCGACATACTTAAACTTTAAACCAAACTCCTTTCTGTTGTTTGCAAAGACCAGGGCGGATACCCTTGTAAGGGTATTCGCACCGACAACTTATCGGACCATATTAAGCGACGTCCTCGCCGCTTCGCAGGATCAAAAGCTATCAATTCAATCACAATCCCAAAATGCTGGCGAGCAGGGTACCAATCCGATCAGCCGACAACCCAGGGTTGAGGCCTCCAATAATTCATGCCAAACACAACTTTATGCTGCCAGATTTCTAACCTGGGTCTCCGTCGCCCTGACACTCGAACGTCAGGATACTCCTCATTGTACTACAACATAAGTTGCATTGGATCTCTCACTGTCCTCTTCCCTGTGCCCTAGATAGCCGCCGGCTTCTCGTTGTGTGCCCCTAGCCCTTTCCCTTGAAATTAAGTCGTGACTAGGGGCGCGGGCCCTAACCAAGACCTTTGAAGGCATTCTTTCGCCTTCCTCTCAAAAAATCTTCACATTAACACACGTAGTCGTACTACATAGATTCTCACATAAGCTCTCCTGCAGTCTAGTACAGGAAGACCACGTCTCCATCTTGGCCCACCATAATCTGGGTGATCATTCCAGATCTACGGCCCACCGCATTGTTATTTCAACGGTAGTGCCTTTGCGGGTTGCGCCACGATAGGTTGTTCCTGATAAGCATTCAATTAGGACTTCCTCAAAAGACTCATATGACTCGACTCTTATCCCACGCCTCTCCGCAGGAGTAAAACCCTCCTAGGCGTTCACGCCCCTTTAAGTTTTTACTCCCTTGGCCAGACGCAGACTCTCTGCTCAGGTTGTGCCAAACAGCGGCCAACACTAAGGGTTGAGCCTTAGTGATGCTAGTTAGCTGGATCTCTTATAAATGTCCAAGATTAGCACAAGCGGTCAGACGGTGTGTCGCAACAATACAAGCCTACTGCGGGACTACGCATAGACCTGTCGCACATAAAAAGGTATTTACCAGTTCCTTTGTGGGACAACACAGAGGGATCACGACAACCTCTCCACAATCACAAAACAAAATCACCATCTGATCCACAAGGCTGTGGCCTCCCAACTTGATCAGAGCAAGAAAGTCACGCATCTTGATGACGTCTCTTAAAACACACCATTTGCGACATCCAAGAAATTCACCAATAGTCCAACAAAAATTTGGTCCCTCTCGTCAGTCTTTTATTACTCAAAGTCAAACTTCCATTAATCAATCTTATTAACCACCTTATTTATAGAGGAGGTCTCACTTTATTAGGTCTCTCAGTCATCCCTCTCTCACTTGGATGACCTCTCTCGCGACCTTTTCTTTAACGCATCTTCCCTCTCTGAAGATGTGTCTTCCAAATAGATAATGGACAACCTTTCTATTCACAGGTGTCCCACTCATCATATACTCCATAAAAAAGACCAATTTGTGGGTCTTCTGCATAGCTCAACAATAGAACACTCACCAAACAAATATTCAGGATCCTCACATCCTTTCACAAAACGGACTGTGCTTCCTTGCCTTAGACTCGGCTCTCTCATCCGCCCAAGGGCAGGCCGCACGAGTATACCGCCGAGTAGACAGTTCACTTTCGTCCAGATTCACAAAATACAAAGCACATCAAGCATTTTTTCGAGCATATTTCATACCAAACCATCATCCATCAAACCAGGACCACACAGGTGAGTGTGAGAGTAATCGTCATATACAACAAGTAGTCCCCAAAAAAAACAGGTCTCGATATAATGTACACTCAAGGGTAAAATGTCCCACACGAAATGCCTCCAATATACACTCAGGGGAAGAATGCCCCATATACAAAAGTCCCGAGATCGTAACCCACTCAACTCACTCAAAACCACACTCACACTGATGCCGTCCTCAAAGCACAAGTTGGGTCTGTCTCTCGAAGATCAGGGCGTAGGCCACCTAAGTATGTACAGGCCTCATCTACTATGTCCCGATCCTCAAGATGGCAGACTCAACAAGAACCCAACCCAAATTGCCTATCAAAAGCAAACAACACCTAGGTCTACAGAATGTCATCCAATCCTATCTCTAGTCTTACACGTAACATGTCAACCATACAGGAAAACTCAGTCCTAGTCGCTCATCTTCTCCTGGTTTTGCCTATATAGCTGAGCCCTACCCCCATCTGCAGATCTCTCTACTCTCCTGCCCTGTCTATCATACATCCTACCCCCTTCCTCTGTTACCTTCCCTTCAGCCTTGTCCTTCAGGAACTTAGGACACTGCAAGGCTCGATGCCCCTCCTTTGTAAAGAAGAAACAGGACGTATCGAACCACTTCCTGGACCTCTTCTTTCCTCTCTGAGACCCTGGCGACGATGGTGCTTCGCTAGCCTCCCTGCTCAACTCATGGCTCTGAGGCATATCCAAGGGCTCCTCTCGTGTCTCCAACTCCTGGGTACTCAGTCTAGGTCAGTCCTCAATCCCCTCTGGCCCATACTCAGGCGTGCCCAACCTCTGGAGCCCGCCCTCGATGACACCCTCAGCCTCAATCCTCATTTCCCTCTCAAGAGGCTCCTCTATCCTCCGCTCGGGTGAAAACAAACTCGCCTCCTCCTGCATCGAGTGCACCGCCTCAATGAGCACATCCATAGATCCCTCTGTCGAGCCCTGAGCCGGCTCACTGTTGGATGGTGGTAATCCCTCCTCATCTGCCAAAGGTATGACTAGGCCCGCAGCTGCTATAGGTAGCGTCGCGAGCTCAGTAGGGGCTCTGAACTTGAAGGCCTCTCTCTCTGCCTCCCTCTGAGCTCTCGCCTCCTCTGGTTCTAGGACGACTCTCCCCATAGGTGGCTCCTGGCTAGTCTCTGCTGCAGATGGTTGTCCTGGCAAACCATGTCCTGGTTGGCTCTGCTCTCCCTGTCGGTTGCTCTCTGGCTTGTCCACCTCTCCCGGAGATCGCTGCCTCAGGCTCTCGATGATAGCTGCCGGACTGGACACCAATGCCCTGAGTTCTTGGATTTCCATCTCCATAACCTCTAGGCGTACCCCATGGCCTGCTTCCTTTATCTTCTTTCCTGCCAGATCGCTCTCCAATAGCAAGTGCCGGTCAAAAGTTGCCTTGGCCAGGAACTTGATTTTGCGATCCAACCTTTCTTCTGCCTTCCTTCCCACCCTAAGCCCGACTCTGACTGGCGAAGGAAGCTCCTATCCTCTCTGCTCCCAGAAGTCCCTCCACATCTCAGGGATCTCCGGGGCCCTAGCTGGCGCGCTGGGTGGCTGACCTGGGAGTGCTCCTGCTGCCTCTGATCTCTGCCTTTTCTGCTGCTGCTCCGAAAGCTCCCCCGCTGTTTTCAACCTCTGCCACTCTTGTCATATCTCGTCTATCCTCCTGGTTCTTCTCGCCCTCTTTTCCTCTGCTGTCTCTCCAGCTGGTGCCCTTTCCCTCGTGCGGAGGTCAACCCTCTTCGGGATCTCTGCCTCCATCTCCTTCTCGGGATGGCACGACTCCTGGCGCGGCTCTGCAGGTGTTGGCTCTTCCAGGTCTGGGTGCTCCAGGGCATGAGCTGCTAGGTGTCTGTCAATCAGGGTCAAGGCTTCTCTCCTTACAGCTGCCCTCTCTCTCCTCCTTTCTGCTCTCTCTTCTAGCGAAGAAGTCTTTTCTGATGAAGGTAATGGGGCCTCCTCTCTCTGCAACCCCTCCCCTACCTGGCGAGTGTTCCCCGGTGCATCCCCGAGTCTCAAACCCACCACTGGCGTCTGAGGGGGCGTGTCTTCTCCAACCTCTATCACTTCCTTCCCTGCACGTTTTCCCTCATCGTCCAACCCTCTCTCTCGCTGAGTGTCCTGGACCTCCTCCTGCGGCACCTCCTCTCGTGGCACCTCCTCTGCCTGCTCTCCACGCTCCTCACCCTGAGGCGACGCTCTCCACTGAGAGATATCCAAGTGCGCCTCCAACTCCCTCAAAGGCTCCTCAGACGTTGGCGGCCCCTCCTGTGTGCGTGCTGCCGACCTCCTCAATTCACCTTCGGCAAAACGATGGAACTCCACTGGTCCCAACCCACACTCAGGGTACACGCCTCGCTCCTCGGCCTCTGGCTCTGGCTCCTCCTCTCTCCTAGCTAGGGCCTTTCGTCCTCCTCGAGATGGTCTCGCCTCCCTTGGCTCAGGGTCCCTCTGCCTCTGACTCCTCTGACGCCTCTCAACTCTGGGCTGAGGGGGCTCTGGCCGTCGAAAGGCCTCTCTCAGATGTGCCCTGCAACTCTCCCAGTCTTGGGCCATGCTTCTGACTTGGCTAGCCAGTGGCCTTTCCGCCTTCCTGATCCAGAGTGGTAGCGTCTGCATCCAATCATCTCCCGGTATACCCTGCCCCTGCATGAACCACTCAAACGCGGGGATGAAGTCTGACGCATTTCCAATCTCCAGGCGGATCAGCCTGCCATCAGGTCCCACAGGTGAGGGTCGCAGCTCCTGCATCCTCCACTCCACCTCTGATCTCGTCGTCGCCTCCCTACGGATCCGCGCGACAGGCTCCTCGAATCTGCCTGCTCCCCTCAGTCTCTCAATCGCCTGGGCCACGGTCCAGCCCATATGCCTCGCATGATCCCAGAAGCTGTCCAGGAATAGCTCGATGTCCCCATCATCATACACCGGAGTACTCTCTCGATGGCGAAGCCCATGCCGCTCATATCCTCCTGATGCTCCCAACGGCCTCTGAGGCGGCCGTGTCCCCTTCCCTCCTCTTGGCATGGCTGTCTTCGTAAAGTCAGACCTGCACAACAGGCGAAGGAGACAACAGGCACACATTGGGGTAAGCAAACAGGTGATAGTCAAAGCAAGCCCAGACCAGACCACACTCATGCAGCACACATCCTACCTGACCTACACACCCTGTTACTTCTATTCTAAAGGCACTCAGGTCATCTCTCTTACCTCTTCTCTCACCACGAATTTCTTCAGTCGCGTTCCAGATACCCAATCCTTCCACTCAGTCTCATTCAACTCCTCAATCTGGTACGCCCTGAAGTCTCCAACTCGTGCGATCCGGTAGGGACCTAACCACCTCTTATCAAGTTTCGTGGACCACTGTTTTTCCAGCGATGAATCGTAGAGAAGCACGACGTCCCCAACTGCCAGAGGTATTTTCGTCACCCGAGCAGACTGATCCCATTGAGTCTTATCATCCATACGACTTCTAGCCACTTGATCGGACGCTTCCTGGATCCTTTCTTCTATCGCTCCTATCTGTCGCGCCCGAATATCGAGCAATTCCTCAAAGGACAGGTCGACTTCCAGATCCTGGCGCTTCCAAGTTTTAAGAAAAATCTCGATAGGGAAGGTGGCGTGTCTTCCATGCCACAGCGTCGCAGGTGCGTACTTGGTGGATCTTTTTACTCTAATATTATCGACAAAGAATGCCGCCCTTAGGTACCTTGGCCATTGATTAGGTCTCCCTTCGGTCCACTTAGCCAGGAGACTCGTAATGGTACTGTGCCCTCTTTCCACCGGAGCGTTTGCTTGGGGGTGCGCGGCCGTGGTGTAGTTGGCTGCTACACCATACCTTGATAACAATTCTTGCACCTCCTGGCAGGTAAACTCTGATCCCCTGTCTATTACGAATTCCCTGACGAAAGGATAGCGCAGGGAATATTCCTCGATGCAGCTCACTAGGACTGACCCGGTCTTTGTGCGAATAGCACGCCCGTCTACGAAGCCAGACAGGTTATCGCGCGCATCGAAGATATAGTTATAGCCCTGATCCCCAAGCGGCATAAAAAGTAGATCGAGATGCACTACAACCCCCCTCTCTCGCTCTAACCTTGGATGCAGCGGCTCTCCTTGCCTTAAACGGGATCTCTCTTGGCAGGGTACGCAGGATCAACAGAATTTCCCGACCATGTCCATCATCCCATCCCAGTAGTACAACTCACTTATTTTGGCATACGTGGCTTGTACCCCTCGATGCCCTCCTGCAATGCCATCATGAAGTGCCGCTACGACGTCAATCTGGCGGTTCCTCAGACGACTCTCCTGGAATTTCTCACTTCTCTTCTTACGAAAAGTTGACCGTCTCGCACTAAGTAGCGCTGCAACATCCTCTGAGCCCTATCGCTTGCATCCCTTAGCCGCATCTCGCAAGACAAGAGAAGCCCCAACTCTAGGTAAATTCCATCATACTCTTTTGCGCGAAAGGCCTCCTTAATTTCCCCCTCCTCGAACTCGTCGTCCTGGCTCTCGGGCACTTCGTCCACATTCCCTATCGGGTTCAACGAGCCTGACAGGTCGAGGCTTTCCTGCTATAGCGTGTTGACGAGGAGATATATTCCTCCCATCAGATCCTCATGCCGTTCTACCTGGCCTGGTCCTTCCTCGATCGTCCTTATGTCTTCCACTAGACTATGCGAACTGGCCAGCGCCAACTGCATCATCTACTGAACATCCTTACCTCCCCAAGGATCTTCTTCTTCAAAGGGTTTAAGGACTAGCTCTGCCCTCCTTTCGTATCCACTCGGCGCTTGCCAAATAGGATAGCCCACACAGCTAGGCACCCGCGGCGACCACTTGTTGATATGGAGACGGACATCTTCTTCCTGGTCCAGAAATCCATAAACTGGGGGCGTATTCTCCACCGCCTCCCCTTCCTGTTTATCCCAGTTGATCCGACTTAGCCCGTCTGCCCGGTTCTTGCTGCCAGGGCGGTCCAGGATCCGATGAAACGTAATTCCTCAGAGAGTAGGCCAGGGCGGTCGGGTCCACTCTCAAAATAAACCTCATGCCGAAGATGTAGTTCCAGAAGATCCGTAGACAATGGAGGACAGCAAGAGTCTCCCTTTTGAACTGAGAGTAGTTTCTTTCTGTCGTACAGAGAGTCTGACTCTCAAATCGCAAGGGTCTTTCCTTTCCTTCCACGTCTGTCTAAATTAGAACTCCTCCTAAGGCAGTTGGCCCCGCATCTGTTTCAACAATGAAGGGTCGCGTTTCCGTGGCATCATAATCTGGCGCTCCTAACACCAACCCTCCCTCTCAAAATTCCTCTTTCATTCTGGCCACTACTTCTTCTTGCTCTTCACCGCAAACCCACTCTTGATCCTAACGGACTAACTTCCTCAGGTGCTCAGTCTTAGTAGCGAAGTTCTTGACGAAGGCCCTCCAAAATCCACACGTACCAAGGAAGCTCCTGACATCAGTTATTGAGTGGAAAGGAACTGGTCACTCAGTAATCTTGTCCGTCTTTTTTACATTCGGCCTTCGGCCCCTCTCGCTGCAGACAAACCCCAAGATAGTCGCTTCCCTCATGCAGTGTCTGGATTTGGCCCCGCTCGCTGTGAAGTTATGCTCCTCGAGCAGGCTCAGTACCTTATCGAGGTCCTGGATATGCTTCCAAACAAAGCGCCTTACCCCTGGCGAGACTTCGTCGCTCTCCTTCACTGCCGGCCCCTTCACTGCCGAATCATCGATGTATGGTTGTGTGATATGAGGGCTGACTGACTGCATAACACGAATCATGACTCGTTGGACCATTGCTACCGCGTTGGTGCACCCTTGTGGGGCTACGTTCATGTGGATTAATCCTCGTGGCGTGTGCATAGCTGTCACCGGCCTATCCGGCGGGTAGACTGGAAACTGATCATATCCTGAGTAAAAGTCTATAAGTGAGATTATAAGCCTTCCAGCACAGGATTCTGACAGAGCATCCACATTTGGCAGTCCTCCAGCATCCCGCACGGTTACCGCATTCAGCCTCTGCAAGTCTTGCACCCACCGCAGCGTCCCGTTAGGTTTGATGAAGCAGAACCACGGGGACGCATACGGTCCACTCGAATAATCGGCGACGTGCGTACGTATCTTGCCGTCGAGGTAATCCACCACCTTCTTCTCCTCGTCAGGATTAGGATATCGCGCCCCTCTAATGTTCCAAGGCTCGTGTGGCACAGTGTGGATGCGGATCATATGTATTTTGTCCACATCCAGCCTGTCACGCTCCTCGTCAGTAAACGCATAGGCGCGATGCCTCCTTTTCATCAACTCCACCATCAATGTCCGTTCCTGAGGCAATAGGAAGTCGGACTCCCCTATAATCAACTCCCCTTCATTCCCTTCGTTGATACGACATGGTCCTGCTAAAGCACTCTCCCTCATTCGTCGTATCAACCTTCGTTCCCTCTCGTAATATGCTTCCTCGTCCTCTGTAACGAGGACGGGAACCGGGCGGCACTTTTTGTCTACCGTCTTGTACAGCCTTTGGGAACCCTGCTTGAGCCGTCCCCTAAAAAAGGCCGACTCACAGATTGCGCCTGCGCGGACGCGGGGTTCCTCCTTCCGTCCGGAAGACGATATACCAGCTCCAATCTCCCAGCCTCGGGGCATTCCAGAACTTGCTCCCTCAAGGCCTGGATGGCATCCGGATCCACCATCTCATGTGAGGCCACCAAATCCATGGCCTTTCCGACGTCCGATAGGCTAAGGGAAAATGCTTTCACCTCTTGATGTGTAGTTGTGGAGGTCATACTGAAGGATGCGTTGAAACTTTACAACGTCCGACCGCCCGACCAAAGCTTGTTCCACCCGGTCCAGCCATTCTGAGACTCTCTCTCCACAAAAATGGAACGTGTCGACCTTAGGAATATTGCTCAGGTTCCTTTCATGCCGGTCAATGGCCACGATGAGGTCATCGAGCGTCAGGCCCTTCTTGGGAGCGCCCGATGCGCCGCCAGTTGACAGCCTCTTCTTTTCAAGCTCCCTGACAAGAGAAAAACAAACACATTCCCTTATTCAACATTACACCTTGACCGGTCTATTCCACCCGCTTTACCCAACTCTTACTACATACTTTACTCAATACTAGCACAGTCGCCCTTCATAATTTTCCCTAACTCGGGCAGGTAAACCTTCTCATCTACACTTAGTCACTCATTATTTTTCTCGTTACCTTCTCATCATCCCTTTATGCCTTTTCTCATTCACTTCTCATACCCTCGTTTCACCAGGGACAGCGACAGGCTTTCCGTTATCCCCGGCAACGGCGCCACCTGTCGGGCGCATCGGTCCGGCACAGCACCAGGGCAGCGCGGGACCCTCCCAGCCGCATCACGCAGGAGTTGGTTTTAAATCTTTCGTCGCGAATACACATGGAGCTTCCAAAAAGTCGCTCCGGCCGAGTGCGCCAGCCATACCTCTCGCAAGCCCCTACGACAAGATAGGGCTCACGTGAAGCACAACTTACCTACACCTTACGGGAGCTGTCACCTCCCTTCGGTGGGCGTATCCCCGCCGAGCTACCAGTCCACAGTACGAAAGCTAATCGGTTGCAATCGCAGAGGTGGACCAGCCGAGGGCGTTTCTCGCTCGCTGTAGCATAGGGGGTACGCGTGGTAATAAGCCTCAATCGGACCCGCACGCGAACCGGCATCATGTTGGGCTGAAGTCCCAAGCGCGGCTCGTCGTCGGTCGACTAGGACGCATCCCACACACTACGCGCACACCACTTTACGAACACAAAAATAAAACCCCCACACACACATACGAGGCAACACAATATAAACAACGCAACAACGCTCCTAGCCCCTCGGTAGCCGCCCCATAACTTCCTGATACGGAAAATCGGATAAGCGTCGCGCATGAGACTTAATATAAAACCGTGCGGACGCAGGGTTATCGCATATCAACTCGCAATGCAAACGTGCGCAAGCAGTCGCAATGAAGGCGTACTATGTGCCCACGCGGTCCCCGTTAATCGCGAGGGTCGCGTTCGACACTCAAGTGTCGGCTGACACGCGCCTTGAGGGTTAATCTCTCGACGCTGGACAACCGCCATGCGCGGTCGAAGACCACACCCTCTTCTGCAGCCTGTGCAGAGGGGTTGAGTAGACAGCTTTAAGCTGTCGTGGCGGTCGAACATCAAGGGGTTTGACTTTTACGACTGCCACGGACTATAACGTCCAACTATAAAAACTCCAAAGAGCAAAAGATAAGGAATAGGCCGAAGGTTCCTTGCCTAGTAAACAAAATCATGGCCCTAGGGTACCCTCCCTTTATCGCGCGGCGTTGGCGGCCTATAGCAATCTCAAACATTCGCCCATATGTGTCGGTCCCTTTGTAGTCCCATAACTTTTTACACACTAGGGCGGTAAAACGTCTCGCGCGGGATTTTAATAAAAAGTCGCGCAGTCGAGGGCCTATCTCATACCACCCCGCTACGCAGGCGTACGCATGCAGTCGCAACGATGGCGTACTATGTAGTGCCCATAATCAAGCGGTCCCTCGNCGAGGGCCTATCTCATACCACCCCGCTACGCAGGCGTACGCATGCAGTCGCAACGATGGCGTACTATGTAGTGCCCATAATCAAGCGGTCCCTCGTGGATCCGAGCACCGCTTMTGACACTCAAGTGTCMGACTCGAAGTGTCGTGAGGGTCTGATCCTTCACGACATTGCACGGCTGAAGGAATAGTCGTGCAACCGCTACGAGACCTTCGGCCTTTGGTCTGAGCGTCTCGGTAGGCAAGGCAAATAGGCTCTGCACGAGGAAAAACCCCTTCCCTGCAGAGCCTAGGGCTTGGGATGTCCTGGACAAGGACCTCGAATCCCGGCCCAGGACCAACGTCCGACTAAGAAAAAATCCTTAAGAAGTAAAACCAATAAAAGGAAGGGTCTTCCCTAGGCCTTTTAGTCTCAACCCCTGAGCAGGCCTTTTTAGTACGGGGGCCGTTTAGCCAATGCAAGTATTCATCCCAAGTATACTCATATATATGCATATATAACAGGGGGAAGTATGTGACGATCACTTCTCACAGTCTYATTGGGGTCCCTCACAGCCATACGTATATACGTGATCGCAGGCAACCACATCCAGAATCTGATTCATAGCACATACCTGCGAATCACATCAACGAGTCAATCAACAGCCCACGCACTACACGGAGTCAACCCCAACCATCTTCAACACTCATACCCCTTGCTTTAGCCATGCAAGCCCCAACCTCCTGTCCAACCACACCTTAATTAAATACTCAGTACCTTTGTTAAATGGTCATTCAATAAAAGTCCGAGTGAAACCTTAATGAAACAATAAAAATCACCAGGGCTAAAACCTTTTAGGTTGAGTGTGGAGGGTGAGTCGGAATTAAGTCGTAAACCGACGGATCGGCAAACGACCTGTTATCAGTGATAACAGATAAGGATCCTCAARGGATCAAGCTGAATCTCGTCCTGACCTTGAATCAGACAACCCAAAGGACCTGTAACATAAGATAGGTCAAATGCCTAAGCTAAATTATCAGCATATGGGAAATAAACCTCCATAGCACACCTCCATATAACACCCTCTAGCGCTACCTGTCGAAAATAATTTAACTCCTCTGAAAACAGGGAAAAATTTCGGCAGCGCTTCCCGTAGGAAAAGTGTCCTCTCAGAATTTATATAAGCCAAAATATGAAATCAGAAATAACCCTTGACTCTCCAAAGTCCAATTTTGTCTAACCCCGTGAATTAGCAAAATTTTTGGCAGCACTCCCTTTAGAAAAAGAGGCTTCCCATAATTTTACTAAGCCATATATGAAATCTAGACAAGTTGAACTTTTGAGAAGTCGAAAACTTGACTAACTCCCCGAATTAGTAAAAATTTGGGCAGCACTCCCTTTAGAAAAGGAGGCTTTCCAGATTTTACTGACCCAGATATAATGAAAAAACAAGTCAAGCTTTGACAAGCCAAACTTTTGACTGACTCCCTGAATTAGCAAAAATTTGGGCAGCACTCCCTTTGAAAAGACAGACTTCCCATATTTTTACTAAGTCAGAAAGACAAGTCAAGTTTGGACAAGACAAGATTTGACTAACTCTTTGAGTTTGTAGAAATTTCGGCAGCGCTTCCCGTAGAGAAAGTGGTCTGCCAAGATTTATACAAAGCCAAGTATAAGAAAAGATCCCAGAAAATGCGAGAATTGACCTAAGTGAAAAAAAACTTAGCTCAGAAAATGCAGGAATTGAAACTAACTCCTATGGCTCTAGCACGTGGCAAGCGACGAAAGCAACTACCTATCAAACTGAAACTCAGACTAAGTAGTAGCCTCACTCAGTCACATGCAGGCCAAACCACAAGGGTAAGTACTCTCACCATCCCAAAGTCAACCTCGACAAACAATTGTTCATGATCTCTCAATGATTTAACCCTTTATACCCGGCTTACATAAGGCATAGGTCAGGCCGCCTGAACTTACAGAACAGCTCAATTTAGCCAGGCCTAGAGTCAGAATACCTAAACTTATAAAGCGTTCTGACTTGGCCAAATATACACAAACAGAGGGCACAACTACTTTTCTCTTCTTTGGGCACATGGCTAGACCACTCTAGTCGCCCTGGAATGTTTAAAGTATCCAAGTTATATATACTTATCTTTACCTTTGCCTTCTAAGGCTGCATATGACTGAACTAACTTAAGTTCAGCCTGCCCCAGTTCACCATCAATTCTATTATTAGTTGTACTCTCTTCAAGTTGTGATACGGCTATAATCAGACCACCTAAACTTATAGAACAGTCTGATTAGCTCTTTCTTAGATAGAGTAGTAATAAAATATATCCAAGTTATAACCATTGGGTTCCAGCATGTGCGAGGCTTTGAGCCAGACCCCCTGAACTTACAGAATGGTCTTAACTCTCTGCTAGATTCGTTTCTATCTGAGCCATTATGTGTGTGGCATCGAGTCAAACCCCCTGAACTTACAGAAGGGTCTGCCTCTTTTCCAAGATTAATTCTTCAGAATAAAGAGCAGGAAGAGACTGAGTCACCTGAACTTACAGAACAGCTCAACTCCTCGTTCAGAAACCAAAGAAACAAGTAAAATCCCAGTGAAAACAAAGCAACTCAAGACACCAAAACTTATTGAGCGCCCTGAGTCCTTGAAAAATTAAGCACAATCAAACCCCTCGCTGGTCAGAGCAATCAGGCCACCTGAATTTACAGAACAGCCTGACCCTCCATGCAAACCATATCACTGGGTCTCCCCAAACTTATGGGGACATCCCAGCCTTCAGAGTAATCAGACCCCCTAAATTTATAGAAGGGTCTTACTTCTCCATGCAAAACCAAAATAAAACAAAGCACTGGGGTTCCCCAAACTTATGAGGACTCCCCAGCCTTAACGGCCCGTCAACCATCATGCAAATCATACCCCCATCCTGCCTTTCCCCTAGATGCAGTTTTTTTCAACAGTCTGACTTCATACAACCAACAAAAGTTGAAACTGAGACTTGAGCAGACATTCCTTACTTAGTATTGTTCAGTGTCCTGAAAGTCAAACAAAAAATAAAGTAAGGTTGCACGTCATATATTCAGTCAGAGATGCATGAAGTAATATAAATAGGGGCTATAGGGTGGGTGTATAGAGGGGAATGCAAAGGTTACCTGTCAATTCCCTGCCTCTAGAGCCTCGCCTAGGCTCCGGCAGAGCTCCGGCAATCGATGGGCGGACTCCCCACAGAGTCTTGATGCGGTCCTACGGGTTGCAATCCCGCCTGGCGCCTTCCTCTCAGAACCAGACTAGACTTGGTGTAAGAAAGATAGAGAGAGGAAGTTTTTAGACTCTAAGATCCCAGGAGGGTGCTCTCAGACTCACAAGGAGAGGGCCTTGATATCTTGGATCGCCTGAGGGCCCCGCAATGACGGCCAAACAGTAAACGCTCAGTCAACCTGAAGTGAACCCGCCGACCTCACTCTCCTGACGGACCTTTACTTCGCGGCAATAGCCCGCTTCGCCAGCCTTGCCTTCACCCCTTACGCCACCCTTCCGTTCCTTGTAATCTGATTGSAGTCACTTGGTGCTAAGCAGCCAYACTTCCAGCACCGCAAYAGTCCATAGWAGGCTCAGCAACTGATGYTGCARCCCAATAGCCAAGGCAGACTGTATGATGCCCAATCCTGAGGGCAGGTACACGGCCCTGCYGCGGGCTACCTGCTGCTCTCAACCRTAGAATGATCGAATCTTCRGCTGAAGTACCMTGGCTAGGTAGGTATCACAACAACCCACAGCYGCAACTGCTAGGTCCTACGACCCTTCGGCCCCGCAGCTGGTTCCCTCCACCACAGCCTTCGTCCGGACGAGCARTCCCAAATGACTCCTCCCCTGGGGCTCGATCAGGTGCACGCTGCTTAGTTATGCACGTCAGGAAATAAGGGTAGATACTTTYRTCGACGGGGTGAGCAATGCTCCGACCAACAGACAAGCCCCCCCYCTTTCGATTRAACGAGCACAATYTGTCTGGATCTTCMACAAGACTGCAGGCCGKTTCACTCCACTTTACAACTCWTTCTCCSGKTCGTACCCCCGCACGTCCCAACATCCCCCTTTCAGAACATGGTTTACCTCGTTCGCTGGCTCACGGGCTAMCCATACCAGCGGCGCCGRCTTTTYCGAGGTGAAGCTGTGAGGRTGACGACGAYGAGCCGGAACACKCCGATCAATTGGYGAAWGTCACTCGCGACCGCCACGTGCACGCGGATTGCTTTGCGCAACAGCAACCCGGCCCCCTCCCCCGCTTTTACGTACCAGGTAAGCCTCCAACATCA
>BFEA01000159.1:2823985-2836669 GCA_003427395.1 Chara braunii | reverse complement strand
GCCCCCCGCCCCCCATCAGACAAGGACCGAATCTATCGATGACTCCACGTCATTGCGCAGGAAAACCAACTTCTCGGCCACGACGACAATGAAGAGCCGAAATACGAAAAGACGAACGCAGAGGACGAGTACTACATCAGCGACCCCGTCGCACTCCCGCTGCGCGACGGACTGGACCTATACAGCGTCGTCGAATACAAGAACAAACACCTGAAAAGAATCCGACGGCGACGGCAGACCCTCACTGGCGATCGCGCGCGTGAGCGAAAGACGAAAGAGTTGTCGGCCGACTATGGCGGGACACGACTTCAACGGGACGAACAGGTAGGCGGCTGGGTGGATCAAACGTGTTTAATCCCCTGCGCCAGTGCATTGCGGAGCGCATGAGCCTTGCGCATCGAAGTCAACATGGACACTGGCTGCGGGGGGTGATGAATCCCCAGGTCCACTCGCCGCCTCACCCCGTTCGCGTCGACCTCCCACAACAAATTCTCGTCGAACTCGATTCCTGCATCAAACAGGATGTTGTGGAGAATGCATACCGCCGTGAACAGCTGCGGCAGACTGTCGAGGTTCGTCTTGTGCGTCCGCAGGAAGAGCCTCCACATCCCTTTCAACCTTCCGAACGCCCTCTCCACAGCCCCTCTTGCGACCTTCTGTTTCGTGTCGAACCTTTCCTCGTCCGGGTGCTGATTGATTCCTCCGTACGGCACCACCACCCACTCAGAAGGAGGATACCCGTTGTCGCCCAAGATGTATCCGTTCGTCGTCACCCCTCCCGGCAGCGTCACAGGCGGCCCACGAAACAGCAATCCCTCTTCCGCGCGCCTCGACAGACTTGACAGTTGGATCACCCTAATGTCGTGGCAGCTACCCGGATATCCCAAGAATACATTAAGGACGCGCAGATCCAGGTGCACCACAACCTGCGCAATGACGGAAAAACGGTACTTGCGGTCGAAGTAGTTCTCGCTAGGCGCGTTCGCCGGTTTCTCCACGTAGATGTGTGTGCAGTCAACTGCGCCATGGCAATTTGGAAGCCCTTGTCCATAAAGGCCCGTAGCACGACTTATTTCCGCACCCCCGTCGGCCACGATATCTTCTCCCCGTACACCCTCAAAATAGCGGTTGTCACATCGCGCACGGCTCGAACTCCGGAAGTCCTGCCCATGCCAAAGGATGATGTGTTGTTATCGTAAGACTCTCCTGTGTCCCACCTATACAGCGGGTATGCGACGATCTGCTCCAGCTGTAGTGGCTCCCTGTAAAACGTCACCTGCCGCTGCACATGAGGCGCACATGCTTCGCTGATCTCCATGAACACTCTCCTCAACATGCGGAGCTTTTTTCGGAAGTAGTCCTCTGCCGCGTCATCGGAAACGCGTAAATCCTCCCAAGTCCCGCCAGCTCTCCGCCGCATCCACCAACGTGGCGTCGCCCGAGGAAGCAAACCGCACCCGAGAGTAGCACACAACTGAACCCCGGCTTGGGATGTCGTGATGCAGTCCGGGGCGTCCAACACCCTCTACAGCAGTAGCCTCTGCCGCCGCCTCGAAAGCGCTCCCTTCATGTGTCCGGCCGCACTCTCGATTTGAAAACGACAGACAACGGCAACCGCAGCCGCCGTGACAGCTGTCTTCTCCGTCGTCGACAGCACAGCAGGTCCATCGCCATCGCAGTCGTCCATCACATCCTTCGAAGACAAAAAACGACGTTCACCACCGCCCACCTTGGTGCATCTCTGCCGCCACGTTTAAAGACGCCTGCAACCACGTCAGGAAGGTCGGAGATGATGGCCCAACGACGTGATTCCGATTGGAGCGTCCACCCACCGCCGCTGAAGAGCAGGACCGCCGCGGCGCCTGCACATGGCGAACGCGACTGCCTACCGGACGTCTTCGTTTCGCCGCGTCGCCCACACTTGACACAGTGGCGGTGCGGCGCCGCTGAAATACGCAACGCAATGGCAAACGAAACCCTGCGCGGCGTAGGCTGCCCCCTGGCCGACCCGCCTGTGCGCCGCCACCACGTCGCTTCGCAACATGAAAATTCAAGATTCGAATTTCGAAAGGGGATTTTCCCGCGTTGGCGATTTTTTTTCCAAGAGCCCGTGACGTCTTCCCGCCATCCGCGTTTTGGACCACCACGACTGCTACACGGACATCCCGAATCGGAGGTCGGACATTCCTCTCGCGGCTGTGTTTAATCTAATTAAACTGGCCGCGGGAGGGCCCCGAGGATTCGTCCTCAGGGCAATTCTCCGAGGACAGGTGGAACGACACCCCCGAAAATCAAAAATTACTCCGAGGATTCGTCCTCGGAGCCCGAGGACGCACTGAGGTGTGTCGAACGACGCCCTCACAGTGTCATTTAGAATGTATGATATGACAGAAGTAAGGTCAGACGGCGTTCATTAAGTTTCATAGCTTTTTGTGAAAGTTTTCTCAACCGAAGCCGGGCAATGGCCTCAGTTTCCTCAAAAAAATCATCACTTTTGTGTTATCTTTTTTTTTTTTTTTTTTTTTTTTGGGACAAACGCTCCTGTCTATTAGTGAGGAGCAGCACTTTTTAAGGGATGCTGGGGCCAGTTCTCAACAAGTGAGAAAAAAAGAAAAACAAAAAAAAAAAAAAATTGATGGTTGCTTTTTCACTGGCAAGTGAGGAAATTCATCAATTAGGCAGTCAATGATGCATCCCCTGATTCCCCTCATTATGGCCGAGGTACCCACATACCAACATTGATTGCTTCCTTTCACAAGGATTGCCCGTCAGTTATGCCCATACTCGACATCTCTCCAATATGAATGATTCTACATGTATCAGGACCGTGGCATGGGTCAGATACATTCAGTTCGGTTCAATATCTTGAATTTATTAAGATTTGTTACCAGCTTCAGATACATTTACAATGTTGTATGGTGGAGTTAAGCCCGCTATTGCTTCGCAGTACCCATCCTGCTCCTGTACTCTTCCCCTGAGAAAACAACTGAAAAACACTTGGTGCATATGTCCTCACACAGGGACCCTTTTGACTCAGCTCTACACATCGTTGCGGCCAAATACACCCAGGACGTTTCATAATTGTGGTCAAATACATCCAGAAAAAGTCTTACTGCCCTTATGGCATATGTATTCACCTGGGTTGCACACCGTACGCGTACGTATTCCGGCATACGCGTATGAACCCATAAGCGCACGTACTCGTACGAGGGAAAAAAAATAAAAAAAAATTAAAAAAATTAAAAAAATCAGAAAAATAAGTATATTATGCAAAATAATGATATAAACAACTTTTGTCTGTGATTCATACCCCAATTTCCAACCAAGCTTGATTTAAAAATCAAAAGCCTTAAAGAAAACTTTAAAATATATATATATATATATATATATATATATATATATACACGGTCACCAGCCCGTACGTACGGAGGTCCCCGGATCCGACCTCCGTACGTAGGGGCGTTCGGGGTCCTATTCGGGGTCTGATCTCGACGGCGTTCGACCCCGGTGTCGAGCGCATCAGTCCGGCACCGCACCAGGGCAGCGCGGGACCCTCCCGGCCGCGTCACGCAGGAATTGGTTTAAATCCTTCGTCGCAAATTATACATGTGGAGCTTCCGCAAGCCGCTCCGGCCGAGTGCGCCAGCCATACCTCTCGCGAGCCCCTATGACAGGATAGGGGCTACGCGAGGCACGACTTACCTACACCTTACCGGAGTTGTCACCTCCCTTCGGTGGGCGTATCCCCGCCGAGCTACCAGTCCACAATACGAAAGCTAATCAATTGCAATCGCAGAGGTGGACCAGCCGAGGGCGTTTCTCGTTCGCTGTAGCATAGGGGGTATGCGCGGTAATACGCCTCTATCGAACCCGCACGCGAATCGGCATCTTGGGGGGCTGAGGTCCCAAGCGCGACCCGTCGTCGGTCGACTAGGACGCATCCCATACACCACGCACACTCCACTTTACAAACACACATACACACAGAACAACACATATACAAAACGACACAACACAAACAACGCGACAACGCTCCCAGCCCCTCGGTAGCCAACCCATAACTTTCCAATGCGGAAATCGAATAGGCGTCACGTGCGAGACTTGATATAAAACCGCGCGGACGCAGGGCCTACTCATATCGACTCGCAATGCAGGCGTACGCAAGCAGTTGCAATGATGGCGTGCTATGTATTGCCCATAATCAAGTGGTCCCTCGTGGATCCGAGTACCGCTTATGACACTCAAGTGTCAGTCTCGAAGTGTCGTGAGGGTCTAATCCTTCACGTCATTGCACGGCTGAAGGAATAGTCGTGCAGCCGCCGCGAGACCTCCGACCTTTGGTCTGAGCGTCTCGGGAAGCAAGACAAATAGGCTCTGCACGGGGGCAGATTCCTTCCCTGCAGAGTCTAGGGCTTGGGATGTCCTGGACAAGGACCTTGAATCCCGGCCCAGGACCAACGTTTGACCATGAAAATTTATAAGAAGCAAAGGAATGGAAGAGGATCTTCCTTTTTTCTCTCAAGCCATAATCGGGTTAACCCTTGCGCACGATCATAGTAAGCCGTGCACATACCCAAAGCACATATAAATATATATATATATATATAAGGCTTATTTATATAGGACGATCACTTCTCACAGTCACAGTGAGGCTCCTCTCAATCATATATGTATGTAATCGCAAACCACATCCAGAGTCCGAACCACAAACATATATGCAATCACATCAAAGATTCAACCAAAGGTCCACACGCTACATGGGGTCAACTTCAATCATTCTCTGTACTCATACCCCTTGCTTTAGCCATGCAAACCTCAACCTCAGCGCAACCTCCCCGCAATAAAAATACTCAGTATCTTCGTTAAATGATCATTCAATAAAGTCCGGGTAAGAACACAACAAAACAAATAAACCATAGGGTTAAACCCTTTAGGTAAAGTGACAGGAATGAATTGGAGTTGAATCGCAAACCGACGAATCGGCAACCGACCTGTTATCTGTGATAACAGAAGATGATCCTCAATGGATCAGGCTGAATCTAGTCCTGATCTTGAATCAGACACCCCAAAGGACCTGTAACACAAGATAGGTCAAATGCCCAAGCTAAATCATCAGCATATGGGGGATAAACCTCCATAGCACATTCTCACCTCAAGCTATCTACCAACTAAGTCCAAGCCTACCTCTAAACCAGTGCTCAAAGCAAAGGTAGACTAATGGCAGAATCTCCCTTATTCAGGGTGGATCGTCAGAATCGCTACCTGTATAATCTATCTCCTTTAAACTAGGAAAATTTCGGCAGCGCTTTCCGTAGGGAAAGTGTCTTTCCAGAATTCATATAAGTCCACATATAAAATTAGAATTAACCTCTAACTCTGAAAAATTAAGATTTGTCGAACTCCCTGAATTGGTAGAAATTTGGGCAGCATTCCCTTTAGAAAGGGAGATTTCCCTGATTTATACTAAGTCAGATATAAAGGCAGAAATAATCTATAACTCTGGAAAGTCAAGTTCTGTCTAGCTCTCTGAATCAGTAGAAATTTAGGCAGCACTCCCTTTAGAAAGGGAGGCTTTCCAGATTTATACTAAGTCAGATATGAACTCGAACAACAGCTCGAGCTCAACTTTAGACAGAATTTAACTAACTCCTTAATTTTTGTAGAAATTTCGGCAGTACTCCCTCTAGAAAAGTGTTATTTCAAAATTTATACAAGACTAAGTTTAAATTTTGAAAGTAGCTTTGACTTTCCAAAGTTCAATTTTTTTCTAATTCCCTGAATTAGCAAAACTTTGGGCAGCACTCCCTTTAGAAAAGGAGACTCCCCAGATTTTAACTAAGTCGGATATGAGAAAAACCAAAGCCGAACTTTTGACAAGTCAAAATTCAATTAACTTCTTGGGTTTGTAGAAATTTCGGCAGCGCTTCCCGTAGGAAAAGTAGCTTGCCGAGATCTATACAAAGCCAAGTATAAGAAAAGATCTCAGAAAATGCAGGAATTGACCTAAGCAACAAAAAATTATTACAGAAAATGCAGGAATTGACATTAACTCCTATAGCTCTAGCACATGACGAGAAACTAAAGCAACTACCTATAATACTGAAACACAAACAAATTAGTCATCCCATCTAGCCACATGCAAACCAAACCACGAATGTAAGTACTCTCACCATCCCAAGTTTATTCCATATAGATAGTTCATGAATCTTCAAGTCCTTGAATCCTTATACCTATCTTACATAAGACATAGAGCTGGACCATTCGCCATGGAAACAATGCCCAACTTGTATTTATGATATACACGAACAGGTTGCACAACTACTTCTCTCTTCTTTTAGGCAGATGACTAGGCCATTCGCCATGGAAAAAATGCCTAGTCGCCCTGAGCTGTTTAATATCAAAAAATTTAGTATTTCTCTGACTTTGTTTTCAAAAGAAAAGGCAAATATGGGTAGGGGACTGAACCATTCGCCATTGAAACAATTTTCAGTTTGCCCAGACTATTTTCATTTATACTTCGTAGTTTTCTCTTTCTTTTCTTAACGATATGGCTTAGCGCTGGGCCATTCACTGTAGAAACTATGTCCAGCTGCCAGTTCACATGCAAATATACATAAAGTATTTTTCCTTTATACTTAGTTTAGTTCACGTGCGTGGTTTTCAGGCTAAGCCATTCACAATAGAAACAATGCTTAGCCTTAGACCATAAATCCTCCCTCAGAATAAAACAAGAATTTAAACCCCTTTCATCAAGCAAATCATCAGAAATAAGCAGAGTAACCAGACCATTCACCATGAAAACAATGCCTGGCCCCTCAGAAAATAGCTAAACAAACACAGCAACCAGGCCATTCACCATGGAAACAATGTCTAGTTCTTCAGAAAACAGTCAAATAAACACAACCCTGAGCCATTCACTATGGAAACAATGCTCAGGCTTTGGTTGACCCTTCCAAACGCATGCAAGACTACCTTCCTCCCAGCTTCCCCCAGTTTATCGCCTTGTCTGCTTTCAACCAAAATAAAAAAGAAACTTAGGTTTCACTCTCACACGTTCCTTCCATTTAGTCTGATTGGGTCCTGAAGAGAAAGTAAAAACCATAGGGACCAACTCATGCATACATCAATCATACTGCAGGGAGATAGGCAAACATGGGTAGTAGTGGGTTATACAGATGGAAGTGCTTTACCTAACGATTCCCTGCCTCTAGAACTCCTCCTGAGTTCCGGCAGAGCTCCCGCAATCGGTGGGTGGACTCCCCACAAAGTCTTGACGCGGACCTACGGGTTGCAATCCCGCCTGCCGCCTTCTTCTCGTAACCAAGGACTAGACTGAGACTTAGAAGGGCAGAAAAAGATAGATTTGAGACTCTCAGATCCAAGAATGGTGCTCTCAGTCTCGCAAGAGAGGGCCTTGTTACCTTGGCGCGCCTGAGGGCCCCGCAATGGTGGCCAGAGTTGCAGCAGCTTGGCCAGCCTGAAGTCAAGGTGCTAGCCATCAACTCTCTGTCAACCGCCTAATTTTCCAGCAATACCCTTCGGCTATGCCAACAACCTCCCCCGCAAACATGTGACCCCTACCCCTACCCCGTGAACGGCCGAGCGCGGGCCAACTGCCGGATTTGACCCAGCCTGTCGCGCCTATTTCCATGAGTGGCCGAGACTCACTATAGGTGGTCGCAGCCCGCTAACTCAACCCAGCCAGATAACTCACCAATCAGCAAGTAGTCTTCAACCCGCGACTGCCGCCCGCTGCCTCAGTCAATAGAGTGGGCAGTTGACCAACCACAGAGCCATCCGCAGTTCCTAGCGACGGCCCCCCTCCTTCTTTGGCCACACCTTCCCACTCTACCCTGCCCCTTGGCTCACATTGCCCTGTCTGCATAAGTACAGGCCGAACGGATCTCCCACCACAGCGCGGGGGTACAGTGTTTCTTACTCTATCGAGGTGAGCACTTCCACCACTCGGCGTGCTAGGCACTTCTACCCCCAACAGATAGTGCACAGTAGCATGGATCTGCCCCTATAGCGCGGGCAGGTTCGTTCAGTTCTCACATAACTACAACTCCCCCCCTTTTCTTCTAAGCCCAATAGGGAAGTAGCGGACTACGGGTTCCATCGTCTGCCACGTTCACCTCCTCGTCCGCTGCATTGCCCCACTCTCCAAGTGCACCCGGCGCCCTATCCTGTCCAGATGCACCCTTCCTTTTCGTTACCTGTCTGTTCCGCCCCGGTCACACCTTACACGGCCGACATCCAAACCCGGTCTTCCCCTCGTCTCCTCTCCTTCGAATGTATCGTGCGCCCAGTATCGCCTGGTTCATCCTCTTACCCCTTTCCTTTCTAACGCCCGTCGCTTCCCGGTCGGCCCCCTCCAGCGCTAGCCCGAGTCCGACAGTCGCCCGCACCACTGTCGCCTGCATTTGGGCCCGTCGCTCCGCCGTTTCCTGTCTGCCCCGATCTCCCTACTGTCCGCCTTCGTGCGCCCGCCTCACCGACCCCTACGCTATCTCCATTCCAACAGGTAAGTGAGGATGAATCTTCCTCCAAAATATGGGTAGGTTCACGCTTACACCCACTTTTCTCCTTCCTGACATCGTCCCCCCCCCCCCCACTTCTTCGATCCATAAAATGAGTAAAGTTGGGATGAATCTTCCGCTAAGATGCGGGTAGGTTCATCCCCCTTTTCTTTTTTTTTCTCCCGGGTGCGGCTTCCTAACTAACGATCTAAAAAACTAACTCCTAAACTCTAAATCTAACACTACCACTCAATTCACCATACTCTCAAACCCCCAAGTCGATTCTTTCCTCGCCCGTTTTCATTTAGAAATGGGCGGGCTATACTCCTTCCTTTCCGCCTCTCTCGTCGCCCCGCCATACCCAGGCGCAACACCTTTTCTTTGCCACTCTTCTTCTACCTACTCTCGTCCGCATCCGACCATTCCATTCACCTCGCCCAGGGCCAAAACCCCGCGATCGCTCCGCCCCCTGTCCAAATCCATTCACCGAGGGGTGGGCTATGCTCTATCTCCTTCCTTCCTCACTTCCGCCATGACTCGGCGCAGCCCCCTCTCCTTATCCCTCCTATTCTACTAACTACCATCTAAAACTAACCCCTCTATGCGATTCGCCCGGGGCAAAAACCCCGGGATTACTCCTTTCCTCTCACGTTTCCATTCAGGATCGGGAGTATGGCGCGTTCTCCCCCACGCTCAGCCCCTAACATCGCCCGTTAGGCTCCTGCATGAACCTGGCGCGACATAGCGCCTGGGTTCATCTACCTCCGTAGTTGCTCATAGCTTGTCCGCTCACTACACAGCCCCAGCGCCTGTCTTTCCACCCGCTACCTCGTCGCTGCTTTCCTCCTTACTGCGCTAACCTCACCGTTGTCTCTCTTGTTTGCTCGTTGTCTCTCCGTCACAGGTCGACACTCCGACTGACGGAGGAAAAAACTCAGTGCGCCCGGCCCCCCCTCGGCTTTATCCGTGCGCACGGGTCATGCTAATCTTCTCTGTATCGTTCCAATTCTAACGGATGTCCCGAAGGACAAAAGCCTGGGCCAGGCCCCGTGGCAACTCAAAGCCTGCGCGGGCCCAGACAATTTCAGAGTAGTTGGTTTTACTTGTCAGGTTCCATCACCTGGGTTCAAATTCGGGTCTGTATTTCCACAGTCCATGGGTGTACCCAGTGAGCTAGGCTCTTGGGTGCCTGCCGCGCCCATGGCACCGCGATGCGGCCGTATAAACCGTTTGTGATTGCCCTTCAAGCAACCCTTCGAGTGCAACCCACCCCACGTGACCCCATATCAACCCCGGTATCACGCCCCAAAGCGGGACGTGAGTAAAAAGGCTTGAAACAAACCCACAAGAGGTACATAAAAAGAATTTTGTTTAATAAGGAAACAACACAGGAAAAAGAAAAAAGGAGACCCCGTAGATCGGGCCCGGCGCCGCACCTACTAACAAAACCGAGGGGGCTAAGGGCCCTCCACCCCTCACGCCCCGCTCCGCTGCTGTTGCGCCGACGCCCGCTGGCCCCGATATGCAAACCTTCGTAATATCAGCCCAATGTCGTAACCTATAGGGCTAAGCCCAAGCTTGAGACCAGCGCCCGCAGAGTACCATAAAAGGCAGTGTGGCGCAGCGCTTTGGGCCAACAAACTGGCTGCGCGGCTCCCAGTGTCGGCGCCGACTTGCTTATACCGTGCCATACTTGCCCCGCGCGCCATCCTACGGCACCCCACTCGCCGCACGAAGTCGCGCCGTCGTTGTCGATGCCGTCGTCGGGGTCGTTCTCCGCACGCACGCTCGACTCGGTCAAACGTAGCCATCGAAAGAAAATATCCCCTAGATCCTAGTTCAATCCAGAGCGGTCAAAAATAAAACTTAAAGATAAAAATAAAAATAAACAAACGGGGCGCCTGTTTGGTAATCAACATCAGGGGATAAATCACGTGCGCCTTAAACCTGCGCGCCCTCGCATTCTTTACTCTAGTCAGTCATTCAAAGTCTTCCACGAAAATCTCAATATTATCAATTTCTGCAAAAAAAAATAGTACGGTGCGAAGCTTTAAAAATACCACCCTCCCAAAAAAATCCATAATATTGAAGCTTCGTGCCAACGCAAAGTGGCCAACTAAATGGCCAACAAATGAATTAAAAAAAAATATACTGGTCGATGGGCAGCTGCCTCCACCAAAATAAAGACAATAGACACTAGCAGTTGATACACTATTGGATCAACGACTGACGGATGTCACGGACGGCCACACATGATAGAAAACGGAGGAGCACAAGCGTAAAGCGATGCTAGTGGGTCAAGGCCCCAGGGAAGGTCCTAGCAACAAAAAAAAAAAGAACCGAAAATCATAAAAATCCGAAAAAAACCTATGTTATGCAGAAAAATAAACTGAAAAACTTTTGTCTCAGGGTCACATTGAAATTCGTTACCAAATTTTAAATAAAAGTTAAAGTTAAAAATTAATTTTCACTTTTTTTAATTTTTTAAAACTTTTTTTATTAGTTTTTTATTTTTTTTTGGCCCGGCTGGGCAAGTGGCCCACTCTGGTAGCCTTGGATTTTTTTTTAATTTTATTTTTTTTTGGGTCTGAGTTCGGCCCGAACGGCCGAACGCATCCTAAAGAGGTCCCGTATGTTCGGGCATTCGGACCGTCCCGAACGCCGGTTATATACAACATATATATTTTTTAATAGTTTTTGAATTATTATGATAAATTGATTATATTAACTTTTTTTTAGTTTTCAATTTCTTACTCGAGTTTGATTGGGAATTCGGCGATGACCCCCAGACGATACTAATTACAACCTGGGGAATGGTAATCTGATAGGGGGAAGGAAAGTTAGTTTGGTTTTAATTGATTTTTATGCTGGGTTAGTTTAGTTTAGACAGATGGTGATTGCGGAGTAATTAGTGAAAGGGGAATAGTAATCCGACGAAGAGGAAGACAAATGGAAATAGAGATGGTATTTCTGTAGGGGAATCGTAACTACTTTTGCCTAATTTGTATATTAGGGTTGGTAATTATCATATTAGGGGTCGTACTTGATTAGGGAATCGTAATTACATTTGGTTAATTAGGATTAGTGAGTAACTAGGAGATACTAAGTTTAGTAGTGCTAGATTTGAATCTTTTTTGAATTGCATCTGCTTTCAAATGACCAGTTAGTGGTAGCTAGGGTTTGAGCAACGCTGCCGATTTCTTGGCCGCAGTCGGGGATGGGATTGGTCGGGAGTGCTTTTCCCAGCCCTGTAAGGGTGCGGTTTATATGTGAGGGACGCTGGACCCGTTTTACGACATATAATGGAATGGTGTCCTATTTTCTAAAAAAAAAAAAAAAAAAAGTTTTTGTATCATGCTTTTGGCAACTTT
Organism: Chara braunii; assembly: GCA_003427395.1. Lineage (NCBI taxonomy): Eukaryota > Viridiplantae > Streptophyta > Charophyceae > Charales > Characeae > Chara > Chara braunii. Next base: position 2,824,779 of record BFEA01000159.1, on the reverse strand, counting down.
TTGCATAACATATATTTGTTACAGAAGTTTGTTTTGATTTTTTCTATTTTTTCCCTATTTTTTTAATTATTATTTCAATTTATTTGTTTTTTGTGTCTTTGATTGTTAACTCGAGTTTGGTATAAAATTTTGAGATGAGTCTCAGGGAAACGTTGTTTAAAATTGCATTTGGCATAACATACTTGTTTTGCCAATTTTTCCGATGATTTTTTTTTTTTTCTTTTTACGTATTCCTACGTACGGGAATACGTGTACGGGCATACGTGTCGCGTACAGGAATGCGTGTACGTGTGCACGCGCAACTCGCGCCAGGTATTCACCCTAGACACTTTTTGGACCTCGCTACACCAATTACTTAACGCTACTTCTCATGGACTTCTCCCACGAAAGGCAGACATCGCTCCACCACTCACCACATTTGAGGTGAGTGCTACAGGGACAAGGTCAGGCCCAACTGGGACCAGCCAGGACATGAGTTACTCACCACTGTTTTTTGGTGGATAGCCAAGAGGAGGCACCACAAACCAATTGCAGGATGGGTCCGGAGAAAGGGAGTCCTCATGAACACTTACCAGGGCCCAGTCACAAGAGAAAAAAAACAAAAAAAACTCCTGGCATTACGAGTGGTGGAGCGAAATTCCTACTCACCAAATTGCTACAGTAACCGCTCGCCACTTACCACAGTTACTGTGGTGGAGGGAAGTTCCACCACTCACCAAAACGCTACAGTAACTTCTCTCCACTTACCACAGTTACTGTGGTGGAGAGAAGTTCAACCACTCACCAAAACGCTA
>BFEA01000159.1:2743535-2755471 GCA_003427395.1 Chara braunii | reverse complement strand
AGAAAGAGGGGAGCGGATTGACGAGGGAAGAGGGAGTCCGAATATAGAGGAAGAAGATCGGATATTTTGGTTGTTTTTGTTGTATGTGATACGAGGAGGCTGCCCGTGGGCGAAGAAGTGGGTGAGGCTCGCTGGGTCTGAAGAACACGACATGTCCACGGAAGATCCCGGGGTGTATGTGCTCGTGAGTCCCTGGTGTCGACATTTTTATGTGGGATGTACGTCTCGGAGTATCATCGTTCGTTGGACGGATCATGTGAAGAGGGCAAAGTGTGGAAACTGGGGGAATGCACCCAAATTACACACGTGGTTGAGGGCGTTCGGATGGCAATACTACCTGGTTTTGCTTTTGCTTAGTAAGACGAATGATGATCTAACTGTGGAAAAGGCGTTGATTCGCAAGTTTTCACCAGCACTGAATACGCAGGGCGCGGTGAGAGAAGGCAGGAGGAAGAGAAGAAGGAGAGGAAGAAGGGAGAGGGGAAAGAGGAAGTATGGGTTTGTTGCTGAATCGATTATCCATTTTAATGGACGGATATCGATTATTGACGTAGTAAAGGACATGAGTAAGAAGGGAGGGGAGCAGCGCATTGTTACCAAGGGAGGGAATGTGTGGATTGATAGATGGGGCGCAGTGAGAAGCAAGATTGGTCTGACTACGGTAATAGTTGAAGGTAGGGAGGAGCTGGTCAAAGATTGCAAGGAAATCTTCGAAGGAGGCGGTGAGTTCCCAGTAGCGACGATCAGAGTGATACCCACTAGCGTGGAACACAGGCGGAACATCCTGAGGGAACTACAGAGGAATCCGGGAATGATCAAAGGGTTCTACCGGAGGAACTCGTGAGAACTAGTAGCCTTGTATAGGACGTGTGCGTTTTTTGGTGACAAGAAAGTACGGAACCGTTTGAAGACCTCGATCACAAGGGTAGTGAGGGTGAAATATGGGGTTGAGATTAGGAGGAAGCCGTGCGTCAAAGTGCCATTCTCACCAGATGTCCGGATGGGTGAAGTAAGGACAGTAGCGACCGAAGTCGTGGAAAGATCAGTGAGTGATCCGTATCTGCGCCAATTTATAGCATCGAAGGTAAGAGTGGTAACTAAGAAGAGGAGGACTGTCAGTGGCGTCATCCATAACCACTGGACTTTCGCTGAGATGAAGGAGGCACGGTGCTGCTGCAAGATACCAGGACTACAGAGGAGTAACGGTCACCTGAAAATACGAATCGACCAAGTATGTGGGCTGATGAGCTTCGTCATGAATGCTAGAAATGTGACCACCGGGTATGTGGTGTCGGAGGGAATGTTGGAAGGGTGCATTAAGGAGGGAGTTCGTGCATGGACAAGAAGGAAACAAGTTCGGATCGGAGGGGCTGAGATACAGAAATGCTATATGAGAGGACGAAGCAATCAATCCAAGGCAATGACGGTAAGGGAGGTGCAGGACTCGATGAGACCCTACGCAGAGTTGGTCGCAGTGCCGATTGATCGGAACCCAGGATTGACACTACTTCTTTGTCCACAGTTGTATAATGAGGCGTGCAGGGTTACGTTCAATCGGAACCCGAGCTTTAGTCTGATCAGACAAAGCGAGGAGCATGTATTAAGAGAGATGAGAGGAGAATTCGACCGTAGGGGTTCGGGCCGAATAGCCAGGTGGCAGACAGGGGGGAGAATCAGACAGGCATACGTTCTGCCTAAGGACAAGGACTTAGATCGGTGGAGGCCGATTTCGCCAGCCACCGATGATCCGACAAGGTTGGCAGGAGCGAGAGTAGGGAGAACTATTCGGTATATGCTTTTTGGACTCAGTCAGGGTTCACACTTTGATCTGAAAGCCACCGATGAGTTGAAGGAGAGGGTGGAAAGGATCGAGAAAGAATTAGGGGAGGCAGCAGATGGAGCGCTTGCTGCCAGCTATGACATTAAGGACCGCAAGACTATCACACAACAGCGTAATGGCGGCAGTAGAATGGATCACTCAGCTAAGTGCGGTGAAGGGATTCAAAGGTTTGAGCGTGTGTCTCAGAGGTAAGATCTGTACGATGATGAGAGTGGACCGCAGGAGGGAAGGTTTCATTAATCTTTCGTTTGCAGAGATCAGGTCAATAATCCTGTTTGAATTGGAGAACACATACGTGAAGTGTGCAGGGAGTGTGCTGAAGCAGGAGTTCGGTATACCCATGGGGAGGAATTTAAGTCCTGCTCTGGCATGCCTAGTATGTGTCAAAGCCGAGTCAGCTTTCGTGAACTCCTTGGGGGCGAGCCGTGCATTGGTGAGGGGGATTCGAATGATCGACGACGTGACAGTTGTAGTAGCATACCATTTGGGCGACACTGAATCCGACCGAGCAGCACATGAGATTATGGAGGTTTTCGAATCCTGCTATGACAGGAGTCTGACGTTGGTACAGAAGGACGAAGGATCGAACGTGTTTGATTTTCTGCGTACCAGGATGTTTGTACTCGTAGATCCGATCAGGATTCTGGTTCATCCGAAGACTCGAAATCAGGTGTCTTTGAGGCAAGGATTGGGTTTAAGAGTACAGTCCATGCAGGACTACGCCTCATTCTCGAAGAAATCAGCAAAGAAAGCAGCCATCTTTGCATCGTTGGTGAGACTTCAGAGGATGTCGAACTCCGATGAAGCTACGAAAGCTGCTATTGCAGCCCTGATTATGGAAACGCGCCTCCCGGGATACCCCCCTGAGGTCTCTCTGGGAGCACTGGCAAAGTTTGCCAGGTTGTCCGGAGGTCTGTGGGGGGTTTACCTCTCCACTGAATACCCCGGACTGAACGATATCATGAACCGCTTTTCAAAATAGAGGGAACTCAGCCCAGGTGGCATGAATGATGATATGTGGTGTTTTTAATTTTATTTAATTTAATTTAATTTTATTTTATTTTTTCCGTCGGTTGTCTGGACCGGGTGGGACCCGGCGAGGAGATCAGACCCGGTTTTTTGTAATCGAATCTATGTCGGAGAACTAGTAAACAACCGGAGTTCGCGCGGTTTTTCTTTTTTCTTTTTTCTTTTTTTGGGTTTTTGTAATCGAATTTATGTCGGGAGAGCTAGCAAACGACCGAAGTTCGCGCGGTGTTTTCTTTTTTGGGTGGCTTCTTGGAGTTGCGCGGTTTTTTTGGCTGTTGTTTACGGCGCATAGGAGAGACGAGGTGTACGCGTCGGCTGGCACGGGATATCTTTAGTATGTGCAGAAGGGAGAAGAGTCGAAGGTAAAGGAGAGATGCAGAGACAAGGAGGGTTTGGGTTGCATAGACCGGTGGCATCGGCAGGAGGAGATGAAGAATCAAAGAAGTATGCTAATGGGGTAAAGGAAGACAAGGAAGGACTAATATTTGGAGGAATGGGGTAGGTAGATTTGTGGCGGCCGAGGAAGGGAAGCGGGGGAAGGATCCAGGTACGTGTACCATAGTAAGACGAGCGGTATAGAGGAAGTAGAACTCAGGAGTGATCATCGTGGGAGAATAGGAAGTAGGACGTGACCGGAGGAGGGAAGGACGAAGCACGTGTCCCGGTATAAATAGGACAAGGTATAAGCGTTAGACATCTCGATGTGCAGGCCTCCTGATGAGTCTGCTGAGTACGCCAGCAGCGAAACGCGTAGGGGCGAYGCGTACAGAGCTTGATTGTTGTATCTTCATGATGATCTGAGAGTTTTTCGAGGTCGAGTTCTTGGTTCGAAGTGTACTTACTCGCGTGCTGCTTCACGTCTGCATCTTCATCTTCATCTTCATCTCTCTCTCTCTCTCTCTCTCTCTCTCTCTCTCTCTCTCTCTCTCTCTCTCTCTCTTCTCCCTCCTTCCTCCTCTTTATCATCTTCTTCTTCTTTGAATCTGAGAGTGTGAGAGGTTATCAGTAGGGATTCAGGCTGAGGTTCTAACAGGCACATTGCCCAGGATCTGATTCGACATTCGGCAAGAGACTATTTTGGACTTCGCCATTGGGGTCTTGGTCTACTCTCTCGCCTCCTCCCTCCTTCGTTTGTCTCTCTCCCCCATCTCTCATCCGTGGTTTCTCCCCATGTGTGTGTACGAAGGAGGGACCTTTCTTCCATGATTGCAGTCCCTCCTCTCCCTCTCATGTGCGATGTGGGATGGATGTCGGGTCAGTCCAGATCCGATCAGATCTTCTTTTTAAACCTTCCGCTGTGCCATTTTGTGCCATCTGTATGTATTCCAAATGTACATTGCTTGTTGATGCTACGCTGACCTTGCATTGCCCATTTCAGTCCTTTTCATCACATAGCGGATCCTTGGCTCCCTGCGCATTGTCCCACTGGACATGCGTCAGTTTGGTATCGGAGCTACGCGTGTGAATTAGGACGACCTGATCTGACGCGAGCGCGGGACAACCCAAGATCGATTGGGTAAGTCACGATCGATCAATCGATTGATTGATCTCGGATTGGTTAATCGATGAGGATTGATTGATTGATTGATTGATTGATTGATTGATCGTTGATTGATTGATTAGGTTACACTAATTAGTCCCCAAAATCGCAGATTCCGAGCTAAAATCAAAAAAAATTCTTCTCTTTGGATTTCGTTTTCCCGCTATTTTTTTTCTTGTGCTAAATCGCAATAGCAGGGCATCTGAGAGTTTCGTTTTTCTTTTGAAACCTGAAACTTCGTTGTTGGAGATCCAAAAGACTGAAACTAATTTCGCGAATTTTTTTGAATCCATCATTTCAAATTTTTTTCTTGTTTCTGAAATTCGAAATTTCACGGCAGAAAAGTCCGGATTTTTTTTTTAAAGTTTCGATTTTATACCGTTACGGAAATTCCCGTTATTCCGAATTTTTTTTTTAATTCGTTTTTCAATCCATTCTGAAATTCGTTTTTCATTTCTGAAATTATCTCTGAAATTCGTTTTTCACTTTCTGAAATTCGTTTTTCACTTCCAAAATTATATCTGAAATTCGTTTTTCACTTTCTGAAACTCGTTTTTCACTTCTAAAATTATTTCTGAAATTCGTTTTTTTTTCAATTCAGAATTTTTTTCTGAAATTCGTTTTTCAATTTCGAAAATTTTCTGAAAATTCGTTTCTCAATTTCGAAAATTCCGATTTTTTTTTCTGAAATTCGTTTTTATTTTCGGGAATTCCTCTTGCAAGCGTTCGTTTTCAAACGGCGCATACTCTCACCTACGATATTCCAAATATTTTTTTCTGTTCTCAGAATTTTCTGGACTTGCGGGAACCTATATTTTTTTTCTCTGTTTTCGCAGTCCTGTATCTCCATTTGACATTGTTATGCATTCGGCAGTGTGAAATTCGAAATTTGTGGCTCTAACTGCTGAGGGGATATCTGGGGGGCCTACCGAACTTGCAAATTCGATTTTTTTTTTTTTTTTTTTCTCGAAATTGTTGCAAGTTCCCAAAAAAAAAACTTTTAGTAGTGGCTCCATATGTGGGCGGCCATCCGATTGCCCACTCCCCTTCTCTCCACCCCACCCCTTCATCCCTTCTCCGTCCTTCTTAACTGCCCATTCCCTGTCAGTTGCAGACCAGGTAAGTCCTCGCTTCAGCAGGCCACGTCAGGGACCCGTAGTGCATGACCATACTTACTCGCTCGCAGACAGCAGCGATGGATCAGAAAGCAGGCGAGATTGACGAGGCCTACGAGGCACGGCTGGCGGCCATCATGGCCGAAACCAAGCAGCGGGCAGACGCAGCGGCAGCAGCACGGAAGAAGCGGGAGGTAGAGGCAGAGAAACAACGTCTTCTGGCTGAAGAACAGCGGCAGAAGCACGCGGCAGCAACAGCCAAGGCAGCTGATGAAGAACGTGTGTGGCGACGCGAGACCATATTCAGAGAGGAGAATGCACTTCACGCACAGGCCAAGGATTGGCAGAGGGAGGCCGAGAGCGGCGAATCCGTCGACTACGGGAGCAAGGTATCTCATCTGCTCAACCGTGTCACGGACCTCCTCGCGACTTGCATCGCGCAGCAGGAGGATATCTACTCTGTTGACCACACCAACAAGGCGTTACAGCAGTCTTTGGACCAGATGCTCAAGCGCATTCAGCAGCAAGAGCAACAGGTCGCTAACGCCAATGCCAGCGCCGACCCCTCCGACCTCGCCGACCTCGTCAACGTCTTGGAGATAGACGTGGGGACACTCAGGGCCGGGGCGCAACAGCACGTTTGCGCCGCAGCCAGCTCCAGCACGACGCCACGCGAGACCATTGTCAAGTTTGACGGGGTCCCGATCTTCTGTGACGCATCGAAGACGGACCCCATACAATGGTGGCGCCAGTTCGACCTCAAACTGGACCTCCACCACGTCGTCAACGAGAACCGGCACACCTATTTGTACTCCCGCTCGGGAGGCGCGTGTCAATCATGGTTGGACAATATGTTGTTCGCACACGCATGTACAGCCACGGAAGTACATAAGTACATCACCTAGGCGGATCTCACGGCGGCATGGAAGCAGCGTTTCCAAGTGGAACCGCCGGAACACTGGGCGATGGACAAGTTGTTGACATTCACGCAACACAACATGCCAAGCGGCGACTGGATATCTGAGTTCCAACGCCTGGCAAGCACGCCCAAGCTGCCGCTGAATTTCGACGGCATCAAGCTTTACTTCATCAAGAGGTCGTGCCCAGCGCTGCAGAATGCGTTGACTCATGTCGCCGAGACCCTCACCACAAGTGAGGAACTCTTCAACAAGGCCGCGCAGATCATTGTGACGAATTTAGCAGCCCGGAATACGGGCCATTCGTCCAATGCCGGCCAGGGCGCGAATCAGCATCGGCCGAAAGTGGCCGTGGTCGCAGCAGCAACGCCTAGCGACCCTTCAACTTCAAACGAGGCCGCGACGTCTAACGAGGGAGACAGACTCGCCGCTGCCCAGAATGGTGGCCGCCCCGCCAAAGGACGAGGACGCGGCAAAACGAAGACAACCACGACTACTTCTTCTGGGCCTGCACAAGCAGCTCTAGCTCAAGGACCTTGGAAAGAGTATGGTCTGACGGAGCACAGGTATCGCGTCCGCACCAAGTACCGTTATTGTTTGTGGTGCAATTGCGTGGCCCATGAGACCACGAACTGCCCCACGAAAGCCAATGGCCCCGCTCAGTCGGGAAAGTGAGCACCGCCGAGAGTGACGAGACGACACTCTCGACGCCTTCGGAACCGGTTACCGTGCGAGTAACCTCCCTCGGTTCCGGGGCACATGCGGACGTCGTAAGTCCTCCCATTCTCCATTTTTTCGAGGACTATGCTGCCCGGCTCGTACCTTCGCTGAATTCACGAGCCCAAGGACAGGATGTATGTGCGGTTTCTTCTCCGATCGGAAGCAGCGACATTGATTCGTCTTCAAGTGAACCTTCACAGGATTCGGCGCACGCGTTCAGCATTGAGGACTTGGACCCGTTGGCGCCCGAGGATCTTGCATGGCTTCCTCTCCCTTCCACCGGCTGCTTACCGGAGCCGCAATGCGCAACTCTTAGCGCTCATCTCCATACATACCTAGCCTTCTATGCACCACCAACTTCGTCGACGGAGGACGAGGTCGCGGTGGGGGACATTCTTGCGTATGTGAGCAAGGTGGCCCGCGAGTTTCGCACGCAGCGGTACGACGACAACAACGCACCGCTCCTTTATGTCCGCATCCAAATCGGGCAAGCGTCCTGCAACGCTTTGCTGGATAGCGGCGCGACTCGCAACTTTATTAGCCAGTCCTTCATGCAAAGGGTCGGCCTTGGACCACAAGTTCGAAGGAAGGCACACCCTACGACGATCAAGTTGGCGGACGGTCGAACGCAACAACTCCTTGATTACTACATCGAAGCCGTCCCGGTTTATTTCGCACCTCATGCATGCGAACCGGTGACGTTCGACGTCTTGGACACGGACTTCGACATCATTTTGGGCATGCCTTGGCTTGCAAGTGCGGATCACACGGTCAACTTCCACCGACGGACGCTTACAGTTCGCGACGCGTTCGGCGCCAAAGTATCATGTACTATTCCTCCTCCGCACCCTTCGATCCGGTGCCAAGTTGTAACAGCCAAGTCTTTTCGGGCCACTTGTGCTTATGAGCGGACCGAAGAGATCGACTTATGTTTTCTTCGAACCATCGCGGTAGCCGACTCTCCACGTACAGACTTGTCTTCAGACCCCCGGGTGGTGCGGTTGCTCGACGAATTCGCCGACGTCTTCGAGTCACCTACCGGCATGGTGCCGGATCGGCCAATCTCTCACGAGGTCATTCTCGAGGCCAATGCCGTGCCGCCAAAATGTTGCATTTACCGCATGAGCGAGGAGGAACTTACAGTACTCCGCGCGAAGCTCGACGACCTGTTGGACAAAGGTTGGATCCGGCCTAGCAGCTCACCCTATGGTGCACCGGTTCTCTTCGTTCGGAAGAAGAACAAGGACCTTCGCCTATGCATCGATTCCCCACAAGCTCAATGCGCAAACCGTCAAGAGCGAGGGACCTCTTCCTCGTATTGACGACCTTCTGGAGCGCTTGGGCGGTGCAAAATTCTTTTCTAAGCTGGATTTGAAGTCAGGATATCATCAGATCTCGATTTGACCGCAAGATTGCTACAAGACCGCGTTCAAGACACGATACAGGCACTTCGAGTGGGTTGTTATGCCTTTTGGACTCACCAACGCCCCGACGACTTTTTAAGCGGCGATGACCAATGAGTTCCGAGCAATGTTGGACCGGTTCGTGCTGGTCTACTTGGACGACATCCTCGTCTATAGCCGGACCTTGGAGGAACATCTTGACCATCTTCGACGAGTGTTGGAGACACTCCGGGGCGCCAAGTTCAAAGCCAACCGCGACAAGTGCGAGTTCGTGCGTCAAGAGTTGGAATACTTGGGCCACTTCGTCACTCCACAAGGCATCAGTCCGTTGTTGGACAAGATTCAAGCCGTCCAAGATTGGCCGGAGCCGCGGAACGTCACGGATGTCCGATCATTCCTTGGCCTCGCCGGCTACTACCAACGTTTCATCAAGGGGTACTCGAAGATCGCAGCCCACTTAACCAAGCTTCAATGCGAGGACCGACCGTTTGACTTTGGGACGGACGCGCGTGAATCGTTCTTGGCCCTCAAGGCCGCATTACTTTCCGTGGAGGTATAGCGGATATACGACCCGCTATTGCCAACGCGCGTCACCACGGATGCATCCGGCTATGGCATTGGTGCCGTCCTCGAGCAACATGACGGCGTGGACTGGCACCCGGTCGAATACTTCAGCAAGAAAGTGTCGGTCGTGCACTCCATCGACGATGCACGCAAGAAGGAACTTCTCGCCTTTGTCCACGCACTCAAGCGGTGGCGGCACTTCCTCCTCGGCCGACGCCAATTCCGATGGGTAACGGACAACAATCCGTTGGTCTTCTACAAGTCTCAAGACACCATCAACAGCACCATCGCCCGTTGGATGACCTTCATCGACCAATTCGACTTCTTTCCCGATCACATTCCGGGGAAGTCGAACCGCTTTGCGGATGCCCTTTCACGGCGTCCGGACCACTGCACCGTGGTCTACTCAACCTTCGAGATCGAGGATGACTTGCGGGACAACTTCATCCGCGGCTATCAAGCCGACCCCGATTTTCGCGACAAGTACACAAATTGTTCCTCTCCCAATCCGGCGCCTTCGCACTATCGGATCCAAGAGGGATACTTGCTTCTTCACTCGCGGGGGAAGGATCTCCTTCGCGTGCCGCAAGATTCCCACTTGCGCACCCGGCTTCTTGGCGAGTTCCACGACGCCCCCGCAACCGGACACTTTGGAGTCAATCGCACGATTGGCCGACTACGCGAGTGCTTTTGGTGGCCCGGCCTCCTCGACGACGTCACGCGCTATTGCGAGTCATGCGAAGTTTGCCGACATTGCAAACCTCGCAATCATCGTCCGTATGGCGAACTGCGACCATTACCAGTCCCCTTGCGCCGAAGGGAAGCGATTGCCATGGATATCACCGGACCGTTCCCCAAGCACAAGACGGGCGTCGATGGGATTCTCACGGTGGTTGACCGCCTCACCAAGTTTGCCATGTTCTTGCCTTGGCGCTATCACGCCAAGGCACGAGAGTTGGCCGAGGTTCTCTACGCCGGTTGGATTCGAACCAAGGGATACCCCAAGGAAATCGTCTGTGAACGCGACACTCGGTTCATGTCCGATTTCTGGTTGGCGCTCATCAAGCGATGGGGCTCATCCTCAAGCCAAGTTCGGCTCGCCACCCCCAAACCGATGGCCAAATGGAGAGGGCACATCAGACCGCACAGGTCCTTCTTCGAACTCTCATCCGTCCCGACCAAAAGGATTGGGTCGAGCGGCTGCCGGATGTCGAGTTGGCGTACAACTCGTCCATCCATCCGGCTATCGGGATGTCGCCTTTCGAATTCGAGCATGGCTCACCGGTCAACTCTCCGTTGGACACAATCATTCCACGGACGACCGAGAGCGACGACAACCTTCTTTTCATTCGTCGGATGCAAGAGCTTCTTGTCAAGGCACGTGACCAGATGTCGAAGACGCAGCAACGTATGCGCCAACAGGCCAACCGCCAGCGTCTTCCTTGTCCGTTCCGTGCCGGCGACCTCGTATGGGTTTCCGCTGCGGAATTCAGCCTCGAACAAGATATCTCTCACAAGCTCCTTCCGAAATGGATGGGGCCCTGGCCGATCGTGGCACCCGCCGGAGACGCACTCGAATTCCCTTCATTTATCATTCAGGTGCCCAGCCACTTGTCCGTCAACCCGGTTTTTCACTGTTCCAAGTTGGCTCTCTACACGCCAACAGAACTTGATGACTTCCCCGGGCGACGATTGCAAGACCCGCCCTCAATGGACAGCCTCCAAGAGATCGGCAACATCATATCCCACCGACGGCATGGCAACAAGCCAACCAAGTTCTTGGTTCACGTTGCATACTGCACCCATAGAGCTGACCGATGGCTGACCCGTGCGGAACTTCAAGCAACAGCTCCCGACGCTCTCGCACGCTACGAGCAAAAGTTGAAGGACAAGCCGGCATCTTCGGCTCCACGCCGCACCCGTGTCCAACTACCACCTTCAGATCGTCAGCTTCGCCCCCAACCGGCTTGACTTCATAAGGAGGGGGTGGTGTTGCATGCTGCGCCTGCACACGGGCCCCATTTGAGGGGCCCAACGGTTGCTGAGGGGCCCCCAGGCCGCATACCATCCAGCACGCGCCCTGGAGGCCCACGATGGCCCTCCAGGCCCTAGGCAGCACACTAGGTAGATAGGCTGTAGTTTTACTTACCGTTTTTTTGGTGTGTTTGTGCTGTCTTATTTTGTCTGTTCAGGTGCCGTTTCGGACTTGCAGCCCCAAGGCCGGACCTTGGGACTGGGTACACCGGAGGCAGGCCCGAAACGAGGCCAGGCGCATTTTGGCGCCAAACCTACCGGCATCGTTTCGGTCCTGCAGGACCCAAGACAACACCTTGGGCCAGGTGCAGCGGTAGAAGGCCGTTTTTAGGCCAGGCGCATTTCTGCGCCATGCTGCACCAGCAGCAAAGGTCTGGACATCCGGTAGGGACCCAGACCACCTGGGCCGTTTTAGGCCACACAGCACCAGGTAGGCCCAGCCGCCCAGCGCTACAAATAGCTGGGCAGCGGCTGGGCCCAAGACAGTTCGAGTAGCTCACTTCTGAGCGACATGCTGCTGGTTGGAGGCTGCGCCATGCTGCGCTGGGTAGAGGAGTAGGGAGTAGAGGTTAGAGGAGATAGGGAGTGGCGGAGGCCATACCTGAAGCCAGCGAGCTTACCTGGCGCCATAGCTGGGCTCCACGCGGTACCTGCACACAGCAACGGACGAAGTCAGTTCAGTGACAGCTACCTGCAGGTGAGATAGCGAGGAGGGCTTCATCTTCCTCTCTCTCTCTCTCTCTCTCTCTCCCTCTCTCTCTCTCTCTCTCTCTC
>BFEA01000159.1:2699436-2712809 GCA_003427395.1 Chara braunii | reverse complement strand
TGGCCGAGATATGTCGGCCGTGGCCAATTTGGGGTGTGGCCGAGACATCTCGGCCATGGCCCAATTTGGGGTGTGGCCGAGACATCTCGGCCATGTCCCAGCCACGGCGCGGAGCGGCCCGATGTGCATACGAAAAAAAAAAAAAAAAAAAAAAAAAAAAAAAAAAAACGACGCGTGATCGAAGGGAAAAAAAACAAATGCGCATCCAAAAAAAAAAAAAAAAAACAAACGCGGCATGACGCGCGTTGGAGGGAAAAAAAAAGGGTGCTACAACCGCCCTTTTCAAACTCGGGGCCTGACGTTACCGGTTATGACTGCCTTTTCGAACTACGGCCATTTTCCGTTGCCCATTAGTGTTTTCTTTGCCTTTACAGTTTGAAAGTGTGGTCCTACCGCACTTGTTTCAAAAAAAAAAAAGCTGTATGGCTGTATTCAGCGTGAGCACTGAGCAGAGATACGAGTGATTCTCCAATTATATTCTGTTGGCTAGCTCAGCAGGTTTCATGCCTGAGCAGCACCACGCAGGTGCACTGCTGGCAGTGCTGGGTTCTCATCCCATAACCGTCCCTTGGGTGGACTGTGGCCTCAGAAGGGATGGCCAGGGCCATTAACCTGTGCCAATGCGGGAGCTTCAGGCCTGGTGGAAGTGGCTGCTCAGGTCCTGCTGCGACAGTCCCGTCCGGCCAGCAGAGACACCCAATAAAAAGAATTCTCACAATTTCTCAGGTTGAAATTCCGTTGAATTCTTTTTTTTTTTTTTTCCCCAGTCATAGCTGATATTCATGGCTCTATTAGGATGCCTATTAGGGTTGAGAGAACTTGAGACCCTCAATTTAACAATAACTTCAAGAGGCTTAGACCGCCTGTACCTTTGCCATATGTAGGCTGCGGGGCCTGCACGCCGAGTTCTCGGGGCGAGGCCGCCGTGTTAACCGGCGCGTTTCAATAACCATCATCCTACTACTACTATCCCTTAAGCAACATTGGCCGGGGGGGGAGGTCCATGACGCGCTGCGCGCCGGATTCGGGTCGAAGTTTTGGTGAGAGGCGGCGGATGAAGGCGATCGAGGGCAGGGGGGTGTGCAGAGGGGTGCACGTACCGAAATGTTCACAGCGCGCCATTAAACAAGAGTGCGCGCCCCGGGGGGGGACCACATGGCTGGCGTTGATGCGGACGGAAATCTTGGAGGCGAGTCATCCGATATGCGGGGGGCTTTTTTTTTTTTTGGCTTTCACTGGTTGGCCGTCGTTTTGTGTCCCCCTTCTCCTTTTTCCATTTCTAGCGCCTGCCGTTTTGTGTCCCTCCTTTTTCTTGTTTTTTTTTTTTTTTTCCTTCCTTCTTTTCTCATTTCATTTCTTGCTCGGCTGTCGTTTTGTGGGCCCTGGTAGGCCGTCGTTGTTTCTGCGGACAAACATCTTGGAGGTGAGCCATCCGAAATGCAGTGTGAAGTCACCCACTGCATTAAATTTGTTATTTCTGAGAGCGTAGCTCGCACTGCCCGCACCGCGGGCACTTACCTAGTATACATAATCCACAATCACTTCCATAATAGTCGCGAATTACCTGGGGGCGGTCACCTGTGGATATATCACAGGACTGCCGCCCTCGGGAAAAAAAAAAAAGGAATGAGTCACCAATGACAGCACTCTCTATAGCATACAAGAGCCAGCGCAGTAGAACGAAATGGAAATGGATTTGCTAAAAATAGGTTTGGAAGTGTTCAAAATGAATTTGGAAAAGGACTCACCAATAACAGCACTCTATATAGCACGCAAGAGCCAGCACAGTAGAACGAAATGGAAATGGATTTGCTAAAAATAGGTTTGGAAGTGTTCAAAATGAGTTTGGAAAAGGACCCATATCCTAAGCTTAAATTTGGATATCAGGACGGAACCTTCAACCTTACCTGGGGGCCGTCACCTGTGGATACATCTCTTTTTTTTTTTTTTTTTTTTTTCCTTTTTTTTCTTATTTGCCTTCTACTCATCCGGGGATAGCCATATATTTTTCTCTCACCTCACATATCTTTTAACTGTCTTTCTGCCATGTCATGGAACATATTCTTTCTTTCACTACCCACCTACCACTACTCCTAAGGCTAACAGCGTTTAGGTTTCTAGTACCTCTCTTCGGTGAAGGGGGGTTACCTCTCTCGGTGGAGAGGGGTGAAGGCATGTTTGCCCTTTTGCCCTAGCGTTTAGGGTGCAAAGTAGGGGCCGCCGGTGGGGGCCTACTGTTACTCTATGGGGGTGGGGGAAGACGAAAATGGAGAGGCACATTTACTGGCAAATGCTCGGTCCCTGTGGATATATCTCAAGCTGTGTTACCGCGCGTTCATTGAACGCGCGTTTCGCGTTCAGGTTTTGAACGCGGTCAAAGCGCGTTCACTGAACGCAAGTTAACGCGTTTGCGCAGGTGGGTTTTGGCGCAGGGGGTTGGGCTGGGGGCGGCATGTGTGTGTGTGTGTGTGTGTGTGTGTGTGTGTGTGTGTGTGAGAGAGAGAGAGAGAGAGAGAGAGAGAGAGAGAGAGAATGAATCTTCCCGCTCTCTGGGGAAGATTCATTCCGAATTTCCAAACTTCAGAGGCTGCGCACAGAGAGAGAGAGAGAGAGAGAGAGAGAGAGAGAGAGAGAGAGAGAGAGAGAGAGTGGCGGTGAGCTGGGCAGAGGGTAGCATACAGCTCGCCGCCTTTCTCTCTCTCTCAGTGTAGTCCCCCGTACGTAGTACGGGGGGTCTGCGTACGGTCGTACAGACGGGCCCCATCTGAACGTACCTGGGCCCGGTGGGGGGTTGATGGGGGCGTATTGGCCCCTAGGGATGGTAGGGGGGGGTCTTGAGGGGCCCCGTAGTATTCAAAACAAAACAAAACAAAAAAATGCCGTCGAAAAAAGAGAAAAACAAAAAAAGACCGCTGGCGGGTGAGAGCCTGCGTGAGGGGCCCGGCCGCCCGGGCAGTTGCAAGGGGGGGGATGAGCAAAATGGAATAAATCTACCACTAGAACATGTAAATATACACTGCCAGTCTGCCACACTTTTTTTTTTTTTTTTTTTTTGAAAATCCAAATCCCCTCACCCGTAGTCCACCATACGCTCATATGGCAGGGTGGGTCGCATTCTATATATTCACGGCACGTGGCGCACAGCGCGTTTGAACGTGTATGAACGCGGCCCAAGGCCGTTTGAACGCGGGCATTCGAACGCGAACGCGCATTCGGCGGATTCAAACGGTCACATAGATCTCAAGACTGCAGCCCTTTCTAAAAAAAATTAAAAATGAATCACCAATAACAGCACTCTGTATGGCATGCAAAAGCCAGCCACAGGAGACGGAATGCAAGAAAGTTTTTATTTTAATACTAATAAATAAAATAAATAAAACCCTCATTTTATTGATATCTCTGTTTGACGATATATATTACATAGACAGCTTTTTTTTTTTTTTTTTTTTTAATTGGAACAAGGCTCCAATCTATTTGTGGGGAGCAGCACGTGGTGGGAATAGATTTTCTATAAATAAGTTTGGAAGTGCTGGACGGACTCATATCCTAAGCTTCAAGTTTGGAAATCACGACAGAACCTTAAGCCCAGTATATAATAACCAGAGGGATTCTGTCTTCGAAATGTGAGGAGGGGAGAATGACCTATTCGGACAATTTGGAGGAGGAGAAAGTTGTGCAGACATTGCAAGTACAACTCAAGCACTTGAACCACCAGTGGGTGCCCCCAGCCAACTTTAGAATCAAGACTGAGTCACTCAGAAAATTTTGGAGGATAGGGAGTCGGGGCAACCGGACCAACACGGCTGGCTGCACCAGCCAAAGCTTAAACCACCAGTACTTCCTAGAGTAGTGCCCGTTAACGCGCCACGATTTTAGGAAATGCACTGGTCACTACAGGAGCGCCCAAATTCAGCCGACTAGAAACGTTTGTACTCTATTTTTTTCCGCGGCCGATAGCTGGGCCAAGTACTGGTGGCTTAAACAATAACTTTTCGGCAAAGCTTGGCGTGCTGGGGAAAATCCCCCTCATACGAAAGAGGGCTGGATGCGCTGATGGTTAAAACCACCCGTACTTGTCCCAGCTATTCTGTTCCAACGCAGGCATTTATCAGGGCTCGGGACCCGGAAACACAAAGCCTGGCAGCACCAGCCTTTCCATTTCGATTGTGTGGCGTCGCCAGCTACTCGGCGTGCAAACACATTCGGCACCGAGAAAAATAGGCTTGGACGTGCTGCTGGTTTAGACAGCCAGTATGAGCCCCACCACCGCCAGTATGAGCCCCCTCTACTGGATCTTCCGGGGGTATGGAGAACAACAACACCATGCTTTGTAGGTACCAGTCGGGTCCAGTCCCAGTATTCAAGGAGGCAGCTTTTTCGATGTACCGGGGCCAAGTCCCACTTACGCCGATTCTTCATTTCTGCCCATTGATCTTCGGAATCTACGGTCAGAAGTTGAGAATTTGGGTCTCAAGTGGGACTTGGCCTCCGGTCCCGGTAGAAGATGGCAGGGGATCCGTTTGAGAAATAAAGAACCAGAAAAGAGGGACATTTCATCCAGAAACAAAAATTTAAAGAGGAGAGGGCATTTCACCCAAAACTAGAAGGCAGAAGCTTGCAGAGCTGCCAGAAAGGGCCCAAAAAAGAAGAGCCTCAGGTGTGAAAAGGATGTTTTGAAAACAAGGCAAAAAACAAAAAACTGTGTGAATGGGCCCACAAAAGTGATTGGGCTCCGCACGCCTGACCAAAAATGACTCAGCATTGAATCCCAGGGCCTGTGAATTGTGGCCAGGGTTAGGCTTCGGCAGAGTGCGCTGATTGTCACATAGGGCCACTAAATTTCGTGAGAGGGATGCTGGGCCTGGTTCCCAGCTTTCTGGAATGCAATTAACAGAAGAAGAAGGAAAAAAGACACAGGATGACTGTTGCTTGCAATCAATAAAAATTTCGTTAAAAAAAAAAAGAAAGAAAGGAGAATTGGGCCCAGGGGGTCCCACATGCACAAAATTAATGCTTTTTCTTTTCACTGGGGAACAAAAAGAAATACTGGGACCATTATCAAGCTGGACTTGCACAGATTGAGAATCGCAGAGATACTAGCTGCTGATCTTCTTTATCTGATCAGCAAAAAAACACAAAAAAAGGATGACGAACAGTCTCTCTTAGTCCGTGAAAGTGGGACCACGTCCCAGAGCCAGCAGGCCAGGGATACAGCCATTGCCCCCTCCCAAGCACAACCCACCCTCACCATATCTGTATGGACTGGAAAGATGGGTTGTATACACTCATGAGGAGTGGGCGTTATGCTGGGGGTGGGAAGACTGTAGTTCTGAAAATGGTCCCAACTCTACCTCCTTTGCCTTCAATACCACTGTGCCACACAAGGGCAGGGCCTCCTGGCCGCAGGAACTGCGGGCCTTCTTTTTTTTGAGCCCGGGGGGGAGGGAATTGCATCTGTACCCCACTTTTTTTTTTTTTTTTTTTTAACCACTAGTACCTTTGCCGAGTGGGAAAATAGCGGGCTTCGGGTGGGCCTCCGACCTTTTAGGAGGCCGAAGCAAAACGACGGTCGCCTATGAGATTTATCAATGGCAGCTGTCATCGGGCCCGGCCTCCGAACTCTTTGGGAACAGGCGTTTCCCCCGTAAATTCCCAACACGGGCGGATGTACTAGTGCTTTAAGCCCAGGTTGTTGTAGAGGTCGGATTCCAGACACGCGCTGGTTGCAGTCTTCGTCAGCCATTGGTTATCCTGCCAATTATGAGGCTACTTCCTAACCCATCCTCTCGTCAATCCTCCTAGCAAAGCCCCCGTCCCCACTATCCCACCTCAGTGTAAATCACTCAGAGCTATCACCCTAGTACCATCTTTGAGGGTGACTTGGACCAAATAGCAGGCATAGGTACCAAGGCCGGACCGGCCACCCAGCCGTAGTTGAAGCGGAATAGGACGACCCTCGTCGTACGGGAACTTCGTACGCCAGGCTCAAGCATTCTTTTTTACTAACCCCCCTTTTTATGGCCAGAGGTTCAACCCGAACCGAGTAGCAGGTGCAGGCAGCTAAGGCAGGCTAGCACCCACAGACAAGTCCGGATTGTCCTAGCTTACCCAAGGCTACAGTAGGGGGATCCTGGACCAGCCGCAGGGAGCAGTATTGCACCAATAATACACCAATGGAGGTTCGTAGTACTGAAATGTCATGGAGAGCTTCCTCTCTCCTTCAGCAACACAAGAGTCACTGCAGTCCCTTCACACTCCTACTTGGCGCTCAGCGCCCAGCCTACTCCTACACAGCTACGATCAGCCTAATAATAGACAATGCAACTGTTGACATCAGCGGCAACCCGAAGTACTTGAAGATGTCGCCCATATGCTGACCATCGCCAATACAAGGTAAGTGCCCTCACATCATCATCATCATCATCATCATCCTTCGCCCTTCCCTAACTTACACCCACACCTGTCCTCTCTTGCACCTGAAGACCACCCCTGTGCCTCACTGTGTATCCAAGCCGAGCCCGCTATGGAGGCTGGCTATGGCGCTGCCCTCAGCAGCGCCCTCCTCCCACACACGACCGCACATGTGCAGCCTCTTGCTCCAATGCCGGCAGCCAGCCCGCGACCAATTGCTCCAGCAGCGCTGCCACCAGCCAGCAAGTGACCGAATGAGGCTGCCAGCAGAGAGCTCTTTCCTTTATGGAAAGAGCTGGCCTACTTGCCCTGCCTGGCTGCCCTGGCCTGGGCCCAGAAGCTTCCGGAATGCCCCAGGAGGCTGCCTGTGTACAGCAGCTTCTGGGCTGCTGGGCCTCGTTCGGTTGGGCGCCCAACTGTCTCTGTGTGAGGCTGCGATTCACGCCCAGGGCCTGCATTCTTTGGAAAAGCCCAGAGGGCCGTGRAAATGTCTTTGTGGCCCGGCCTGAGTTTCTCTCAACCAACTGGCGCGTCGCAACTGCCTGGACCCCAAATATGAAATTGACAGTAGGGGGCCTCTTGCTATATGTCAGGCCCGCCTTCACTTAGGGCGGGCACCTCCGCCTTCACTTAGGGAGGGCACCTCCGCCTTCACTTAGGGCGGGCAATGCTGCAAACAGGGCCCCTTAGGCCTACCGAGGACCTTGATCCTCGCATATTTGTTTTTCGTATTTTATTTTTATTTCAAATTTGGTAAGGAATTTGGATGTAATGCTCAGGCAAATCTTGTTTAATTTCTTTTTCTTCATAACATATTGTTTTCAGATTTTTTTTCTTTTTTTTTTTCTTTTTTTTTTGGGTCCGCGTTCGGCCCGAACGGCCGAACGCATCCCCAAGGGGTCCCATACGTTCGGGTGTTCGGCCCGTCCCGAACTTCGGTTACCCTGTTCTGCATAACATATATTTGTTTCCGAGTTTTTGGAGTTTTTTTTTTTTTTTTTTTTTTTTTTTCCGAGAGGGGGTGCCGGTAGGGTTCCTGCATATTACTATATTAATTATATATAATGAGTCGGTGAAACTCCGACGAAACAGTTTGTCACAGCCCCTCGTTTGTTGTCCTCTTCTCTCTCTCTGCCTACGGTTTACCGGGCAGTTCTATTTGTGACGATATATATACGATATATATATCTATATTAATAATTTATATATGATATATATATATCGTCACAAACAGAACTGCCCGGTAAACCGTAGGCAGATATATATATATATATGTTTGAGGATATATATACAGTTTGTGGTTCCCTGGTCCCTTCAGCTCCCTTGTTTCAGATCTTGTTTGGTTGGGAACTTGGAAGTCTATGCCTTTTTTTTTTTTTTTTTTTTTTTTTGCCTGGTAACCCTGGTTCTCAGCTAATGCAGCTCTGCACCAACAGAAAGACTTGTTGGTTAAATAGGTGCTTTTGTTTTCCCTCTAGAGGGGGCAGCAGGGGGTGGGGGAGGGGAGGATTGGGAGCAAAAAAGAGTCAAAATATATATAATTGCAATCTTACCAGTGGTTTCCTCTCCTGTTATTTTGTCTACTTCTGGTGATTTCCCGGCTGCAGCTCACTGTTTCGATGATTCCCAGTTCAACGTCTCAAGTGGGCAAAACCACTGGAAGCTTAACACAAACCCAAACGCAGCTGAGGGTGTTTACTCAGTACTTGCGGGTACGATGGATGTAACGAAGTTCGAATCTGCGCAAGTGAGAGTGGCTTCAGAGCTCTGGATCCACAAAGACTATGTACTCAGCGTTGTGAACGATACCCGCCCGGGGCACACGAAATTCAGAATGAGCGATGATCTTGCCATTTTGAAGTTGGCAGAACCCTTACGCTTCAGCGACACAGTTCGATCTATTGCCCTCTCTGCGGACGATTCCAGCCTGCGGGTTAATACAGATCTGACGCTGACGGGTTTTGGAAGCATAAGCACACGCTTAGGACCTTTTCCCACGAAGCTCCAAGTGGTCACTGTCGATCACCTTCCGGACGTCTGTGCAAGGACCCTTGAGAATGAAGGCTACAAGGAAGTACCAGATTTGTTTCTTAATACAAGCTTCTATTACGACCACAGGAAGATGATATGTGCAGGATGCGCCGATGGAGGGACTGGCGCTTGTCCTGGAGACAGGTAAGGAGAGGAGAGACGATGATGTGCGCCCCGACAAACCCCTCGTCAGGATGAGGATTTGTGTGTTGCTTTGCAGCCTTGGAAAGGAAACACTGCTAACAAAACCAGTTACTGACTAAAACTTGGAAGTATCGGATTCCTCCGCCGCTGGATGTTCCATGTATTGCGAACGTGGCCGATACGCACGTTCTGCTGCCAGCCACGATAGTGAGCACCCAAAAAAAAAAAAAAAAAAAGGGTCTGCTACTATCCTACCACATGTTGTACTTTTGTTCTGTTTTTTTTATAACACACACACACACACACACACACACACACACACACACACACACACACACACACACACACACAGGCCCATCTATTCTGGAGGGTACCAGTGCGGTTTACTTATTACCGGCAATGGCGGCAAGCAAAATTCAAACCAGAGATAGAGCAAGAACTGGAGAGAAACTCAACACACAGAGGAAGAAACAACAATTCGGAAGCAGACGAAGCGCACAAACCGGCTTCAACCACAGGGGGTTCTCTACATACCACATGTTTTCAGCTGCTTGCCATGCTGAAATAATGCTAAGTTGCTAAGCAACCAAATGAAGATGATGTTCTTTTTCGGAAGTGACGGAGTCGTGGTGGACCTTAGGTGGTGTCACTGACTTGTGTGTTTGAACTTCACTGACAGTGTGTTGCTTTGCTTTGCCTTTGAGAAATGATGCTCAACCAACCATTTGCAAATGTGTGGCTCAAAGTATAAGTTAAACCATCTTTTAGCCACTCATCTCCCAATGCTTGGTTGAGCCTAGTGCGCAGCATAATTTCCATCTGATATGAAGAAACCCCAGCTGTTGGATGTTCAATCTTGCGTGACAGGCCTATACTCATGTCCTCATAATACATGTTTTCAGCGGCCTGCGCATGGAAAATGACGCTTACCAAACAAATAAACATGGGGATTTGAAGTTTGAACAACATTGATGCAGATGGCAATTTGTGTGTTCCGCCTGAGTCTGTGACAGTGTTTGCTCCCCATGCTTTCGCACCTCATCGTCAGCAGAGACCCAGAAAGCTGCCTTCGCTTTTGGTGTTCCTTTTTCTAATTATCTATGAAATTTATCTCTTTGCTTTAGAAAGTGATGCTTAATTGCTAGCCAACCAGATGAGTGGCTCAAGGTATCTTCAGGTGTTGGATGTTCCATGATCTCACATGATGGCCCTGATGGGCCAACAATACTCATGTTCTTATACCACACACCACATGTTTTCTTCATTGTCTTCTTCTTCTTCTTCTTCTTCTTTTTCCCAGCTACTTGCACATTGAATATCAGATTTCTGTGCCAGTAGCAGACAATCTATCAAACGCTTGTGCATGTGTGTGCCTGGTGGCTGATATGTGGCTAATGTATGTAAGGTCAGCATATGGTTGACAACAACAAGTCAACGGAAAGTGGATGTGATGTGGTCCGACGTGGCTGACATTTTGCCGCCCACATGGGTTGTCGGCAAAACTGTAACCGCATGTGCTTTTATAAACGTCACAAGCTGCTCGTGAGAGCTGCATCCCTGCTGCACCTGCAGGCTGACAAACGTGTGAATTGGATGCTGCCAAGTGGTAACACGATGTATAGAGTCTGACACCTGACCTGTGCTGGGAGGTGGTGAAAAGGAGAAGTGACATAAGCTTGGAATGGCAGCCCCGGGCCAGCAACGAGAGGGTGTAACACTAACTATCAACTTCAGGGCAGTTATGAAATCTGGCTATATATTCCTGGAACACTCACAATCCTTCGTCCGCAGACGATAGCAAGCACAAAACCTCAGACTGTGTCAATTTCTCACTTGTACCTCACCTACTTCATCACCCATTCCACCACTTTTTCAACTTCTAGCTCTGTTGGCTCCTGTCTCGGTTCTGGGCTTATGGGAGAGTAGGGGAGAGACTCCTGTACCTCCATCCTCCTCGGTGTGTGCGTGTGTGCGTGTGTGCGTGTGCGTGCATGTGCGTGCGTGCATGTGCGTGCGTGTGCGTGCGTGTGCGTGCGTGTGTGCGTAGGTGCGTAGGTGCGTGCGTGTGTGCGTGTGTGTGTGTGTGTGTGTGTGTGTGTGTGTGTGTGTGTGTGTTGTCATATTCGCTACACACTAAAAAAAAGCATGACTGTACCAGTCTGAGACTGTTTCGTCAGACTTTCACCGACTCATCAGGAGGTTGAACCCGGACAGTCTGCCCAGGATGCATTTGTGTGTGTGTGTCGTGGGATTGACAAGTCCTGTGTGTGCGTGCATTTTTGTCTTTTCTGTGCAGCGGTGGTCCGTTGTTCGCTCTATCGTCCCGTGGAGGATGTCCTGTGCAGGTCGGAGTGACAAGCTGGGGAATGCACCTGCTGGGATTGATATGTGCAGTTCCTGGCCTTCCGGAGGTCTATGCTCGTGTGAGTCACAGCGTGGCGTGGATTGAGTCGATCGTTGGGCAGCCCGTGAGGAGCACAGTGCCTCTCAGCCCAACGACACATTGCGAGAATTGCCTGGCCAATGACTTCCCAGATGGAAAGAACTGCCCCACAGCGAGTAGATACGACATCAAGCTTTGTGATGTCCAAGCACGCCTCGCCAGCTCCTTCGTATTCAGCACACCAACATGCAGCAATGATGGAAAATGGCACATACTCAAGGCATCAATTGACTTCTTCGAAGGCTTTCCGAACTTGTCGGAGGACCTTAAGAATGAGATGAGGAAAGGCCGCGTTGTATTCCTGTACACAGAGGAGGGAACTGGGGATGGCACTATAAAGCTTCCACAATCAATCGTGAAAGCAAGAGAGGTCATCAACACCCCGTTAAAGAAGCCAAAGGTGTTGGCTAAAAGCATTTGGTTCAACCACAAAGAAGATGCATGGGTCTACCGGTCACCAGGCTGCTCAGCCGACAGAACCAGGTCCTATGCAGCACTATATGTCGGGAATCCAGATCCAGACAAGGGAATGCACAGATATCTTCAAATCTCCATGGCTGTAGGAAAAGTAGTACATGCACTGTGACAACTCGGACATTGTTACGGTAAAGCTGTAAAGATCGGCTGTTTAAACTTCCACCAGAACCCCGCCAACCACGGCGCCTAGGCAAAATCGAGCATCAAAACTGCATCAATCCACCGGGTTCTTTGGGTGATCAGTGCTACCGGACCAAAATGGCTTGCGGTGCCCGCCAAAAAAGGGAAAAACTGCAATGCTGGCGGTTTATTTTTTGGGTTCACAGTGCAAATCCACTTCCGGAAAAAGAGGCTAGGACGTTCTAATGGTCTAAGTGCGGAACGAGGAGAAACACCCCACTTGAACCAACAGGCTGAGCACATTTCCCAGCTACTTTGTTAGGACGCAGGTATGAACACACCACGTCTTTTGGGGCTTTCCCGGCTTTGTGCGCCGAATGGAAAAGGCTGGCGGTGCCAGGTAAGAAGACGTGATTTCACATCCATCATGCCAGTTCGGTAGAACTGGGCGCCGCACAGAAAAAACAACATGATCTGATTTGGAAAGAAGTGGTTCGGAGTCTTCGGACACACTGGTGGATTAATCAGCCAAAAGCGTTGTTCAAAACCGCCCAGTTAAGCCTGAAAGAAGCCGTACGTGTCCACTGATCGCCAGACTGCTTGCGACCTAAGCAACGGTGTATGTCCAGAGGAGTGCAAAGGGTTGAAAGGGATGTCGATTGTCCACATATCTTCATCCATGTACGAGAAATGGGCGCAGCCTGACCTTCTTGAGCAGCTGCAAGAATGATAGCAATGCTATTGATACCTTTCTTGGCCTTTCGTCTAAAAATAGAACAAGTGGTCCATTGGGCCAGTAAAAGAAGAAAGATAGCAATGCTATCCACAATAGATGTACTAGCTGTTCTGATCAGTTTAAAGCGCCAGTACACCACACATCGGCCCGTGGGTGTCAGCACAAAACCCGCACCACTTCGGAGGCCGCCAATGTTTTTTTTGCACGCCGCGCGGCCCCTCCGAGTTTTGCTTCTGGCGACAAAAACTTTCTGCAAGGCTGGGGACGTGTACTTGCGGTTTAAACCACCAGTATACCCGAGCCTGGCGGAATTGCACTGCGTGAAAAGTTTCGTCGAACCGCCAGTGGCGCACTTCTTTTTCTTTTTTGGCTGGCGCCACCAGCCATTGCGGTCTGGTAGTCCTGAGCCTCCGAATTTTAGGAGTGAGTGAGCCATTCATTTTCTCAAGTTGTGGGGCTGTACACTGGCAGTTTTATATCTTATCTGTGGTCCCTCAGGCCACAAAGAGAAAAAGCCTTAGGATAGTAATGTGATACAAAATAGATTAAGTAGCACTTGAGTTTTTGCGAACACGGCATGAACACAGTCATGAATAGAAGTTGATGCATTGGCAGAAGCGGAACATCAACTGCAGCGTTCAAGAGCACAAAAAGACACCTGGTCCAGCCGCTTTGTTGGCTGCTCATGAGAACTGAGTGGCTAGAAAGGGAAGGGGTCCGGGAGGAAATTGCATCATTTGCAGTGATGTTTATGGTGATCTTGGAAACATGCATTGGGATTGCAGTTTTGCGATGAGACATGTGTGACCGATGGACAGTGTGGGGACGTGGTGATGTTTTCATGAAGAGTTAAGATTTTTTTAGCTATCTCTTGCCTCCTGCAATTTCAGTGGTTATCTTTTTGCTCCCAAGTTCACCAATTGTGAGCCGCCTGGCATTTCGCCTGATGCCTCTCCCTCTCTCTCTCTCTCAGAGTCTCTCTCTCTCTCTCTCTCTCTCTCTCTCTCTCTG
>BFEA01000159.1:2673825-2688985 GCA_003427395.1 Chara braunii | reverse complement strand
CCGCCGGCGAGCAGCGAGCAGCAACGGGCGGGCTGGTATTTGCCTCCTCCCCCCCCCCCGCGTTGCCTGCTGTTGCCTGTGCACGTGGCCATCTCTACTGCCACGTGCCAGCTCGTGGTGGAACTCAAGACCCTCCTGCTTAGGGGGCTGCTCTACAGTGGTGAGGGTCTGCTCACACACCAGACCCTAGATCTGCAGATCTGCAGAACTGCTACTGGGGGCTGATCAAGATCTCAGCCCCCTCTCTCCTCCAACTGGCTTGCTGCAGCGAAGGCCAAGACCCTCCTGGTCTTGGTGTACCTTGTGCCCTTGGAGACACCAAGGGCCAAGTATCTCTTCCCTACCTCTCCTCTCTCCTCTTACTCAACCCTTCTCTTTCCCCCACCTTGTATTGCATCTTTTCTCTCCTCCTTTTACCTTCCCCACCCCAACTTTCTCCCACCACCCACTCTTTTACTCACTTTTCTTCATTTCTTTTCTTTTCTTTCCTCCTTCTTTTCTCCTTGCTTCTTGATCCCTCTCCACCTTTCCCCAACCCTCCTCTCCCCCAAGTACCACCACATCATCCCCCCACCTTCCACTTCCATTTATTTTTTTCTCCCACCTATTTCTTTTTTTTCTCCTTCACTTTTTCATTCCCCTTCCCCCCTACTTCGAATTTTTTCTGTTTTTTCTTTTTTCTATCTCTCTTTTGACTTATGTTTTCTTTTTTTTCCAAAAATTCGAATTATCTTCTCCCCCACCTTCTGCCACCTCGCTCCTCCCTCATCCTCCATCTCCATCATCATCCCAGGCGGAGCACCACACCCGGTGGATCCGCTACACTGATACTGCATTGGGGGTGTGTTTAAAAAAAAAAAAAAAAAAAAAAAAAAAAAGAGAAGACGGGACAAAAAAGAGGGGCTATGATTGCCAAATCTTAATTTTAAATTTATTAAACATTCGCCTTTTTCATAAAAATTGGAAGTTCTGCCATCACAGAGGGCCCCAAGGAAAAAAAGGGAAAAAAAAAGAAGGTAGATCAGAACGTTCTATGGCCACTGCTGACCGTGTGTGTTAGGAGCTGATTCGACTACTCTTCTCTTTGCGGAGAAGTGGCATTTTCTGGGATCCCACTTCTTCTCACCTTCTCAGGTCTCCCCGTCGGTCTCGGAGGGGAGTGGAAACAAATGTTTATGTGGCAGTTTGTTCGCCACTCACGCTGCAGTAGTTCTACCAAAAAACAAAAGAAGAGGATGGTCGTCGCTGCTCCTAAAAAGAAGGCCGACATTTTTTTTTTCCCCTTCAATATCCGGTTGGCTAGTGGTCGTTTCCTCTGTGTGACTGTTGCATACTGTAACGGTCTGCAACAAGAACCGACCTCTCTCACAAAGTACAAGATAGCATAGCAGAAAACTTAGATACCAATGGCTGGTACTGTCGAAGTCGGGGTGGTGGCGGAGCGCTACCGGGACCGCTCCGCCGCCCGACGTTTGGACGCGATGGCGGGCCTCGCGGAGAGAGCAGGAACGAGGAGTGGCAGAAGCGCTGCGACGGCAAGATTGCCGCGAGGAGGAGGTGGGCGGACGCGACGGCAGGCCTTGCGGAAAGGACAGGAACGAGGAGCGGCGGGAGCGTTGCGACGGCAAGATTGACACGAAGAGGCGGTGGGAGAGGGATCAGGGGGTATGTCTGGACGTCGCTGGGTGGTGCATCTCACATCAAGGTCTTACTGGAGAGGAGGAACACGGTGGGCGGGAGAATAGGGGAGGAAAGTAGGGTTTCACAGGCTGGAGGGAGAGGGCTACTAGGAGGAAGGGGGAGGACAACATTCGCAATGTAGACACCCCCTCATCTCTTCGGGCTACCTGCGAGGGGTGGCTGGCAGGCTGAACGGTTTAATCTCACGACGTGGTTTGGTATGCTGCGGCGACAATCCTAGCTGCGGTCCTATTATCATCATCGTTCGGTCTATTTGGTTGGTTGAATGGTTGTCAATCACAGGCGGCCGAGTTGCTTGAGAAGCCGGTGAAGCGAGGAAGTGAGGTTTGGAGAGAGGGGGGGTGTATTTAGGGTTGTCACGGGTAAGTTGTTTTTCCTCTTCAGTTTGGCTTTGATGGATTCGGAATGAGGCGATTCTTAGCTAGTGTTTGTCTGTCTCGATATCTTTTTTTTCTTTTTTCTTTTTTCTTTTTTTTTTGGACAAACTTCTGCAGAGGGCTACACTTGGGAGAGTGATAAGAGCATTTCCCTCAAGTGGTCCCTCCGGTGAAGGCTCCGTCTATTGGTGGGGAGATGCACCTGCTGGAAACCGGGTCCAGCGTCCCAAGTATTACAAAAAAGCGTTGAAATTGCTGGAAACAGGGTCCAGCATCCCACTTATTGCACCTTTACAGGCCTTTGTGCTGTTGAAGGGCCCATTTGTTCCTGCTATGATCATTGTTGTATTCCTCCTTGCTCCACTTCCAGTACCACTGTTAACTTTGAAACCCTTCCCCTGAGGTCTCGGCGAGGTCTGTTGTTCGTAGGGTCCAGCTCCCACTGTTGTGGATTCCTATGTCCTCCTGTCTTTTATTGTGGGCTGTTTCCATCATAAACTCAGGTCCCTTTTGTCCCTTGGGGCTGCTAGTGATTCCCTTCCCTTCTTAGGGCACCCCGTATTTGTTAAGCCAGCTCTGGTCAACAGCCCCCCATTTGAATGTCTGACCTATTATGTCCCTTGATCCCTTAAACCCTATACCCTTTACTCTCTTCAAGCTCCTACCGTTGACCTTCATAATCCTTGAAGCCAATGGCACAGGCTACATCCTCAGTAGCGACTGCAGCCCTTTTGCCCAGTGGGGCTCACATCTCCTCCCGGGCCGAAACCTGATGTAATTGCCTGTTGTTGTAGTTTAGCTGTCCAGTTGATCCCCATTTATCACCAACGCCGGGCCGAAACCTGATGTACTTGCCCGCCATTATAGTTTAGTTGTCTAGTCGATTCCCATTTATCTCCACCGCCTCCTTGTGTTGCTGTCTGTTTCTTATGGTGAGTTGCAGCCATTGTAGTACACAGGCTTCCACCAACACCCTTTCTCCCCTGGACTGTGACCTGTGATGATGTACCTCCTTTTCCCTTTCCCCTTGCTCCCTCTTCTCTCCCAGCCGATGGGGATCCTCCGGTGTCGCTGTGGTCTTGATAGTCAATGTCGTCACAGGAGATGGCTCGGGGGGAAGAGGGGGGAAGGTGGCGGGTTATACTGGATGGGGAGTGGAAGGGCGGGGTTGGGGAAGGGAGGACCATCGTGCTGGGAAGGAGTAACCGGTGGGGTCTCTGATGGCATTGGGGGGGGCAGCGACTGAGTAAGAGGGGGAGAGACCGTTGGGAGTGGGGAAGGGGGTGAGGAGGTTGGTGGTGGAGGCTGAGGTGAGGGAAAGGGCATCCCGAGCGAGGGGAGTGACGATTGGGGGCTAGCATCCCCGAGAACATGGTTTGCAGAGCTTGTTATTGAGGGCATTGACACCATTGCCCCTTTTGTTTGGCCTGGTAGAGGGGTGGGAAAGCTGTTTGGCGGACGAAAGGACCATTGGTTCTCTTGTGCTGCCCAGTTTTTCCATATCAGCTTTCCGTCATCCCTCACTTCTGCTAGTTTTCCGTGGGGATCGATCCAGAGCGCCCTGAAGGCCTGGATGGCCTGTTGTTTACATTCTCTGTCTGGGCTCGCGGTCAGTACATCAACTAATTTCCTGCTGGCTTTCAGCAAGTTAGTCCGGAGGAATTCCACCAGCTCCGCTTTAGCTTGGTGATAGCCGAAGGCAGCTTCTTGGCGCTCCCCTGAGCATCTCATTCGCCATATTACCATGAGTACTGCCAGTCGCATATATCGGAACAGATTTCGTTGGAATGGGGACCAGGCTGCGGGGTGGTTTCTTCGTTTTCCCAATAGGATGAGTGCTACATCCGAGTGAAACACAGTGTCTGTGACGACGTGCCACATTGTGTCCCACCATCGCCAAACCCTTATTGTTGCAGGGCATGCTAGCAAACAGTGTTCCAGATCAGCTCTGGGGCTTTCGGTATCGGACCCGCATTGGGAGCAGATAGGAGACAGGACACTTGCTTGTTCCAAGCTAGATCTGGAGGTCACCCAATCTGGAGTCGGAAGGCAGCGGTGCGTAATTTGCCATTGGAGGGCTCCATGGGAGGTGGGCATTATGTGTGCATAGGTTGTCCACGGAATATGTCGCAATTCGTCGGCTTCTACCGGGGAATCCCTCTTCCATCTCTGTTGAATTATCTGAGTGGATGGGTGTAGGACATGGGCCCTCTTATAGCCCTCTTTCGCTGTGTATTGCCATATGGGAGTGGGATTATGGCCCCCCCATTCCCATTCTTCCGGTTCGAAAGGCAGTGCGTATATCGGGATTGACATTTCGTAGGCATAGTAGCCTGTATCGCCTGTCCCCACCACTCTGATTCTGGTTAGCTCATCCTCGGTAATTGTGCAGTCCAAGTCCGGGACCCTTTTCAGGGCTGCCCACCTCGTCCCCGACACGTCAGGTTCATATGCATGCGTTGACGCACCCACCTGTGTAATGTGGACCACCCTGTAAATGGTCATGGGGATGGGGTTTGTGCTAGCCCGGATGACCCAATCTAGGCTGCGCAGCGTTGGTCCATCCCGTAGGGCTGCCACCCATGGGGGCGGGATTGCCTCTCGAAGTTGTTTAAGCTTATCATGAATATTCCGTACCGCTTTTAGCGTTGGCTGCAGTTGTTGTGCAGTCTTCCACATCCCTGTTTGGCAATCCACAGATCCCCAATTGTGAAAATGCCTTTTCTTACCCATGTGAGCCAGTGGGAGTCGGTGGACAGGGCGAAGGGGTGGCCAGCATTATCACCTAATATGTGCGGGTTCCCAAACAGTGGTTGTCGCAAAATTTCTTCTGACCTGTTTGGGGGGGACTTTTGGTTCGGACCCATCTTCCTCCACAAGCCCAGCATTGTTGTCCACAACGGGTCGTATTTGAGGTCTCATCTGACGCTGTTACGAGCAGAGCCCTCTCTCGTATGTCTCGAAGGGCTTGGTAGAGACCAAGCCTTATTTGTCAGCCAGCTCAGGGGGTGCATCGGGCGATGGGGGGGGGTGGGGGGTGCAAGGTTAGCCAGCTGTATGTAAGCGAGAGGGATCCAGGGGAGGTCATTGACCAGCAGGAGGCGGGTGATAATTTTGAACATCAGGGCTTTGATTTCGTCACCCGGGTCCAATATGCCAAGGTCTCCCACGCGCTTTGGTTGGGTGACAAATTTCCACGCAACTCTTTTGATGCAACGCGTGTTGTCGTGGTCGTTTTTCCAGAGATAGGCAGACAGGGCTAACCACAGGTGCACTAGTTGTGTCTTAGGGATTTCCCAGAATGCAGTTTTATACCAAATGGTTGCAAGGATTGCGTTATTTATCGCGAGTGCCCTGCCTACTAGCGATGTATGGAGGCCATCCCATTTAGCAAGTCTTTCCAGGGCAATCTGGACCAGCGCCTGGCCATGATCCGATGGCGGGCCCAACGCTGTCAGCCGGATTCCCAAGATTGTGATTACTTCCTCTTTTTGCCTCCAGTTGATTGCCGGGTGTTGTGGGGGCTGTGTGTCATGCGGGGACAACCACCATCCTTCCGTCTTAGTACCCAAGTTGACCTTCATATCTGCCGCCACTGCAAAGGTGTGGATTGTGTCCGTCATTGCTTTCAAGGATGCATCAGAGGCCTTTATGAGAACTGTCAGATCGTCAGCAAACAATGATGTGAGTGGTACCATGTGGGGGGGGAGTTTAGGCATGTCTATGCGTTCAATTTCAGGATTGGCCCGGATCAATGCCGCCAGTGTTTCCATTATAAGCACAAATAGTAAGGGGGTCACTGGATCTCCTTGTCTGACCGATCGATGAAGGGCGAGTGGGGCAGATAAGTGACCGTTGACCACGATATTGGTTGCTGCTGATATATGCATGATGGACATCCATGTTCTAAACCTCTGTCCGAAGTTCATTTTTCGCAGGCAGCAGTCCATGAAATCCCAATCCACATGGTCATAGGCCTTTTCAAAGTCGATGAAAAGGACTGCAGCTTCCCTTCGGTGTTGCCTCGCATACTTGATGGTTTCATTCACCAGGAGCACGTTATCTTGGATGTTGCGTTGTGGCATAAGCTCAGTCTGGTTCTGATAAATCAGGTAATCAGGTGGCTCATGTGTGGAAGCAGACGATTGGTCAGGGCTTTAGAGACCATTTTGTAGGGCAGGGGAAGGAGTGTGATCGGCCTATAGTTTCGGACATCCATTTTGTCCCCTTTCTTATAGAGGAGTGTGGTAACCCCTTGACTGATCAGTCCCCCAAAGGTCCCCTCTGACTGGACTGCCTGTACATAGGCTTGTATACTGTCCTGGAAGGTCTCCCAGTAGGAGATCCATAATTCCTTGGGGAAGGAGTCGAGTCCCGGGGTTTTCTCGTCTTCCATCCCCCTTAAGGCTTCTAGCAGCTCTTCCATGGATAGTGGCACGTCCAATAGTTGGCTTTGGGTCGTTGATACCATTGCTGGTAGGTTGTGGAGCATCTTGTGTTTAGCAGCAGCCAACTGTTCCACTCCCCATTGGCCAGATTCTGAGGTATACAGCTTTTGGTAGAATTGGGCTGCATAGTCAACGATGGAGTAGGCGTTGGTTGCATCTGGCTGGGATTGATTGAAGGGGTGCCGAAGTGAGGGCACCGCTACTTGCCTATCCCTGGCCTTTGCCTTTCGAAAGAAGGTCTTTGCCATTGTGTCATCCGTGTCCTATCTCTTTATACGTGTCTGGATTCGCCATGCCTCAGATTGTGCTTCTAGATATGTTTGCAGGTGGTCTCTAGCAGTCTGCAGTCTGTGGTAGTTCGTATCGTCCAGGGGTTCGTTCTGCAGCTTGCCATCCCATGCTTCCAGTTCTTTGAGCAAGTTGTCTAACACTGCTTTGCGGACCCGGGCGTGGTTGATTGAAATTTTTTTTACACGGTCTCTGAGTTGTGCCACTCCAACATTGAACCAGTCCACTATCGAATGAGCACTAGGTTTCTGCGCTACCCAGTAGTGCCAAAATTCTTGGACTAACGTTTTTAGGGCTGGTAATTTAAGGAGTGATGTATTGAACTTATAAAAGCTCGGGCCTTTTTCAATTATAGAATGAAATGACAGACCCATCACTATCCCGCGATGGTCAAAGAACTTGCAGACACTAAAGGGCATAATGGTTGCTACCATCAGTGTCCCAACCAATTCTTCAGAGATGAGAAATAGGTCTATCCTAGAGTTAGACCTCCCCGCCAGCCCTCTAAATCTCATGCATGTATATGCTCTCTTGGTCGGGTTGAGAAGCCTATAAGCGTCTTTTAGTTGCAGGGAGGCCATAAATCTCGTCAACATATCTACGTCCGGAGCCCATCTGTCGTGGCGCTGTTCCCCTCCCTCCCTACTGGAGGAGGATCTTCTGTCCAACAGCGGATCGGGTGTGATGTTGAAGTCCCGCGCTGGATGAGTGGTAGACCTGTAGGCAGCTCATCATGGAGGCGGTGGAGGAAGTCGACTCTTTCCATTGGGTCATCCGGACCATAGATGCTCACTATGCCTATTTCCTCGTCCCCCACTGCAGCTTTGAGGCATATCCATTGCCCCTCTCGCTGGTCATACTCGTGTGAGACCGGTTTTATTCTTGACGAGGGTGAAATCTTGATGGCCACTCCCGTAGAGGACCCGGACCTTGCCGGTGCTGAAAAAGACTCGTACGACCATACCCATTTTCCTTTAGCTTGGTGTGCTAGCGACTGAGTAAGATGGGTCTCCTGTACGCAAATTGCATCCGGCCAGCTCCCAGTCCCTTCCGGCTTAAACATGCCCCATATTGCGTCTTTTTTTTCCTGTGATGCCTATGCGAGACCATTAACATTTATCGCTCTGATGTCCAGGTCCGCCTGTGCCACTTTCCTTGTCCATTCCGGAGGACGCCTCAACGGGGGAGAGACACGAGGTTCCGGGGGTGGGGGGGGGGGGGGGGGGGGGGTTGGTGGATTAAAGAGCACACAGTCCATGGGGTTTTGCGCTTCCATAATCGACATATTTTGGGTTAGCTGTAGCGCGTCACCCATTCCTCTTTAGCTTGTTAATTGCAGGGTGGGTTTCCTGGTTTGTAGGTTAGGCTGGTGCATGGGCAGTGCATTCAAAGGGACTGGTTCTTGTTCAAAGTCCTCGTTCGATTCCGAGTCCCTGGTGTCATCCGAATGGTCGTGTCGCTGGTCGCCTTTTGGGTCTTCATCAGACAGCAAGGTTAATGCTTGGACAGCATAGCCTTCCGTGTGTGATGGCGCCTGCGGTGCCAGGGGGGCCAAGAGATTGGCGGGGATCCTTAGTAGCATAGGAGGTTGAGCCTGCACCATCTGACCCCCTTGGTTAGTGTGGTGAAGAACGGCTCCTATGTCTTCCACCAACACTGATGGCCAGAACTGGTCATCCCCCGTGTGGAGTCCCGACCTCCCTTGGCGACCCCCGGTTGTCGTCAGTTGCACAGATGTGGTGTACCCTGTTGATTTGCGATTGAGTTCTTTAAGCAGTTTATTAACTGTTGCAATGATGGTTTTTGCTACCAGACCCCAGTCTATTTCCTCCATCCTGATGTATTGATTGACTATTTGTTTAATTGTTTGTTTTGCCAGTATCCTTCTGCGAATTTTTTCCCAGTGGAGAGGGAGGATAATCTCACATATCGTGAAACCGGACGGGGCCAGCGAATTTTGGAGAATCCAGTCTGTCAGCTTTTTGAGGTGTGCACGGACTTTCTTCTCCCGGATAAGCTGCTGTTGGGCAGGTCTTTCCGACCCCACCTGCTGTTGCGTATGGGAGTATTGAGTGTCTGAGAGGTGCACAATGTCAGGGTCGTTCCTCTTTGGTCCCAAGTCCCGTGGGACATAATCCATGACGACGTCGAAGTCGGGGTGCACTCCATCATAAGTGCAGGGCGGGTTCATTGGCTGCGTAGCGGTTGCTGGCTCTTCATGAGAGTCTCTGCGAGGCACCAGGACCATGTCGTGGTCCCTTTCTGAATGTGTGCCTTCCGGGGGGTGGGGGCAACCCGCTTCTGCGTCCGGTTGCTGAAGGATCATCGGAAGGTCGTAAGCTGGGTGTCTTCCTTCCCGTGTGGACGCCAGGGGCGGCCCAAGTTGGTGGTGTGGGTCATGACCCAGACGCAACCTCGCTTGCCAGTACAACCTCTCATTTATTACCTGTTGTTGGTCCTGATAATCCAGCATTCCCAGGATTTCCTTTTGTGCCTGTACATTGTCTTGAGCCCCTGTCAATCTCTGCATGAGAAGTTGTGGGTCTGTCTGATCCAGTCCTTCTTCAGGGGGCGGCGTCTTTGCTGGCAATTGGAGGTGTCGGGGTTGTTCCCATTGTTGTGTTTCGGACGTTTGCTGTGTGGCCAGGTAGTGGAAAAGGGCCTGTTGCTCCGGTGTGAGGGCTGCACCATTGGACGTTTCAATGTTCCTTTGAGGGTGTCGGGGTCCTACACCGTCCTCCCCTACCATGGCAGTATCTGACTCAAATTCGTTGTCCGTATCTGATTCGGATGAGATGTCTTGTATGGGGACATCCATTTGGGGTAACTTCCCTTGCCTCGCTATCCGCATGGCCACAACTTCTTGCAGTTCAATTTGCGCATGCTCTTGTTCTCTGAGCATTTGTTGGTATTCTGGCGTGCACCTTCCTGTAGTGAGCATGGACCTCTGCCTGTAGGTGTCAGTATTTGTTAGTTGTTGCGTCTGTACTCGTGCCTGGTCATCTTGTGTATGTTCCTGTATTATTCCCGGTGGTTGCACTAGGCTAGCAGCGGTCTGGTCGGCCTTTTCGCCCAGCCAGGGTTTGGGGGCTGGGGGGCATGGTTGCTCTTTCTCTGTCTGAGGGCGCTGCTGGCAGTGTTTCTTGAGAGAAGATTCTTTTGGAAACAGGTTCTTTAGCCCTCTGGCCATGCTTTGCAGATAGTCGTACCTCTGTAGCTTATTTACTCCTCTCAGATGTTTAGGCCTTGTCGGCGACCTTAGGAGTTTGCTGTAGGGGGCGCTTGTCCTTGTCCCCGACTCCGCTCCTTTGTCTGTATCTACCCTGGAACCGCCTGCTTGTAGTAGCCGAGGCAGATGAGCTTGTTTGTCCTCAGCAAACCCCCCTACGGTGTCTGCTCTTTACGACAGCTCATGGCCCGGGTGGCGATTCTAGGAACTTCTGCCTGTTTTCTATGTTCCCTCATGTACATCCTGTTCCACGGGTCTTGTTTGTTCATCAACTGTTGGGTTGGATCGAGGGGTCATGGTCCCTGCCTGCGGTCTCTGCAGCTGACCCCCCTGAGGACAGGGCAGTGATCTGGTGGTCACCACTAGCTACAGCTATGTCTCTTGGGTGGTAGCAGGTATCTGCGACTGTGTCCCCTCCCCTATGGTATGCCCCACTGGGGCGCTCGTCATGTGCAGCTTTTGCGTCACAGCTTGCTGTCGCTGCGCGTCTTCTCCTCGCGGTTGAGGTTTAGGGGGGGTTGGAGGCGGCGGGCTCAGCCTTGTGTCATCCTTTAGTGGAGCCATGGCCTCTGTTGGCAGTTTGTACAGTTGTCCCTCCTGAGGACAGGGCAGAGACTTGGCGGACTCAGTTAGCAGTATCTGTGACCCTTCGATATTAGCAGCTAGCATCAGCTGTGACCCCACAGCTAGTGTCAGTTGTGTCTCTTTGGCGATAGCAGGTAACAACAACTGTGTCCCCTCCCCTATGGGTTGTCCCACTGGGGCTTCCTTCGTGTGCCGCAGTTGCATCTCCGCTTGCTGTTGTGGCTCCTCTTCCCCTTGAGGTCGAGGTTCGGGGAGGAGTAGCAACCGGCGTGCGCAGCCTTGTGTCGTCCTTTGGCGGGGCCATGGCCTCTGCTGGCAGTTTGTGAAGCAGTTGTCCCCCTTGAGGACGGGGCACGGCCTCGGTAGACTCAGTTAGCAGCAGCTGTGTCTCTTCGGTGTTTGATCCTGGCAGCATCTGTGACCCCTTTCTCGTCGGATGTCCTATTGTGATGCTCTTTGTGTGGAGCAGTCTCGTCAAAGCTTGCACTTGCGGCAACTCATGCCCTTGAGGTTGGGAATGACCTTGCCCCTGAGGTCGGGGCTTGGGCATAGCGGCCGCAAATGGCTTGAGCTGTGTCCGTTGTCCTGGGGATTGTTGCTGCAATTGTGACGCAGTAATCGATTGCATTGGCTCTTCGGAAGCCAGACACAGTCGTTTGTCGTCCCTCCGGGGTTGTCCCGCCGGGAGGCTCTCTATCTCTTGCAGTTGTCGGGAGCTGATTATAGCCGGCAACCCCACTATTATTTCCCCTGCCGCCGGACTCTCCCGGGCCGTGTTCTCAGTAGGCCGTTGCTGCAGTTTTTCCCCCTGAGGTCGAGGTACTAGCTCAGAGGCGGCCGGTGGCTGTTGTCCTTCCCTACCCCCTAGAGGCTGCCCTATAGGGTCATTCTCATCACCTCGTGGTTGCGAGCCAACTTGTCGTTGCCATGCCTCACAGTTCTGCTGATGAGGTTCGAGGGCAGTGGCGGTTGGTGAGTTTAGCCGTATCCCCCTGGGGTTGGCTTGTAAGGGTACCTTCAGGTTGTTGCGTATGCGGTGATTGATGTGCGGCCAGCAATTTCCTTATCCTTTCCCCTTCGGCTGGTTTGTTTTGGGTTGTCCTCCCCTCCCGTTGGTCTGCATTACCCCGGTTCTGATTCTGAGGTACTGGGTCTGGCGATGGTCTCGCCATAACCTACTTCTTCTTTTTGGTTTTGTGGTCTGCTGGGTCCGGTGGGGGAGGTGGTAGGAGGATTGTGGTAGCTATGTGCTTCCCTTGGTCCCCCTGGTTGTCCTTCCCGTGATCCCCCTGGTTGATCCTTGTGCCCTATGTCCGATCGTCCCGCTTGAGTGACCTGCGTTGCAGGGGGGGTTCTTCCTGGTCTACCTCCTTTTCCCCTACCTCTGCCATTTCTGGTCATGTGTTGTTGTTGGTTGAGGGCTGAATGTCATGGGGTGAACCATGTCCTACCTGTTGTTCCCGATTTGGGTTGCTACCAGGTTCCTCCCTCGGTTGCATATGCTTTCTTAGGATGCGGGCCAAGGTTTGTGGCAGGGTTTCAGGTCGTCCTTGTCCTCTCCATACCCAGCATCCTGGAGAGTCCTCCTCTTAGACGGCGAAAACCCATCCTGTCAGTGTGTCGTCCTTCGGTGTCCAGGTGCGGGCCTCGTTTGGGTGGGGATTACTATGCCTCTGATGGGTTTTTTCTGTGATTTGGGGCATTGAGTGTCTGTGCACAGGTGACCTTTTTCCTTACATGCATAACACCATGGGTCCTGGGTGTGGCTGACAGGTACCGCCACTGTCTTTCCCCCAGATATGTAATTCCATGATTCTGCTAAAGGGAAGGACTGATCGGGGTCCCAATCAACCGCCATGAGAAGTGTATCATCTCTCTTTTGCAGGAAGGATGGTAGCTCGTGCACAAATCCTTTCACAGGAGCGATGGTCTCCAGATCTTGGATTATTGCCCCCTGGATGGCCACTGGGGCATAGCGAAATTCGACCCAAAAATTGCTATCAATTATCTGTTGTCTACGATCATCTGCCGTGAATGGTTCTGTTGGCTGCCATCTGTCTCGATATATGTCTGATTTGCTACGCACCTACAACTACTGTTGCTGAATTTGTAGTTCTTATTTCTTCTTCTGGATATTAAATTCTTGTTTTGTATTGCTTGTCTGATTCTTGTTATTCATATGATAATTTTACCTGTTCAGTATCTTCTTGATCTATGGTCTGAGCGTTTTTCTGATTAGCATTTTCCTGATCTATGGTCTAATGATGACGACAATCCGATACTTATTTCTCGATAATTTTTTCTAATTACTACTTTCTTGATTTACGGTCTGAGCGATTTCCTGGACCCTGGGTTCCGGAAATCACAGTCGAAAGTCCGGTTTGGACATCACAAATTTTTCTACTATTTTTTCTTGGGATTTTCTGTTTCAATTGTCGAAAGTTTGTGAAGACATCAGTTCTTCTTTTCGAAGCTTCCTTCTGAAGTGGATGCCATAAATTCACGACCTAAATTTCCTTGATTACTAATTGATTTCATCTTTAATTTCACTTCTCACAAACACGATACAGATAGATTCTTAACTTTGTTCCCGATCTTCGATGAAAAGATCTATGGCTGTGGTGGTGCTTTTTTTTATTGATGGTTGCCTAGGGGAAAACTAGAATGGGTGGGTGGAAATAATGAAAGGGGACCTTCAACAGATGGGAGATGTCGATTAAGGTAAGCAGGTCAAAAGGACGATGCTGGGACGACAAAGACCGGTGTTGGAGATATGCTCTGTAACCCAGGGGGAGCTTGAGGTCCATGGAGTTATGCCAAGGGTGGAAGGCATAACCAGATCGTCCAACGTAGCTGGCACTGCGGTGTGGACCCTGTAACCTGTTTAGGGGTTTGTCGCTAAAAGGAATTGTCGAGGGAGGAAGACACTTCCTGTCCGTCAGAACTAGGCTGGTCGGTATTGGGGAGGGTTGTGGTGCCTTGTTACCCTAGCAGACGGGGGTATGAGACCAGGTGAGTTCTGGTACGAGGACTGAAAGCCGGGACCGACGGTCCATTTTTGAGAGGGGGATTTTATGATAGTTGGTACTAATTTCTAGTTTTTACCCCCTTTTTCTGAATTTTATCCTGTTTGGCCGTTAAGGGGGACTTGAGAATGTTTAGGATTCTGGGACTTCTATCAACTTTTCCTAGGATGCTTTGAAGTTGTTAGACTCAGCGATATGTGGTTGTTCGATGCCAGAACGACGCTGGCCGGTGCTGGGGTGTTGCCCTGTAACCTGTTGACGCAGGAGCGTGAGGCCTAGTAGAGAGATTTGGGGATGCTTTGGGGTGGGCATCTCATGGGACAACCAAGGTTTGCTGCTGGGATGACGCTGGCCAGAGCTGGAGCGAGTTGTGTTGCCCTGTAACCCAGCAGGAAGTGGGGATGTGAGGCCGGGAAGAGCTCGGCAGGGAGTAAGACAACTTTGAGGAACTCTGGAAAGGTTTGGTAGGGAGGTCAAGATTATGGGAGTTTCTTGCAGGACCCCGACGGTCTATTCTCAAAAGAAACGAGGTGAGTGGGAGAAGGCAACGGTGCGATATCATGCATCCTATTAGTGAGGGAGCTAGCTGGTAGGATTGGAATAGGGTATAGCAACAGTAGAGATGGTGGCTCTGCTGCAGTAAGTCTTGTCGGAGTGAGGAACGGAGGATTGATGGGGGGGGGGGGTTCTTAGTCGGATTTCGAATCCTCTTGATTCTTGAAGCCTGTTGTAGTCATTTCCTAAGTAGCTCCAATTTTTTGAGCTAAAAAAGAACGAGGGGGAGTGGGGAAGGAGATGGTGGGATATCACGCATCCTACTAGTGAGGGGGCTAGTTGGTAGGATGGGAATAGGGCATAGCAGTAGCAGAGATGGTGGCTCTGCTGTAGTAAGTCTTACCGGAGTGAGGTAAAGTGGATGGATGGGGGGGGGTTCTGAGTCGTTTTATGAAATTGTGTTTATATTCCAAAGTTTGCCGTAGTCATTTTCTAAGTAGCTTCGAACTTTTCTGAGCCAAAAAAAGGTACTTCAAAAAGAAAATAAGGAGTGTGGGAGAAGATGGTGGGTTATCACGCGTCCTACCAGTGAGGGGGCTAGCTGGCAGGATGGGAGTATGGCATAGCAGCAACGGACATGGTGGCTCCGCTGCAGTCAGTCTTGCCGGAGGGGGGTAAAGTGGATTGATGGGGGGTTTTATGAGTCCTTCCTGAATTCTGTTTAATCATGAAAGTTGTCATGGACATGTCTGAAGTAACTCCCATTCTTCGAGCCAAAGCCGGGTAATGACCCCGGTATCTAAATTTCCAAATTTCCATCCTTAGGCCAATTAGATTTTTCTAGTAGTCCTTGTCTCATTCTCATGGAATTTTTTGATGAAGTTTTCTGAACGTACTCGTTATGGGACGCTGGTCCCGGTTTCCAGGTTGTGCCAATTTGTGAAGATATGGTTGTATCTATGGGACGCTGGACCCGGTTTCCAACAGGTGTTGCTCCCCACCAATAGATGG
>BFEA01000159.1:2639261-2658148 GCA_003427395.1 Chara braunii | reverse complement strand
CCTCCACCAGGTATGTGTCCTCTTCACCCACACTCTCCCTTGTTACCCACACAGCGCCCTTCACCTCCGAAGAACCACCTTCGCCCTCACCTCCCCTGCGCCCTATGCAGCCCGGCTATGGCCACCAGCGCTCAGTGCACAGGCAGCGCCCTACCGCCTAGCGCCGGCCTGCCTCGCACCTCCGTCCTAGCGCAGTGCAGCAACTCGCATTTGTGCAGCATGCCGGCAATGCTCGAATTGGCCAAGATCCCACTCGCCCTGCTTGCCTATATGCCAGTGTTGCGGGTGGGCGGCCTTCCTTCAGCCTGCGACTGGGCCCCGGTGCCTGAACCCATGCCCGATGCAATTGGGGCCCGGGTGATGCAGTTGCGCCTCTTTCGTCAAGGCCTGCGGCCAGATTCAGATAGGGGGCCGATTTCCTTTTGGCATTTTTGGCCTCTATACCCAGCATGCATTATCGGCCTCACGTTCAAGTGCCCAGGGCCTAACTAACTCAAAGGCCCTGGGTTCTCCACATTTGCAGAGATTCGAGACTTAGTGCACTCCAACCAACTGGCGTGCTGCAACTGTATGGACCCCACTTCGTGAAATGTTTGCTCAAAGGGCTCTTGTTGATTTGCTGGCCCGCCTTCACTTAGGGCGGGCACGAGGCTTGCTGGGGCCTTAGCCCATAACATGTACACATCATGGCAAGGCCCCTTCTTGAGGGCTCAATCCTCTCATTCCATCCCCCTTAGCTTTGAGAGTCCGTTGAGATGCTTACTTCGCAGGTGCCTTCCCTTTTAACTTTCTTTCATAGTCTGCCACCACTTGAGGAGCTGTGTCAATCAGTTCCTCTCTGGTGAACCACCGATCTTCTTTTGGATCCGTATGATGCCTGAATCTGATGCAATATTCTCTCTTGGGTTTAGGAGGTCTTCCCCTACCCAATGGCTTCTGAACAGGCAGATCTCTGTGATCCACAATGTCGTCGATGTCCACTTGACCATCCATTGTTGGGGGCAGCATCGATCTCCTTGAAGGGAATTGATCAGTCTCAGCGAAAGGTGCAAGCTTCGAGGCATGAAAGACAGGGTGAGTGCGTAGGTGTCCAGGGATGCGGATAGCATAGCTAAGGTCATCCATCTCATCCCCCACTGCATCCAGGACTTCCCAAGGACCAAAGTACTGAGGCATTAGTTTTCTAGAGATACTGAATTCCTGTCCTAGCTCACTAGCCTTGACCCAGACACGTTCCCCTACCTGAAATGAGGACTGTCGTTGATGTTTGTTCTCAGAAGCAATCATTGCTTGCTGAGCTTTCTTAATATGCTTGACAGCTTGCTGCAACAATTTCTCATATTGCACACTATACTCTAGTGTATCGGGAGTTGCAGAGGATCAGTTTTCAGGTAGGAGGAAGTCTAGAGCAGATCTAGGCTTTCATCCCAAGTGCAGCTGGTTAGGACTAACGCCGGTACTGCTGTGTATAGCGTTGTTGTACAGGCTGGCGATGAGAGGCAACTTCTCATCCCAATCATCCTGGTTGGGCTTGATGTAATGCCTCAGCAAGTGCTGTACTACTCTATTCATTTGCTCGGCCTGTCCGTTGGCTTCGGGATGATTCCCGGAAGTCATCTGAAGTTGACTGCCCATCTGCTCAGCAGTCTTCTTCCACAGCTCACTTGTGAAACAGATATCTCTGTCACTAACGATTGTCTTTGGTAAGCCAAAGTCACGTACCCAATTGTCCTGGAACAACTTGATGACATACTCCGTCCTTGTGGTCTCTGGCATGGCAACTAGTCTAGCGTACTTGGTGAATTGATCAATGATGACGAAGATGTGCCTCTTGCCACTCTTGCTGGTCACCAGGGTATCCATGAAATCCATGGAAACACTCTGTCCAGGACCAGTGGGGATAGGTAAGGGCTTCAGCAGCCCAAGCGGTGCTTGAGTTCGCGGTTTGTTCCGCTGACAGACCTGACAGGTCTCTACATACTTCTTCACGTCATCTAGCATTCCAGGCCACCAAAATCGCTGTACTAGATTAACACTTGTCTTTTTGTAACCAAAGTGCCCGGTTGCGTCATGGCATTCTCCTAAAAATAAACTACGCAAACGTTCACTAGATGGAACTACTAGCCTTTTAACACCAGCCTTATCAAGATAGAGTAGCCCGTCCACCATTACAAAGTCACTTTCCGGCCTTGTCTTTTGCCTGTAGTTTGCGCATGATGTCCATGGTGACAGGGTCTTCCTGATAGGCTCCTACTAGTGATTGAGTTACTTCTTCAGATACACCAAAGTCAGAAACTAGCGCACCTAGGTAGTCTTCCCAACGTGATAGCGCGTCTGCAACCTTGTTGTACTCTCCCTTCAGATACTCAAGCTTGAAGTCATATTGATGTATGACTTCAATCCATCGCTTGAGTGCGTCAGAAAGAGCCGGTTGAGTCTTGATCCATTCAAGGGTCTGATGATCAGTCCTCAAGTAGAAGAACCTTCCTAATAGGAAGTGTCTCCAATGGACAAGTGCCTTGTAGAGAGCATAGAGTTCCCTTTCGTAGGTGGACTTTGCCAATTTCTTCGATAACATTTTCTTGCTCATGTACTCAATTAGTCTCAACTTCTTCCCATCCTGCTGAGCCAGCACTGCGCCAATGTCATATTGGCTTGCGTCAGTGGTCACTATGAATGGCTTCTGAGGATCGGGAACCATGAGAACTTCATGATTCATGAGTGCATGTTTCAATCGCTTGAAAGCACCCTCGCACTCATCACTCCAGTCCCACGGCGTGTCAAGTCGAGTTAGATCTGTCAAAGGAGAGGCGACAGTAGAATAGTTCTTTACGAAGTTCCTATAGTAGCCGCACATTCTTAAGAAAGATATGACCTCAGTGACTGTTTGAGGTCGTGACCAGTCTCGAATACTAGCCACCTTCGCATCTTCCGGCCTAATCCCTTCAGGCTTCCGCGGATACTTCATGACCCAAGTATAATATCTAAGTGCGACCGAATTCACACTTCTCTAAGTTGACCTTATACTTGTGTCGTTGAAGGAGTGAAAGTACTGTCTCAACATGTTGTGCATGCTCCTCGGAAGAATTACTAAAGATCAGAATGTTGTCTAGGTAGACCACGACAAACTTATCTAGATGGTCATGGAAGATCCGATTCATAGCGTACTGGAATGTACCCGGCGCATTGCAAAGACCAAAGGGCATCACTACAA
The DNA here is from genome assembly GCA_003427395.1 of Chara braunii. Taxonomy (NCBI): domain Eukaryota; kingdom Viridiplantae; phylum Streptophyta; class Charophyceae; order Charales; family Characeae; genus Chara; species Chara braunii. The sequence goes on along the minus strand of BFEA01000159.1, from coordinate 2,654,934 downwards.
ACTTATACAGACCGTATCTGGTCTGAAAGGCTGTCTTGTGTTGGTCCTCATGTCTTATTGCGATCTGATGATATCCGGATTTCAAGTCTATCTTACTATAGTACTTGCATCCCTGCACCCTATCCAATAGGTCGTCTATGCGAGGTAGAGGCTCTACGTTCTTCACAGTGATGACATTGAGGCCTCTATAGTCAATGCACATCCTCAGTGTACCCCCCTTCTTCGGTACGAATAGAACGGGAGATCCATAAGGGGAAGTACTAGGCCGTTCATCTAATTCAGCGGGAGCCATCCTATAGATCCTTCCCTTTGGGGTCTTACTCCCTGGAATGATTTCTATAGCGTGGACAACTTCCCCTTCAACAACTCCTGTGGGCTCTTCGAACAGATCAGGGAACTTAACAACGACGTGTTCTATCTCTGGGGGTGTTGAGATAGAACACGTCGTTGTTAAGTTCCCTGATCTGTTTGAAGAGCCCATAGGAGTTGTTGAAGGGGAAGTTGTCCACGCTATAGAAATCATTACAGGGAGTAAGACCCCAAAGGGAAGGATCTATAGGATGGCTCCCGCCGAATTAGATGAACTTCGGCGACATCTAAAGGAGCTGACTCAGAGACATACACTAGGTACATACCCTCCTCTTGGTTTTGCTTATAATAATTGTAAAACGCTGATGCACACAAGCAGCCATAGGTATCTATAATGCTACTGGCTTTGAACTTAGTCAATCTGACAGTTCGTCCATCGGGCAACTTATGCTTGAGCACCTTCTTATCCCAGTCAAACTGGGGCTTAGCAACTTCGAGGTAGTACATGCCTAACAACATGTCGAATGGCAAGTCGTCGCTAACCAAGAACGAAATTTTATGATTAAGTTCGCCTCCTCCATAGGAGAAGGTACAGACTACGTCCTTGATATAGGCTGGTACTATCATGCGCTCCTTGTTGGCCAACGTAGATGCTACAGGTCTACTAAGGTGCCGTACCCGGTCCTGTAGGTACAGCCTTTCCAAACAGTTGCGACTTATGTAATTCCGCGTGGAGCCTATGTCTATGAAGGCACCACATTTGCGGCCTCCTACATTGACTTCCACCACAAAATGTTCCCCTCTAGGACCTTTCCTTAGGGCCACCCAAGGCTCGCGAGGGTCCTTGTTTGACCACTCGTTTTCCAGGTCTTCTAAGGCTTCAGACACATCTAACGTACAGAGCATAGTTTGGTCTAGATGTATCTGCGGGGTGACTAAAGAGTCATTAGCTTTGGCCTGCTCATGAAGTGGGGAGGGTATCAGGCCCACTTCAACTTGAGTAGAAGCAGCTAAAACTTTCACCGACCTCACATGTTTCCCGAGCTAGAAGCCTGGGAAGAAGATACCCCCATCTTAGGAGGTATCTTTTGCGTGACCTTAGCGTTCTGGCACTTGTACTCGGTGAGTCCGTATTCACCGCAGTTGATACAAGCACCACGCACTCGGCGGTCCCGCCACACTTCTTGATCAAGACCTGCCTTCACCCAATCAGCCACTTTGGTCTGATTGGAGGCGGCCTTCCCTTGACTCTTTGGTTGGCCCTTCACTCGGCCACCAGCCTTAGCCTTAACTACTGCGGCGAGGGTGCTACCCTCAGCTACCTCCTCGCCGTCATACTCTGAAGTGTCCAGCAGGTCGGTGAGCTCATCGATCTCTGTTTGAGTCCCATCGGACTCAACCATCATCAACTTGACCCCTTTCTTTTTCCACTCCTGCGGACTCTTCTTCTTCTTCGTGTCATTCTGGGAGGGTTGAGCATTGCCTAGAGTGGCCTCCAAATGTAAGGCTTTCCTAGACAATGTTTCAAACGAATGGTACTCGAGGCGGGCCTCGCTAGCCAGCAAGTTCCTGATGTTCTCTGGAAGATATCTAACAAATGTAGTTAATAGGAACTGGTCACTGTAGTTGATACCAGGGACGGGGATCAGGCTCTCCACGATAGTCGTAAGCTCTCTGACCAACTTGAACTTTCGTTGCTCTAGTCTATTGATCGCATCAGTGACTCTTTGTGCCTCTTGTGGATTATGCCATCGACCTTCTACCATCTCCATGAACTGGTCTAACGTAAGTGACTTAGCCCAGTCCGCCATACGTCGTCCGTACCCGGCCTTCAGAACTACACTATCTAGCCATTTGGCTGCTTTACCCTCAAGGTAAGATGCAGCAGTAACCACTTCATCCTCCAGCAAGGTCCTATTTGCCTTCACCCAAACTGGGACTGTTTTCAACTAAGTGTTGAGTTCTTCGTCCTTTCTCTCGCCTAAGAAGGCAAGAGGCGGTTTCATTGGGGTCTTGGGAAACCATTGACCCTGCGGCTGTCCCTGTTGCGGAACAGATTGTTGTTGTGGTGTAGCAACCACCGCTGGACCGGACGAAGAAGATGCAACAGTCTGTGCGGCTGCTGCAGAAGTGTCACTTGGCTGTGCGCCAGCTTGTACCGGAAGAGGGTCTGACATCGCCGTTAACGGCAACGGCGACTGTGCTGGTGGCCTATATCCTGGCCTGGTTAGAACGTCCAGGATCTGGTCCAAAGTGTTATGCATGAAGTCCAACCTGTTGTCTACTTGCGCATGCAGCAACAGCATGTTGTTCTTCAACACTTTCATTGGCTCAGTTAATCTTGACTCATTCAATCCTTCTAACTCAGCTTTGTCCGTCTCTAACGTATCAAGCCTGACTGCTCTATTTTTAATCTCCCTTTCTCTGTCGGTAGCTTGTTTCAGTTCCCTCTCTAATCGTTCACGGATCCTTTCGACCTGTTGGAGCTCTCTTAGCTCCCTTTCGCGTGGGGTCAGCGGGCTGAACTGCAAGCCCGCCATCTGACTTGTAGACTGTCGAGTTCCCAATGAAGTGGAAGTACCCATGGACCCTGTGGGCATTCCCAACTGGGTCCCATTGGTCCCAGACAAAGCCGCAGAGGATGTTGTTGAGCTAGTCATGGCTGCTTCCCTGGCTGCTGCTGCAGCCTGTTCCCTAGCTACGGCGTTTGCTGTTTCCCTAGCTGCTGCTAGTGCACGGGCTCTACGTTCGGCATGCAACCGTCCTTCTTCTCCCGGTTCCAGGGCCCGAAACACGTGCGGGATCCTTCGTGATCTCGAACGTGTCAGTCTAGTATCGTCACCTAGTCCCACATCGATTTCTGATTCGTTCATCAATTAGGCAGACATTATCTGCACTAGAATCCCCTGGTGGAATCCTACCACAGCATGTGTCTGACCGACACCTAATTTTCTAAAAATAGTTGTGTCCGGCAGGTTCCCTACTGTACCGATTCAAGTGGCAATCTACAACATTCACAACAGATTGTCAACATGGTCTAGATGTACCCTGATTGGTTCTCTTACAGCAACATTAGACAGAACTGACTATGGAAGTATACAACAGTTCTAATCTAATATGTCTGTGAGGTGTTAGCAGCCTGTCCACCAACTAATCAAAGATGCAAAAAGACCATGTTGCAGATGTATGATGAGTGGGTATGGTTGTGTATACAGTTGAGCACCAATTGGAACCTACCCTCCCCTCAATCCAACATACCGAACAGCATCATTGAGCAGGAAGTGTCTTCGTGTGTGTTTCGGCCCACCCCTGTGCCCAAGTCATAGCCGAGCAAGTCAGCCAGTCCACTCTTATTTACCCTCGTACGGAACGAGCCTTACACCCGGTTGATCTGGCTGATTAGGAGGAATTTATAGAGTGCCCCCATCTCTTCACAAATTTTTTAACGTCGCAGTCAGGGCGACGTTCACAGCCAGAATCAACCAAGTCCCCAACCAGAAATGTTTATAGACGGTCTGGTAAGCGTCTCATAAAAAGGTTGGCACACCCGACATGACTTCTATTCAGTGCAGCAAGTGCCAAAATGGACAGCAGCCATCGCATGCGTGACCTACTCCCATTGGGTTGGCATGGTGACCGTGACCCAGTGCTTCGACCAGGGCCCTTCAGAGGCACCGCCCTTTCTCCTTCCAGATGCTTCCGGGAAGATTGTCGTCTCTCAAGGTAGCGTGCTCACGACACCTCACCAAAAGAGAGGACTCTCAAGTTGGACTCACTTCCTCACGGTAAGAAGAGATTGAGAGAGTAGATAAGGTAAGGGAACAACGTACCTGGAGATAGCTGCCCCCAACCACAGATTTATCACCAATTGAGCTGAGTGTGCATTTGATGACCGGTCCTTGGCCTCGGTACCACCCACAATGCGATGTAGTGCAACCTCAGCCTAATGCCACATCAGCATGCTCTCATCACCAATCATACATTCCGCCTGTCACCACGGCATATACTGCCGTCTTAGCCTTCCGGCGCACCCCTCTCTACCCAGGGCGTGCGCCTATCAATGGCCTGACATCACAAGAACCAACTGCGAAGAAGCATCATCAACGCACCAAGTCTGTATAACGCTAGCGTGCCAAAGGTAAGTGGCGAATCATACCAGCTCTGATACCAAATTGCAAGGAACATGAATATGGACAAAGCACAAAAATCCAGAATGCGAAATCACACTGAAGTCCAAGTAGTCAAAGCCAGAGCAGATAGCACAATGGAACCAAGTAATGATTCAATTGAGAATGATACAGAAGAATCGTGAGTCAATGTCCAAGCCCAATAGGGCAACACCAACAGCATAACCCAATGTAGCTCTCTCTTGTGAATGGCGCCAGGCGCCCTATCTACTCTACAGACTAAGCCTACAACTACAGCAATGAAAGCAACCAGACAACTTGACTACCAGGGAGTGATGATGTCAACACCAATGCCGACCTCCACCTCCACCAGGTATGTGTCCTCTTCACCCACACTCTCCCTTGTTACCCACACAGCGCCCTTCNGTGTCCTCTTCACCCACACTCTCCCTTGTTACCCACACAGCGCCCTTCACCTCCGAAGAACCACCTTCGCCCTCACCTCCCTTGCGCCCTATGCAGCCCGGCTATGGCCGCCAGCACCCAGTGCACAGGCAGCGCCCTACCGCCTAGCGCCTGCCTGCCTCGCACCTCCGTCCTAGCGCAGGGCAGCAGCTGGCATTTGCACAGCGTGCCGGCAATGCTCGCATTGGCCAAGATACCTGCCCACTCGCCCTGCTTGCCTATATGCCAGTGTTGCGGGTGGGTGGCCTTCCTTCAGCCTGCGACTGGGCCCCGGTGCTTGAACCCAGGCCCGACGCAGTTGGGGCCCGGGTGATGCGGTTGCGCCTCTTTCGTCAAGGCCTGCGGCCAGATTCCGATAGGGGGCCGATTTCCTTTTGGCATTTTCGGCCTCTATACCCAGCATGCATTGTCAGCCTCACGTTCAAGTGCCCAGGGCCTAACTAACTCAGAGGCCCTGGGTTCTCCACATTTGCAGGGATTCGAGACTCGGTGCACTCCAACCAACTGGCGTGCTGCAACTGTATGGACCCCACTTCGTGAAATGTTTGCTCAGAGGGCTCTTGTTGATTTGCTGGCCCGCCTTCACTTAGGGCGGGCACGAGGCTTGTTGGGGCCTTAGCCCAGAACATGTACATCATGGCAAGGCCCCTTCTTGAGGGCTCAATCCTCACACAAAAAAAAATAAAGAAAATAAAAATGAAACTCCAATGACACAGGAGGGACTCAGAGGGAAATTGACTGATTCAAGATGGGGAAAGAGAATGGTTTGGAACTTTGGACGCTGTACAATGAAAATTTGATGAAGGGAATAACATGGTTTTCAACCGGACATCCAGATCGGGATCCAGACGGTCCGGTTTGGATGTTCGGATGCAGTGTCCGGTTTGGGGGGTCCGGTTGGGCCTCATTTCTAGAAAATTCAGAAAAAAAAATTGGGGCCCCTAGGCGATTTTCCAGTGCCTGGTGAAGGGCCTGTACTTGCAATCTTGGGTGAGTTTCAGCGGGCCAAGGAGGACTGGTTGCGTGTGTGTGTGTGTGTGTGTGTGTGTGTGTGTGTGTGTGTATGTGTGTGTGTGTGTGTGTGTGCGCGCACGCGACACTGCGCATGTGAGTGTGTTCAAGACAAGTCCTATAATACACCTACAACAGCGTGTGACTGTTTTTTAATTAATTAATTAATTAATTAATTAATTTATCCGTTCATTCATCACCGGACTGTCCGGTTGTCCGGGTTGGTGTCCGGATTAATTCAGACACGGGTCCGGGCCCGGTGTCCGGTGTCTGGATATCCGGGTCCAGGGCAACCATGGGGATAATCATTGCAGAAATACCCCTTTTCTAACGGCAAATATACCTTCACAATGGCCAAAAAAAAAAAAAAAAAAAAAAACCTCCAATGGCAGAAATACCTTTTTAAATTTTAATGGCAACAATACGGTACGGTAAGTTAAACCACCAGTACTTGGGCGACGCCTTAGCGTTAACGCTACGCGATTTCCGCGGCCGGTGGGCCGTCGATAAATCGAATCGACAGCCCGCGCTGCTTTGATATTTGGGCGGCCGGCGCGGCGCGCAGTGCCCAAGTACTGGTGGTTTAAACCCCAGTCTTCTCAAGTCTCATGCAATTGCATAAATACCCCTTTTTATCGCAAGATTCGCAACAATGTAGCTCTTTCCCCGATTGCCTTTATTGAAAAGGTACATTTTTTTATCTCAAGATTTGCATGAGACTTTCTGCGCCTTTTAGAGATCCCTGGGCGGGTGCTGTCACTGAAACGTGAATTGAGACTCAAAGATGTTCCATCAAACTTTTTTGAACGGGTGCTACGGAGGTTTGCGTTCGGAAGAGATGATGTGTGGAAACAAACTGTGGATTTCCTTACAGGCTGGTGACCGAGATTTTTTTTTTTTTTTTTTTTTTTTTTTTTGAACCACCAACAGTCCCTCAGAGTCCTGAGAGATTCTTCAAACTACCAGGAAATAACAAGGGTGCATGTTTTGAATATTCCAGGAAGAATCAGAAAAGGTCCGAACCAAATTCAAGCAAAGGATATAGAAATTCCCCCCTTTCCCCTCATCCCCCTGCCCCATCGCTGCCTCCACCGAAAAGGACCGCCCCTGATCACGAGCACTCCTCAATGTCCTCATCGGCCCCAACTTGGGACAGACCCATTTCCCCCCCCTACTCCCACAAAGGCATCCAGTTCCCACCCAAAGTATGCCTCTGCCAACCCCTTGCCCTTATCTGCCTCCGCTGGGATATGATGTCCACCCATACATCTCCCCCAACCACAGAATAGAGCACCCCCAAAATCTGCCCCGTCTCCCTTCAGGGCAATCACCTCCCTCCTTGTGAAGCCCCTGCAGAGTAGAGCTCTCCCCCAACCCACCCCCTCACCAGAAGTAATTTGTTTACACTAAAGAGGAGAACCAGAATTCCAGACGTTGCTGTAGATTATTTCCCCCCCTCCCCTACATCTCCCCCTATCCCTCCGCTGCCTCCATCGAAAAGGACTGCCCTGATCACAAGCTCTCCTTATCGGCCCCAACTTGGGATATACCTGCTTTCTCCCCCTACTTCCACTAAGGCATCCAGTTCCACCCAAAGTATGCCTCAGCCACCCCCTCACCCCTATCTGCCTCCGTTGGGATATGATGCCAGCCCATACATCTCTCCCAGCCCCAGAATAGGGCAACCCCTAAAAATCTGCCCCCACTGCCTCTAGGACATTTCACCCCCCAACCTTGTGAAGCCCCTGCGGAGTAGAGCTCTCCTCCTTAAAACCCCAACCCCCCACCCACACTTAATTCATTAATGCGCCCGAAGGGAAACCAGAAATTAATAGTGGAGAAAAGAAAAAACGAGCCTCAAGAGTTTTAGGAACTCAAATTCCTAAGATATGAGTGGAAGAATAGGAAATTTCTGAGAATTATCATGAAGAAAGGTAGATGACAGTTTTCTTTTTTTTGATTTGCTGATGACGATGAACATCATCCTGAAGATGATGATGATGAAGATGATGATGACAACCAACTCACCTGATGATGTGAAAGGCAAACAAGGCCTTGAAAAGCAGCATCTAATAATAAAAAAATGATGACGATGATGGTAATGATGAAAATGAAGACAAAATGATGTTGCTGATCATACTGAAGAACAGTGCCCTATGATTACAAATTGATGATGGTGATGATGATGATGATGTTGATGATGATGATGATGATAATGATGTCGATGATGATGATGATGATGATGATGATGATGATGCACCGCGCCCTGTGATAACAAAAGGATGATGATGGTGCTAATGACGAGCACCTTGGATGATAGCCTAGTGATGATGATGGTGAGCAGCTTCGCCAACAGCGCCTTATGATTGTGAACTATTGATGATGGTAATGGTACTGGCGTAATGACAATGATGATGATGATAACGAGCAACCCCAACGGCGCCCTATGAAGACACAATGATGATGATGATCATCATGATGAGCAGCGTGGATAATGACGCCACCCATGCCTTGATGTTGATGACGAGCGGCACTCTGATGATGATGATAGTGATGACACCTGATGCTGATGGCGAACCATTACCGTGATGATGATGTCGAACCACGCCCCGTTGATGATGATGGTGATGATGATGATGACGACGAGCAGCGCCCTGATGATGATGACGAACCCTGACTGTGATGATGGTGTCAAACTGCGCCTTGTTGATGATGGTGCTGGCGATGATCAGCGCCCCGTTGCTGATGCCGAGCAGCGCCCTGATAATGCTGACGCACCCATTTCCTCATGATTGCAGTCACGACTGCACTCGCACTTCAGTTTACCAAGGGCTGACTCCACTGTACTCCACTGGCGTTGACATAGCCAACGCCTCCCAGGCCATATGCCACGTGCAAAACCGCAGCAGCAACGGAGTGAAACCTGGAACTCCCCGAAAAAAAAGGCAATGGGAGTCGGTCCATCCGCCACATCAGCCTGTGACGTGGTGTGGACAGACGCTTCCGGTCACCTGCGCGTGCGCAAAGCGCCTGGTTGAGAGAAGAGGTGGCGGCCGTCGCCGCCGCGCGCGTTCACCATGGCCCACCTGTGCACTGTCCCAGCCCACGGCGGGGCGCAGCGCTCCCGGTAGCACCGCGCCCTTAGGATTCATCGAACACCTAGATGAACTACAACTTCTCTGACCGAGCTAGTATCTGTTGAAGATTAAAGCTTGTAGCCTTGTAGAGTGTGCAACCATGGGTACAACACCTCGCATATGGCCTCTGGGAGGTTATGTTTGGACAGGGTCCGGAACCACAATTGGCAGTACTGACTAGTTTTGGTTGTAGCTAGCCCTATAGGCATGAATGATTGTGTTATTTCTTTTTTGTTTTGTGACGTGTTAGTGCCTTTGATTTAGGACAGTGGAGGTCTCGTACCCACATCGATGCCAGCTCTTCCGACTCCATCTCTTCCGACTCCTTAACGTGTTTTCGTGTTTTGCCTCATCTGGGATCTGGGGCCTTTTGTACTCCCATCAACAGTAAGCTGGACTAGTAGCAGTAGTGCCCGGAGTAGGTCCATGGTTTGGACCTGGTACCGGGCCGTACGATTTTGTGGCGTGCAAGATCCTGAAACATTTTGGGTAGCTCTTTTGTGTTTACTTTCGGATTCTTGGGCACAAGGCACAAATTTCCTATTGCATATGGGTCAGGTAGAGTTAGTAGAGACATTTGACCTTGTTTTTAGACCTTTGCCCGGGGGAGTGTTTAATCTGTACCACATGTTTGTTTTACTTGTTTCCATTACTATAAGTAGTGTGAGATCGGTACTTTTAGTCCTCTTACAGAACACCCGCAGACGCTTACGCGGTAGTGGACGTAGGGTTTGTGGTATGTTTGGAGGTTCCTGGGATTGCGGATTGAGTAATGCCGATCGAGGATTTTTCGACTTATCTCACTTTGCTTTGTCGCGTCTGGTTTCCTCTTGAAGTCTGCTTGGCTTGACTCAGTCTTGTCTTGTCTACTTTGGAGTTGCTTGGCCTAATGTCCCCTTTGATGATGATACATTTGCCAGGAGACATTGAAAAATGGTTATTTCCACCTATTTCAAGTTTCAACTTATTTTAAGCTATTTTAGCAATTTTCCAAATTGATTATAATTCGATTGGATGATTTTCAAATTGGATTTTCTAATGCGAATTCGAAATACATTTTCTATGAAATTGAGAGCACCTTCTGAATCATTGAAACTTGAAATTTCATGTCTGTGGAAATAAAATGAAGGATTTGCTTTGCGGGAAAAAAAAAAGAGGTTTTCTGGGAGGGTTTTGAGATCGAATTTTGAGAACTGCTACCCCCATACATTGTCCCTCAAACGAACGGACAATGGATCGGGGGCTTGGAAGTTTCTCGGTTGTCATTTGGAGGTTCGGGAACGGCAACCGATCTTGGGCTGTTTTCAGAAGGTACGGAACGAGGACTGCCTAAAGTTAAATTTGGACCTAGGAATTCGCCAAAAGAAAACTCCGGGGCAGGTTATCCTGTTAAAAATGACCTATGTTCGGAAGGGTTTTCCGGTGGGCCTTTTTGCTAAGGTCCTTGACAACTTTGCAGGAAAGAGGGGTCCGGTCTGGCACCTGACAGCAAGCTTGGTGGTGCGTCAATTTTACTGTAGAACTTAGTATTGTCATTTGGTATAGACAAGTATATATAACTTTGTGAGTAGTATTAACTCCTCTTACAGCGGACTCGTACCACGGCCGGTACCCTCAGCTGGCGCTTGCGTTAGCCGGCGGAGTCGACCGCCTATTTTGCTCGAGGAAAGAATGGAGGTTCCTGGGGATGTGGAATGAGTGTGGAGGTGAAGGGATGAGACGTCTATGACGTGAATTCTTCCAATATGACATCCCGCCAAACGGGTTTTGCTGTTGTCCGCTTTGTGTGACTGTGCGCTCACTTGTTGTGTGTGTGCATGATTTTGCCCTTGCCCTTGCCCTTGCCCTTTCTGGGACACTGATAAATGACATTTTTTAGAATAAAAGTTTTCAAATGCGTAAAGTTGCTGGGGCAAAAGAGTACAGTAACTATATTAAAAGTCGAAAAGTATAATTTCGAATCAGCGTGTTTTTCAGTGGAGGAAAAAAAAAAAAAAAAACGGAAAAGAGAAAGAAGCTGCGTGAAAAAGAACTCGCTACCCATTATATCATGCCAGAAATTATTTATTTATTTATTTATTTTTATTTTTTTTAATAATAAAAATAATCAATATACTGACTGCCGACGCTGCCGTGGTTTTGAACCTTTTCCAAGGTGACCATTTGTGACCGGCACTTCATGTGATCCTTTGTCCTTTTTTTTTTCTTTTTTTTTTTAACCTTTGTTCAAGTTTGTTGCCTTGACTGGTGCCCCTCTTATGATTCACAAATGGATTGCTTTATTTTTCTCTGCGTTTTTATGTTTAACCTCCAATCCTTTTCTTAGAATTTTCTTTTTAAGCACTAATTTGGGAAAAGAATTCAACCCTATACTACAAGACCCCGTATTGGCTATACATCCTCCTTGTATTTATGCAGGATACGTTGCCAGTACTATTGGTTTTTGTTTATGTGTATCTGGAACTCAACAAAAAAAACACACTGCGCGTGAAATCAATGAAAGTGGGAAGCTGAAAGATCCCAATAGAAAAAGAAAGGCAGTGATTTTACGTTTTGTGCTTCGCACCATAACGCGACCTCTTGGACGTGCCTATTGGAAACTGATACGAATTTGGATTTTAACGTGCTGGTGTTTTTGAACTGTAGGAATACTACTGGGAAGTTGGTGGGCTTATCATGAGTTAGGTTGGGGCTGTTGGTGGTTTTGGGATCCCGTAGAAAATGCATCTTTGATGCCTTGGGTATTAGCTACAACTTGTATTCATTCAGTCATTTCATTTTGGTTGAATATACGGGCTTCATTCACATCATCATCTGCCTTTGCCATGACTCACGTGGTGTGCTGTGGTGTGGTGCCGCTGCGTGATGTGGTGTGATGCTGCTGCATACGAATGAGACAAGATGACTTCTCTTCGTCCTCTTCCTTCTCTTCCTCTGACACATAAATGGGACCCAAAATGAACAAGATGACTTCAACTTTATCATCCTTATCATCATGTCGCAATCATCTCCTTCTGGCCTCAATTTCACACCCTCAAGGGAACCCCACCCTTGCACTCAAAATGCCAATCCGATCTAGGCTTTCAGCCGGGCCGCCCAGGTCCCGGGTGGTCAGCCCGTGCAAGGACCAGAGAAGGTCCCAACAAAAAAAAAAAAAAAAAAAAAAAAAATNTGTTATGCAGAAAAGCAAACTGAACAACTCTTGCCTCAGGGTCACATCGAAATTATTTACCAAATTTATATTAAAAAATCAATTGAATACCTTTTTTTTTTTTTTTTTTTTTTTTTTTGGCCCGGCCGGACAACTGACCCCGAGGGCTAAGGGCCTCGTTAGACACTCCTTACGAGTTCCTTGAGCCACAAGGAAATTTCCTTGTGGCTCTGAAGGGAAATTTGCGGCGTCGTTCCACTCATCCTTGGGGACCTGCCCCGAGGATGTTTCCTTGTGGCATGCCCACGACCGTTTTCATATGGAAATTAGTGCCCGCAGGCCGGTGGTCCTTGGTCCACCGTCTTTTGTCCGTGTGGAGGCGGCGTGGTCCAGTGACATGTGGCGGGAAACAGCATGAGGCGGGCGACGGGAAAAAAATTAACCTGGGGGGCGGTGACGTTTGAAATTCGAATTTGACAGTTGCAACGACGGCGACGACGTGTGGCTGGCGGCGTGAAGACGACGTACTGCTGAAACGGCCTCAGCGGCGGCGGCACTTCCTTCCCCTGGCCGTTGCGAGTGCGCAGGCATCGTCGGGTGCGTCCATCGCCGTCGACCGTCGCACACGTCGATTGCGTCTTGAAACACATTTTCGTCTGCAGGACTGCATCCAGAGAAAAGGGGCCAACTTTCGACGGACGTCTTCGGCTTCTTCGTTGGGTGTAGAAGGACGACACACACGGCAGCGGAGCGACGGGTCCGTGTGCAGGTCGTGGCTATGGAGGGCGGCAGAGAGGGTGGACGTGCGGTGTTGACATCTCTTGAGCTGCAGGCCGTGGTGGCGGCCGTGTCTACTGTTGTTCTTCGATGTCAGCAGGAGAGGGCGCTGGGATGACTGAAGGAGCAGTTGCGCGTGCGTAGACGGAGGACATTGATGCAAGCTCCAGACGATGGCCCCGACTACGTGGCGACCTCGGAGGCTGTTGCTCAGTTGTGCTACGCGTTGGGTTGCGGAGTGATTCCTCGAGCAACGCCGAGGTGGTGGATGAAGCGCAGGACAGGGAGCAGGACAGGGAGTAAGACAGGGAGCAGGACAGGGAGCAGAACAGGGAGCTGCCGGTCTGCTGTTGGTCAGTCGTCGATCCATCCTGTCGCCGTTCTTGGAAGATCTCCTTTTGCGAGCCGCGACAGGGAGCAGGCCGACGAAACACACGTGGAAGAAGACAACGATGAGAAACAGCATGACGACGAGGAGTAGCAGAGGCAGCCTGTGCAGCAGGTCGGCCATGTAAGGGTTGTGGAAAGGGCAGCAGCTCCACGTCAGTGGTCGACTGTCCAGCGAAGAACTTCGTCGACAGAAGAAAAAGCGAGGGAAGATCTGTGCTCCGACGTGCAAGGCGTGACGACAACAAACGAAAACGACGATCTTCCAAAATAAATTGTCATCGCCGAACGCAGCGCGGGCGCGTACAAGGATTCAAATTTCCGACCGTTGTCGACAATCGCCCAGCGCAGCAGACCGCATGACACCGGCCGGCGATGCCCGATTCGACGGACGGAGGCCTCATGCGGACGGTGACCGTTTGGAGCCGTTGGGGTGCCACCCAGACGGTGGAGGGCATGTCCGTGCTCCCGTTCGGTGGACCACGTCTGGAGCACCCTGAAACTGAAACTGTGCGTCGACGCATGCCTTCGCCGGTCCGAATTTTGCGCTTCCTTGTGCTCCGAGGGACCTCGGGAGGTCCCTTGGGGATTAGGAAAAATTGGCTGTAGCCACAAGGACGCCACAAGGAAATTTCCTTGTGCTGTTTTCACATCTTTTTTCAGGAATCGTCCCCAAGGACAGGTGGAAAGAGCACTTCCTTGTGGATTTCGGGTCCACAAGGAGTGTCTAACGAGGCCCTAAGTCTCACATACACCGTTGAGCCAGTTCAACGTTGAACTAGCTCAACATGCGTGACCCCGCGCGATGTCTGAGATGCATCCGGAGCTGCACATCCAGTGGTTGTTCCTAGGTGTATAAAATACAAAGACTTTCGTTTTTGTTTTTTGGTTCAAGAAAGGTGCTGAAAAATCCTTCTGCCCGAATACAAAGCCCCCTACCCTGCCCATCTTCCGTTGAACTACATACCCCACTTGGAGTGGGGTATGGGTTCAATGGTGCTTGTGCCATCATGACCTTCTCTGGGAGGACACTCTGACAACCGTGGGAGGACACTGACATTCTGTGGGAGGAAACTCTGACATCCATGGGAGGACACTCTGACAGAGTGTTCATGCTGTGTTTGGCTGTGCAGCCCCAAACTCATTTCTGCGAAGGCACCAAGCCAGGAGTACTGTCTACATTTATTTCATTTGTAGTGAGTCCCTGTCTCCGACGTTGAGTAGTATGAGGATCCTTTCACTGAGTATTGCTGTATTTTCCATTTTACTTTTTAGAAAATACGGACAAACATTTCAGTAGCATTTGGTTATTCATTGTTTTTTGGGAAATAGGGGGAAAACTTCAAAAAAGCTTTCTGCAGCATTTGATTCTCTTTTTTTGCCTTTGTTTTGAGTTTTTAAGTGGCAAACACCGTGTCACACCGTTTTTGCATTGAGCTAGTTCAACGGTGCATGTGGGACCTGGCCCCGGGGGGCCAAGTCCCACTAGCAGCGTTGAGCTACCTCAACGCCTGAATCTGGACGTGTTTGTGCAGACGTGCAGTTCACGAAACTCAACACCATTTCTGGACATCTCCGCAAAAGTGTCCAGATTCAGGCGTTGAGGTAGCTCAACGCTGCTAGTGGGACTTGGCCCCGGGCCACTCTGGTAGCCTAGACTCCTATTGAATTTCCTGATTATATATTTTTTGGTGTGATGCTGCTGCAGGATCTAGAAGTACTAGAACTTCTCTAGAAAGGAGACGCAACCGTAACGGTTCACATTGTCTCTCGCGGCTGTGCAAGGGTCCGTTTCTAGCGAGAGGTGGTGGTGGGGACATTGTGATGAATCTGATCATCCTGCATGACCTGGTGCGATGCTGCTCCATCCTCCTCTGAGTCAATGATCCGCTGTGCTGCTGGGGGATGATCCCCAAGTACTATGTAGGAGGGCGACGCAGTGACAGTATGCCTGGGAACGGTATCCAGAGGACAGAAAAAGGAAGCACACGGAAATCGATGGAAAAGGAGAGGGTGGAGAGAGAAAAGGAGAGAGATTCTGAGAGAGAAAGAGAAGGTATATTACGTCGAGAGAGGGATATAGACACGAGTAAGGGCAAAGAAGGGTCATCAACTTATAAAAAATGAGCGAGAAAATTGAAGTGGCATGCTGCTGCAACATGTGGTGTGATGCAGCCACGGCGTGATATGGTGAGATGGGGCTGCATGATCTGGTGTAATGCGGATGCATGAGAGGTGGTGTTGACACTGTGGTGCTGCATGATGTGAAGTGAAGACGCTGTTTTTTTTTTTTTTTTTTTTTTTTTGGC
>BFEA01000159.1:2586049-2603144 GCA_003427395.1 Chara braunii | reverse complement strand
TTCATTTTTTTCCCTTGGCAGCCCAAACCCCCCAACCAAAAGTTGTTTTTTTTTCAATTTTTTTTGTGTGGGGGGGTGGGGCAGTGGATGCGCCGCCCAATGGCGCTTCCAGAATCCCGAAACCCCCTCCCATGCAGCCGCCACGTGGCGCCAAAGCCGCGCGTCCACGCGGACGCGTCCGCGGCCTCGCGGACTTGGCCGCGCTTGTCCGCCGCCGCAGGGGATTCGTAGGCCAGATATGGCTGAAGGAAGTCCCTTTTGAATCACCGATTGTGAAAACTTGAGGGATCCGGAGTATTGCGAGTAATGGGAAGGCGAACAACTAGGACGACGGGGAAACTTGAGAAACCCGGAATTCCCCTGTCTGACAGAGAACGACCGATTGTGCGCTGGGGATTTCCACTGGGCTATAACCCGCGACCCTAGGGGCCCGGACTACCCAGATACAGATAGTACTCAATACTACATATCCCCAGGCTTCGTCGTTATTACCACCAGCTTCCCACCCTTCCATCTCCTCCTTCCATATCACCAGCTCAAAGTGGCACCGTGGCCTTCCATAGCTCCCTATTGGCCCTGCCCACCGTTCGAGGACTGCCAACAGTACCAAGCATGTCGGGCCTCGGGATCTACCTGACGAACTCGAACCGAAGCTGAGCAGCGATTGAACAGCCTCCGCCTACGACCCGCCCCGTCGGACTCCGACGCTTGTTACGAGCGGCGCCAACAGCAGCGCGACAACCACGGTGTCCCACCAATCCACCCGACAAAGGACCGACCACGGCGACGCAACTGGCCAAGGCCATAGCCCCATCCCCGAAGGTCGAAACGTCGGATACGATCCGTGCGCCCCATTTTGCACCATTATCCCTAAAACCCGCCACAGGAGATCTCAGTTCCGACCTGGGACTCCACCCCCACTTTCCTAAAATCCCTGGCACACCCCCTTTTCGCACTTCCAGGCCCCCCATCCTACTCCGATTAGGAAGTCACGCTGGGCGTGAGGTTGGTATCGGAGCCGACACGTGGCAGGCTTCCGGATTAACAAAAAGGGTAATCCGCGCGGAGCGATCTGGCGAACAGAGGGCGGACTAGACACTGTAGACAGCGGAACGCGCCGCAACGGGATCCTATAGTACTTAGAAACCGATCGGTCGGCCGGCCGACCACCAACATGAACGCCAATCAGGCGCAAAACGTCAAATTGAATGTACAGCTAGGCGGGGCCCCTCTTCCCGCGCAACCCCTCCGAGCTCGCGCACCCACGGCTCCACCTGATTTGTATCTCTTCGACCCGGCACACCATCTGGCCAGAGTTTGGTTAGCTACCTTGTGCGCATAACAATATGATAACGACGAAGCTCGGATCAACATCCCCGCCCGACTGGGAGGGGATGCGCATCACTGGTTTAGCACTTATGCCTGGATAGATCTCCCGACCTTTGAACGGGACTTCCTGAACAGGTTCGATTATATCCACCCGGAACAAGCCTTCTTTATGATCAAGGACCGAGTTCAGAAGCCTCTCGAATCTGTCACAGAATATGGTAGTAGGTTCTATAGACTGTTTGTTAAATCTGAGAGGGACGAGAAGGTTGGGAGGGACTTATTCATCGATGGGCTTCGCAGTCGGGCGATGAGGGCAAAGCTACGGAAGCAATTTTCCCCCATCAACCATACGATGCAACAGATTATGGATGGGGCGGGAAAAATGAAACGGAAATTCACCGCTAGCTTTGTAGAAAGCGAGGATCACGCAAAAGATGGAGACTCTTCGGAACTGGCCAGAGCGAAAGCCGAGCTGGCCGCACTCCAGAACAAATTTGAAAATATGGGTTTCATCTCCGGTCCAGTCACTTACCTAGAACAGGTCACAGCCAAGAGATCGGTACCTGAGACAACCTCGGGATTACCGGTTATGGCCCTGCCTCCGCCTCCCCCAGAAGCCCCTGCAAGGCCCAGCGAATCAAATGTGATACTAGAACTAACTCGAACACTGGTTAGCCTAATGCAAGAAAGTAAGAAGGAACAACGCGAGCACAATGCTCGGATCGAATCATTGATGAGATCAATGCGTCCCATTGCCGTCTGAGCCGCACCAATGATGCAAGGAGCCGCCCCCGCTCCAGCAGTGGGCGTGGCGGCAGCTAACGTGAATGTTTGTTACACGTGTCATCAACCCAGACACATAGCCCGGGACTGTCCTCACCGACTCGCACAAATGAGAACCGCGCTAGCAGCTGCAGCACCCATTGCTAACGGACCTGGGAGGGTGGCCACAATGGTAGAAGAAACCGACAACGGTGCAAGCCCGTCGGGGATCACGGAGGAAGCGGCGGAGCTTATCCCGCTCGACCAATACATATCGTTGGGATACCCGGGCCCCGGCATGATAGGGGTTATCCAACCTGCCCCCGACGACAACGAAGTTTCAGAATGGAGGCCCTCCCCGAGGGAAACGGAATCCGGAGGACCCATGTTCGTTACTGGAGAGATCAACGTGTTAGATATAGTTTGTGCCTTGGATCACCGCATCCCCTTGCCCATCGGACACCTGCTAACCATCTCCAAACAGGCTAACGACCGGATACTACAACACTGCAAAGCGAACCGGAAGCGATTTACCCTCGCCAAATTGGCAACCTCAAAAGGAAAGGCTCTCACTAGAGACTCGAAGTCGGAGGAGCCAAGCACCTCCGAACCCGTCTGGATGGGCCTAATTTGGAAAAACGATCACTTCCTATGGATCAAAGCCCTGTCGTGGAGATCCACGGAGTGCGACGTGGAAGTCTGGGGAAACCCCTGCAGCACGGTCCTTGATTCTGGGGCCGCGGTCCTGGCCATCTTACTACGGGTGGTCGAGCGGGCCGGCCGACGGAAAGACGTGATTCCTCTCGCGGAGGGCGATCACTTCGTTTCCGCCGACGAAGGTAAGATCCGAGTTGCAGGAATAATGTCCAACGTCGCCTTCCGAATAGGTAAAGTTCATGTCTTAGGCGACGTAGTGCTCCTAAACGTGACCACATATGATGTCCTCATCGGATTACCAGCCCTTATAGCCTTACAGGCCGTGCTGGATTTCGAACGGCAAGCAATCATCCTCAATAACACCGGAGGAAAGCCATACACCGTTCCAATGCGCCTCACCCTCCGGACAACTTCGACATCTGAGCGACAACGACCAGGACCCTGCGAAATCCTGCGAATGATAAGGTGGGAAGAATCCACGGACGAATCCGACGTCGAACCCACACTACCGTCGTCCACCTCCGAGAGTGAGGACAATGCAGATCCTCAAATTCTCGAGCTAACACGACAAAGAATCTGCTACCCACTTCGACAGAAAGCCGCGGAAACTTTCATTTTCACAACGGACGCGCAGCGAGCCAGGGCACTAACCATGGGAGAACCGCTCATTCAGATATCCCCGTTGACGGATTCTTGGGAACCCCCTCGAACCATATACGAGGCAATCGCCCCATTGCTTCCCAGGTATTAGGATAAGTGGTCCTTCTGCGATATCTAAAAAATCCCTCCTAGTTCGTTGCTCACCAAAGGAAAAGAAATCTGGTTGCTACATAGGGGTGCCGGAAACTGGACTTCGGAATTCCCTAGGCTGTATAACCTTGCCCCGTTCGATATTGGACTAAAAATCGAGAAGAAGGTCGTGGGCCTCCAGGATATCGAAGATGGTATCACCCCGGAGGAACATGCGGCAATCAGGGAAGAGGAAGCTCAGATGGTTGCCACGATCTTCTCTTGGCATTCCGACCATTCTTTATATCGTCTCCACCCACGAAAAAGACCCACGTGGCCAGGACAAAACAACTACCGGTGGCGATACGGGACTGTCACTACGAAATGCATGTGCCGGACTATGTGCCGGACAAGATACACAGACTCATCGCAGACATTCTAACCGAATATCAAAGGGTGATTAGTACAGAGGACACGGACATAGGATTATCCCTGGTCATACAGCATGAGATCCAGACGGGCACCCACCCACCGATTCATTGTAAGCCACACCGGTACTCGTTAGTCGAAAGACGAACCGCCCAAGAACGAATAAGAGAATTCGAGGCCAATGGTTGGATCGAGCCCGCTACCGGACCGTGGTCCTTCCCCGTGTTTTAGTCCCTAAAAAGACCGGATCCATTCGCATTTGCATCAATTATCGAAAACAAAATGATATCAAGATCAAAGATGTATATCCCCTCCCACGGATTGATGATTTGTTGGATGCGATTGGGTGTGCTAACTACTTGAGTAAGTTCGATATCCGCCATGGGTTCCACCACATATTAGTGAAGGAAGAGGATCGTCCGAAAACGGCGTTCGTACTGTTCGAAGGCACGTGGCAATGGGTTCGATGCCCTATGGGCATTTGCAACGCTCCGGCCACGTTTTAAAGGGCAATGAACATGACCTTCTAGAATTTCATTAACAAGACTCGGCTAACTCAGGGAATGGTGAACTTTTGCGTTATCGTGTACATGGATGATATCATGGTGTATTCGGAATCGTTTCATGGACATGCGCAGCACATCGAATGGACACTTGGAGCGCTGCGAGATGCGGGCTTCAAGATTGCCCTGGAGAAGAGCGAGTTTTTCCTGTCGGAAATCTCGTTCCTGGGGTACGTGGTGACGCGAGGGGGCTTGCGTCCAGATTCGAGAAAAGTCGCGGCAGTTCAAGATGCTCCGACACCCACGTCGCTGACGCAAGTTCGAGCTTTCTTGGGGCTGGCGTCGTACTACCGTCGATTTATCAAGGGTTTCGCAGCAATCACACGGGCCCTGACGAACCTCTTGCGAAAGGACCAGCCGTTGAGGTGGGACGGTGAGTGCGAGCAAGCCTTTGACACATTGAAGGAAGCCTTGGCCACGACCTCTATTTTGATATGGCCCGACCCCGAGAAGCAATTTGTACTCATCACGGACTGGCAACTGGAGGCGATCTCCACTATTTTGGCGCAAAAGGGGAAAGACGGTCGCGAGCACGTCATCGAGTACACATCTAGGATGGTACTTGACGAAAGGACAAACGATTCGGCACATCAAGGAGAATGCTACGCGGTGGTGTGGGGGATTCAACACTTCCATCCGTATCTGTACGGGCAGAAATTCCTCCTCATCACGGATCACGAGCCCCTGTTGGCTCTCAAGAGACTCACTAATTACACGGGCATGATTGGACGTTGGGCAGTGTGGTTGCAGGAGTACGATTTCAACATTGTCCATTGGAAGACGGAAAGACACTAAAACGCGGACGGGCTAACACGACTGTACCGACCGACCAAGATCACCAAGGGTGAAGAAATCATCCCATGGAGAGAGCTGGAACCAGTCAGTGGGCCACAGTACGGATAAGTGGCCATCCTTCCGCGTGCCAAAAAATGACATATGACAATGGGCGATGGAGGTAATTCTGGAGGCCCCCTTTCTCCCCTTTCGTCCTCGTCTCTCCTCTCGTTGCCTGATAAGTTTTGTTACTTCTGCGAGGCAATCTCACGTGTCTACTCAGTCCCTATGCGTCCTAGCGGGGAAGGGAACGTGAATGGGTAGATTGTCAGCACTGTGTCTTCAGGGCCCATGGTTCCTGCATTCACTATCGAAACTCGGAAAAGGCTTGGTTGTGTCCCTTGTGTCGATCCGACAAAATTCCTACTGAAGCCTGCTTCCTGGAAGCCACCTCGGAGGGTTTAGAAAAGACTCGTAGGCTTAAAAGGGCCGAAGTATGGACATATGTCGTCTTAATAGCCATCGTGGTCGGGAACCCCCTTCGGGACTTCACCAAAGAGGACCGTAGAAGGGCTAATGAGAGGGCACGGGACTATCGATGGAACGACGGACGGTTGGAAAAACGAAAGACCGACGGTAGTGGGATCTGGATGGCCGTGCCCCATCCGTTCGCAAGGTATGACTGAGTTAAGTCGGCACACGAGGAGACGACGGCTCACTTTGCCGTACGGATTACAGAGGCGGCAATCGACAAAAATGAATGGTATTGGTCCAATATTCGCGACGATGTTAAATTCATCGTCCAAAATTGTCAGGTCTCCGCTGCTAACAAGACGCCGATTCAGCCGCCTAGGTTGATAGTGACCACTGAAGTCCAGCGGCCGTTTCAGAGGGTTAGCATGAATGCAACGGATATTGTCGTGCCCCCTGGCCGAATAGTTGTGAATATTCAATTCTTTTGGTGTTCGTTGACCACTTTTCAAAGTGGATCGAGGCCTACCCATGCCAGACTAGACAGATGGCGAAAATAGCGCGGTATGTCAACCGTTTCCTCGGGATGCATCAGGACACCGAGGAAATACTTACGGACAATGGAGCAGAGTTCCGAGGGGAAGTTATGAGGAATTTAGTCGTACATGGAGTGTTTATTTGTAATACAGCCCCACATATATCTCAATCAAACAGTCTCGTGGAGAACGCCAACTGGGTCATCAAAACGGCGCTCCGACGAAATATCGCGGCTAGGGACACGCGGCCATGGCCTGATATTGTGGATCATATCTTGGCTATACACCGAGGGACCCCACATGAGTCTATGGGACTTTCGCCATTTCAATTATGGACCAACAGCCTAGCTTGCGTCTCGATACCGAGCCTAAATGATGAAACGACACTTGGCCGACGTCCCACAAGAGCAACGGCCAGGGAAAAGGCGAAGCGCCATTTGGAGCTTATGGAGCGGGCCCTTCCCAAATTGGCCCGAAAAAGGCAGAGAATGACCGAATTGGCCCACGGCCGTCAGGTCCGCAGTTACGAGGCCCGACATGGAAATGCACGTCCCCGACCCCAGTATAAATTGGGGGACTTGGTGCAGGTAAGGAAATGTGTTCGTCAAGGGAAGCTAGCGCCACGATTCTTCGGGTGCTTTCGAGTGATCAAGCTCAGACCTAATGGAGTGAACACCGTGCGCCTCGCTCCCGATGTAATAGGCAGTCGGTAAGCTAGACCCATAGTCCGACACGTGTCCTATCTCTGCCATCTCTCTGCTTCCCCCTTCCTCTTCAACCAGATCGCCCTCGGAATCTAAGTCTGAATGGGAAAGCGACGTTCCCCATTCTCCTTCTTCTCCCCATCTATCTTCTCCAACCTCTTCGCCATGAGTTTTTCCACGAAACAGGTACTCAATGAGCGGATGCTAGCGCCACGCGGACACATCTCAGCGATCAGACACGTCAATCATCCGCGTATCAGCCCGGACGTCATCCAATTTGCTCAATTTTTCAGCACGGCAAGCGTGCATGCAGCACCAGAGTTCCAATTTGTAATACCCAACAGCAAGGCGCAAGTGTTGGTCGAAGCATCGGCCTTTCTGCGGCTCTCGATGCCTGGGACCAGCCACATCTCGACAATTGTCTTCTTTAGCGGAGACATCACTCCGGTGGATCCGAAGGCGCATCTGGGCATCCCCGTCTCGCTGCGAGATTGGGGGGAAGAGTTGGCGAGTTCCTGGAGTCAGCTGCTTGTGAGGCGTCAATACTAACAGTATTGACCTGGAAGACATCCATGCTCTCCGACAGAATTTCGTGGTACCTCTCCCCACACTCACCGCCTTCTCACGTCCTCAATGAATCATCACAGACTCTCCACCTTCAGCCTCCCCTCTGTCTTCCCTGTCTTCTGGCAGTCAACTCTCCATCCTCGTCTCTCTTTCCTCGTATAGCTGTTGACGGTCCCTCTCATTAAGCCCGAACAGTGGCAAGGGTGGTGGCAAACTTATGTGACTTTGTCTCTGTGTTTAGTCGATATCAGACTGAAGTGGACCAGGGACGGCGAGCACCCCGCCACGAACGAAGACATGGAGTTACTTATTATTCAGGCTTGGAGAATGGGGGTGGAAGGAGACTTGTTGGGATTCTTCTTCGGATCGGTGAAAGCGGGACATCGACAGCCGATCGTGGGGGAGCTCCTAATCCTCCTGACGCAGCTGCTGGACGATCTACCAATCGATGTCATCTCGCACTGCGACGAGAGCTCGGTGCCGCATATTCTTTTGCGCAGCCTGACGCCGTATCTTCAGTGATGATCGACGTGCTTGGAGGGCGATTGGGACAACCGTAGTTACCCGTCACACGGTAACTACCTAAACCCCGCAGAGATAGTCAATCTTCTCTTCTTGGATCGAGGGGAGCCGACGTCGGAAGAAGAAGGAGACGAGGAAGAGGGGGGCGAATCGGAAGATACCTCCGAGGAGGACAGGTATTACAGCGAGCATAGTGAACATGAGTCGGGGGCGGTAAGCGAAGAGGAAGAGGAGGAGGAAGCAAGCGAGGAGGAAGAGGCAGAACAGGCGGGGAGACAGGGAGAGGACCTTGCTGAAGTCGAGCGGCGCAGGGCAGAAATAGCAAAAGGAAAGCGGACACTGGAGCAATTGGCGGACTGACTTGCTGATTCCGGACGATCCGACCAGAGATCCGGAGCCACCGACAGAGGAAGATGAGCGCTGCGCTGCAGAGACTTTGAGCGCGCCGACGTGGAGGGAACGGAGCCGCTCCCCCTCCCCTTCCCCCCGTCCCTCAGTTCGAGCACGTGTCGATGCGGGGCATCGGGCTACGTCCCCGACTATTATCCCGTCGTCCCCTTGATTACCTTACACTCTCGCAAATCGATACCCCGCTCGTATTTCCCCAAAACCCCTTCCCCTCTTCCCTCTTCTACCAGTTCTACACTACCGGCCTCGCCGCCACAATGTACCCGCATCCCACTACTCAATGCGTCTTCCCCTCCTTTTGCCTTCACATCCTTCTTTTCGGCGTCGTGTGGCGGGATCACAATGTGATCGAAGTCTACTGCACTATCACATGAACTATTCTTGTGTGCGCGGATCACGAGCAATTCCGTGCGGCCGTACTTCGCACCTTTTCCACTCTCTATCCCGACTACCTTGCTTCTCTTCCCTATGGCAGCCGTCGTTTCCCACGCGTACACCGCATCGTCAGGTACCTGAAACTTCCCGGGACGGTAGCAGGGATGGCGAGCTTCTTGCCCGCGCTCCCAAGAGAACATCCCCCATTCCCCACCTCCGTATTCCGACTCCCTTACCCCCCTCCCTCGGGACACTAAAGATGGGTGCAAGGATCGGCACGTGTCAGCAGGATGACTTCCACACTCTTATCCTACGGTAATGACACGTGCACCTTGGAGAGATATGAGTGCAAGTTGGAGCTTGCACAAGATTGGAACCCCCTGGGCGTCACATATGTGACGAACTATTTTCTGTAATCGCGCGAGTGACGCGGCAACTTTCTCCGCGAAGCTGTTTGGGAAATACGGCGGGTCGAAGGGGGTGAGTTGTTTGAAGACGGGCTGGTCGGGCAAATTGCAAGGATGCTCTCGTTTCTTTTTTCGTTTCCTGTTGGAAGTTGTCGGATCGGTGTCGGGAACATCCCGTGCCAACAGATGGGTAACCGCGCCTTATAGAGCACGAGCAATAACTGTACCATAGCTTCTTTCTTGTTATGCTGGGAGCACTAGGAATTTTGACGTGATCAGCGCGCGGGAATGTCGTTTTTTTTTTAAATTTCAACTGATTGTTTTTCTATTCGAAATTTTCCTTTGCAATTAGGACTTAAGCTAGGAATCTAGGCACCTTCTAAATTTTGCTGCGCGGCGCTTCCTGCTTACGCACGCCTTGTCGCGACAAGATCTGGGTTCTGACTTCTTTTTGCGCCTTAATCTTGCACGTAACTGTAAAAGTCTTGGCGGGTGTGATTGCAACTGTAATCTTCTTGTTCTTGATGTCCTTCGTGTTCTTCCCTCTTCCCGCCTTGTGCTCGCCCGCGCATGCACACCTTCTTCCCCCACCTGATTGGTTCCTATGCCTGCATGCCCGGATCGATGCGCGGAGAGTGGCTCTGTCCCCCGCGCCGCGGCCCAAACATGCAGACGAAGGCACTTCCTCTCTTCTCCTTCTCACATCTTTGGTCTAGTCCCGTATCCTTCGCACAAGCGTGCACGCTATAAATTCCGCAAGTGCGATTAGTTTACTCTCTAAGAATTTCGAGGTTAGCGCCATCAGCGAGGGTCAGCTAATGAGCAAGTTGGAAGGTAAGTGAGTGCGAGAGTTGGGCGATCCGACGAGCTGGTGTCGGGCATGCGGGGCTGATGTGCAAGGCCACGATGGACTGTGGTGCACGGGCGAACCTGGCTTGCATGCTCGAGCCAAACGGGGTGACAACTGGTCACAACTCTGAGTGGATACGCGGCGACGGACTACCGGTATCGGGGGTGCAGAGCGGAGAGAGAGAGAGAGAGGGCAGTTGTCGGTGCGGGATGAGGTTCTTTTTTTTGCTTGTCTGTACAATTTTGTCTCCCGCTATGGTCGATTTCTGTCGCGGCCTTTTTGGATCTTTCCTTGTAAATCATCTCGAGTTTTCTTTGTCGCCTCTGCCTTGTATGTATGTATAAATGGATGTGAACTCTTTTTTCGCTAGTGATCTTCTCGGATTTCCAATCTTGTTTTGGCAATGCCTGTCTAATTCGAATCCCGTTACTTATCCCTCTGTATGAACAATACCCTCGGATCTAACGGAAAGCACCCGATATGGATGTTAGATTCAATCGTTGGTCTCCGATTGTCGTCAGATCGCCATGAATGTTGTAGGTGTTGATTGTCCTTCCCCTTCCTTGCTTTTATCGCATGAATGGCATGAATGTGAATGTGAAGTCTGGATCTCACCCAACATAGCACGAGTAGGATAGTTGCATTCCGGACGGATGTCGGATCTATCCACTTTCGTTCATGCGCACGCGCGCGTACGACCGTGAGTTCGAGGAAACTAAGTCACAGCATACGCGCACGTCTGCATGAGCCGACCTCAAATTTATCATAAGGATGCGGGAAATCGCATTAATTAGCCAGATATGGCCGAAGGAAGTCCCTTTTGGATCACCGATTGTGAAAACCTGAGGGATCCGAAGACGACGGGGAAACTTGAGAAACCCGGAATTCCCTTGTCTGACAGAGAACGACCGATTGTGCGCAGGGGATTTCCACTGGGCTATAACCCGCGACCCTAGGGGCCCGGACTACCCAGATACAGATAGTACTCAATACTACATATCCCCAGGCTTCGTCGTTATTACCACCAGCTTCCCACCCTTCCATCTCCTCCTTCCATATCACCAGCTCACAGTGGTACCGTGGAATTCCATAGCTCGCTATTGGCCCAGCCCACCGTTCGAGGACTGCCAACAGTACCAAGCACGCCAGGCCTCGGGATCTACCCGACGAACTCGAACCGAAGCTGAGCAGCGATTGAACAGCCTCCGCCTACGACCCGGCCCGTCGGACTCCGAAGCTTGTTACGAGCGGCGCCGACAGCAGCGCGACAGCCACGGTGTCCCACCAATCCACCAGACAAGGGACCGACCATGGCAATGCAACTGGTCGAGGCCATAGCCCCATCCCCGAAGGCCGAAACGCCGAATACGATCCATGCGCCCCATTTTGCACCATTGTCCCTAAAACCCGCCACAGGAGATCTCAGTTCCGACCTGGGACTCCACCCCCACTTTCCTAAAATCCTTGGCACACCCCCTTTTCGCACTTCCAGGCCCCCCATCCTACTCCGATCAGGAAGTCGCGTTGGGCGTGAGGTTGGGCGTCACAGCAGGTGCGGGACTATTCGTGGGAGAAACTTGGATAGTCCAACAAGAGACGACGCTCAGTAATTCTCATTCAGGTACAACCCTCTCGACACATAGCTTTGGGAAGGTTTGGGAGAGTAAACAGTAATATCTTAAATATCGATGTCTCTATTTATATATAGATAGGCCTATACTATAGACCATAGGACTGTCTGTTAGGTCGTGGTCTCTATGGCGGCAGCTAACGCAAATTCTTCTTGGACTGAAGTGGAAAAGTTAAGAGTGAAAGAACTGATAGCAAAATGCTATACAGACGGAGTATTTTCGGAAAATCTTGCACCGAACACGGTTGAAATGAGTGAGGACTATATCAGTGTCACGATCAACCCAGAAGTCTATCAAATCCAAGCCGAATGGATGAGGGAACATGCGGTGACTATTCTCTTCGGAGACGACTCGACATCCTTGCCGATTGACGTTAAGAAATGGCTGGTTCGCATTTATGAAAACGGATGGGCATCTGCTGGTGACAGCGCTGTCCCTCCGAAACGGGGCTTATTTCATAATGAAGGAAAAAACGTAGTGACTTATGTTGCACCCGCGAAGGAAGTAGTAGCATGGATGTTGAGAGTGGCCGAAACGAAAATCGAGCTTGATTCGAAACATTACAAGGTTTCTTTTCGTCCATGGATGTTGGAGCACGAGTTGTGGGAATGGAGGGAACTTCAAGTCGCTAGGTTCAAATTTTTTTGGATCAGGTGTATGCAAGTCCCGGTAGGGGCTCTCCCCCATCTTTCCAAAGCCGTACAAGACGCGTTCGGAACAATAATTAAGGAATCCTCGGCCTTCGCTGACAAGTTAAGTCTGGATTTGGTCAATATCCGCTTTGACTTAGAGTCAACAGCTCGTTTAAGATACAAACGATGCTTGATTGTGGACATGGGGGAATATGGGTATGTGGAAATCGATGTGGTATGTGCAACCGCCCCGTGGTGTCCCGCGTGCAGGAAGCACTTTCATTACGAAGGAGATCTCGACTGCATTGCGGGAAAGGGAAAATCGTATGCCAATGTGGTTAAGGCTTCCAGTTCCGGGAAAGGGAGAGGGGGGAAAGGTGGAGGGGGGGATAGAGGCAAAAGACAGGGGGAGGAAAAGAATGAAGGGGGCCGTAGTGAGAAGATGGATGATAGTGGTAAGAATGGAGGTGGGAGTGGAGGGAAACAAGAGACACATAGAGAAGAAGGGGGTGAGATTGGGGGAGGTGCTGGAGGGACCAGCTCAGAAGGGAATGGTAACAGGGTGCAGGACCCCCCCCCCCCCCCCCTCCTCTCCCGACAAGGAGGATGGGAGTGGAGGAAGTTGGGTTAAGAACCTGGATGAAAGGGGAGATCGGGTGGAACGGGATTCGTCAGGCTTGTTTCACAAAGGAAATAAAGGGTTTGGAAACAGCCCGGTTGCGATGGAACTGGATCGGGCGATGGAACTGGATCGGCCTTTGGTCAGAGAAAAGAGAAAAAGGGAAGAACAGCAGTGGGAGGACGAATAAATTTTGTCAGAAAATGAGGCAATCAAAGCATGTAAGGCCTTGGTTCTGTTCAAAGAAAGGGAAGTAGGCTCCAGATCTCCCTCCCCCTCTCCCCCCCCATCCCCCTTCGGGCCCTTAGGCTACTTGAAATCCGCAGATGAAGAGGATAAGGAGAGTGAGGAGGAAGACGAGGAGGATGAAGACCTGGACACATCCTTCCCCCTCGAAGAAAAAAAGAGACGAGTTGAAGAAGAGTTGACAGGGGTTAACAGGTCAGGGAGGGTGGGATCTCAGAAAAATATGAAGGGTGAGGAATCACCGGTTTTAACTCCTAGCTCCTCCGCCCCCCCCCCCCCCCCCCCGAAATAGAAAGAAAATGCCGAGCTAAGGGGATGAAGGCTTTGTTGACTGTTCGGGAGACCTCTCCGAATCGGAAAAAGAAGTAAGGGACTTGCTCGAAGATATTCCCTTATATGATTCTAAGAGGGACCCCCCCTTTTCCCAGTTGGAGGGTCCGAAAATGAAAGGAAAAGAACCAAGAGGCAACACCTGCAGATCTGGGAAAGGAACAGCTGTGCTGGGTGATAGGGAAGTGCGGAACGAAAATGTGTCAGGCTCAAGACAACTTAAGACATCTCTATCAGGGGCCCAGCCGATGAAAACCCTTATGAAGGAATCGAAATCCAAAGGACAGGTAGAGGAACGTGCGGTCCCTCTCATTTGCACACATTCACCGCATGGTATAATGGTTTTGACAAAAATTAGATTGGATGAATCGTTGGCCCTCCCAGTTGTCCCGACAGAAGGACCCCCGTTGGAATCCCAACTCACAGAATGGGTGGGGGAGCATATATTGGAGGGAAACGGCAAGTGTTCTATTCTACCAAAGCCAAAGAGAAGAAGGTTCCTCGACACTTCTGGGGACGGACACACGACAGTAGTCACAGTACTACATATCTCCTTTCTTGCTCTCCAGGCGGATTCGACAGCTAGAGCTTAATTTAAAAATTCGAAGTATTTACTGGATCCCGCTGTCTCACTTCCTGGATGTAGGGACAGATACGTTGTACGATATTGAGATTACAAAAAATGTCTCTGACCTGGGGGTGGCTCAGTGGTTGACGCAGACAAATGTGATTGACTTTATTACAGCGCCTTTTGCAGACGCCTTGAACAAAAAGCAGTCCCCCTCTGGATTGAAATCCCAGGGCGGGACAACTGAGCTGAAGTAACCCAAAACCAAGAACCCCTCTTCTTCCCGCATCCAATCTCGCGGCAAGGGCCTGTTGAATGGCCTTGCCCAAAAAGATTAGGATAGCAACGTGGAACGTTAGAGGCCTTGGTGACACAGGGATCAAATGTAAAAGAGCAAGAGTACGCAAGTGGGTACATTCTCAAAACATTCATATCTTATGCGTTCAAGAGACCGAATTAAGTGACTCCAAGATACTGGACCTACAACATTGGTAGGACGGCCCTCAGTTCTGGTCCCCTGCTGTGGGTTCGAGGGGCGGGGTTGCGATACTAATTAACAAAGATTTGAATGTCACATTGATTGATTACTTTGCTGACCCAGATGGCAGATGGGTATGGATTAAAATCGAGGTGGAAAATGAAGAATGGGGGATAATGTCAGCTTATGCGCCCGCCATTTACAATGTTAGAATAAATTTCTTTGCTGATCTTCCCACTTGTCTCCCCAACACGGAGAATTTGATTCTTTTAGGGGACTGGAACACGATCTTTAATCCTGGGCTAGATTCACTGAAAGTATCTCCAATCAGACATGACACGCAAATCCTCACAGAACTTATGGACTCACAAGTACTGGAGGACGTCTTTCGTACTCTCAATCCTGACTCATGTGGCTTTATGTGGTATGGATCGAGACCAACTAAAAACAGACCGGCACCCAGAAAACACCTTGATTTCATACTAGCAAGGCTGCAAGGGGGTCCCCGTGGGATAGATGTATGTCTTGTGAATACTATGTTCACTCCCTGTCAGATCATTATCCAGTTATTATGGATATTTTGTCAAAGGATTTCATTGACAGACACCGGTCACCCTTCCGTTTAAATGTTAATCTATTAAAGGATGAAGGCATAACTAACTGGGTTTCACACCACATGGAAACTTAGATGCAAGCCCAGGATCTATTCAACGATATTAACACTTGGGCTGATAAAGGCATTGGAATACTGAGAGAAGCTTTGGTACAGTTTTCTAGAATGAAGGCGACCAATAAAGTATGGAAAGAATTGTCCCTCCAAAAGTTGATTGAAAAAGCGGAATCCCTTATGGGAAGTGATCCATTTTCGGATTATTATTGGACTAAAGAAAGAAACAAAGCCCTTCTAGAATTGGAAAATGTACATCTCCAACAACAGAATGAATGGTTGGATTGGCTGCGCCTTAGAGGAGTTATAGGGTATGATAGAATGGCGAAAATTTAATGTCCTTTAGAGATCCCTTATTCTTCGCCAGATTAAACCATTGATGAGAGAACTTACACACCCCTTTGCTTTAGCGGCACCTGTAGCAGAAGATACTGTTTGAATGTGCTCATATGCACTAGAATATTTTAGAGACATTGTCTCCACCAGGAGATCCTTCGACCCCCTTATTGTGACCTTGCGGAATATTCCAACTTTTGGGACTCATAACTGCAGACCATTTCTCCCACAGGGAAAGCCAACCTAGATCAGCCTATCATAGAGCAAGAGATCCTCTATGTCGTTAAACAGATGGCTAAGGGCAAATGCTCTGGCCTAGGCTCTGGCCTCGATGGCCTTCCCGTGGAGTTATTTTTGGCGTGTTTGCCCTCTCGTCCTTTGCCCCCTTTTTGTGCTGGGGAATTTCCAAAAAATTTCATCAAGGGAATGATCTCGCTGTTATATAAGAAAGGGGACAAGAGGGAGGTCCGCAACTGGGAGAGACGGTTAACGGAGGCCTCAATTTTCAGACCACTTGTCAGGCCATTTATAACAAAACCCAAGGGTCATTTTAACCAAACTTGCCACCAATTCATAGAGTGGAGATCATTCTAACTACTTACAAAAACAAAATTGAAAAAAGAACTTTAAAAAGCTATAAGACAGCAAGGCAAAAGTGTGTTCTCATGCAAAATTCACTCATTTCAGTTTTCAGGATTTTCATGATTTTTCAGGGCTAGCCAAAACAGTCAACTCCAAGACCCCAACAAACACCAAACTTGGCACACACAGACCTTGACCAAAAATGAAATAGGGCAAAAACAACGAACACAAGACCTTTAAACTTTTACTTTTTCATCCAGTGTTAATGTCTGAGTTGAAACCAGTGTGAACAGGAAGGAACAGTATGCATGAGAGGGCTGGGCGGTGATCGGCCCTGCCTCTACCTGTCATGAATCATGAATTTGTCAAAGCCAAAGGCACGAGTAACCGGAACCACTGATGCAATTATGCAATTATGCAATTATAGGCTGTCGGTTATCGACTTTCAGTCACATCTATCTGTTTGTTCTCGTGTGTTGTCGTGTTGTGCCGTTAGCTGTGGTATTGTGTAAACTGTGTAAACTGTGACGTGCTGTTAGTACGTGTGCTGTTAGTACGTGTGCTGTTGCGTGGAGCTCAGGTGCATCATGATATATTGCAATGTACAGTGTGAGGTGTGGTTGAGAGTGTTTCTGGGTGTATAGTGTGAGTGTGCTGTTGTGTGTGGAGAACAGGTGTATTGTGTCTATTTGTTGTCGTGTGTTGTTGTGTTTTGTGCTGTGCAATTGTGTAAATTGTGTATGTGCTGTTTGATAAAAGTCAGGCGCATTGTGCCACATTCCAATATATGGTGTGAAGTGTGGTTAAGAATATTCCTGAGCATATTCTTATGGTGCTTTGAAGAGTGCAGGTCGTAGAGTGAGCCTGACCGACGTGAATACGCCGCGAATGAGTTTGCCTGTTGTTCAACCCTGCCGTTGTCC
>BFEA01000159.1:2533295-2553851 GCA_003427395.1 Chara braunii | reverse complement strand
TTTTTTTTTCAACAGAAACATTCACGCCGGTGGTAGCGGTGCTGATAAGAGCAAACACCACTACCACTCGGGGAAAGGCTCCATCTATTGGTGGGGAGCATCACCTGCTGGAAAGCGGGTCCAACGTCCCCTGAACATATGAAACAATGTGATCAGAAAGCATCAAGAGGACAAGTCCTGCCGACATTGATTACCCTGGAGACCAGGGGATTAACCGAGCAGGGCACTGAGTATACTCTGTCTATTAGAAGACGCCTAGATTGTGGGATTGGCTGGGATTGACAAGGGTAGGGAACCTCTTCACCTCATACACGGCGCCAGATAATTACTGCAGTTTACTAGCTTCTCTACTCCCTACCAACTCCCGAGAACTGTCGACTGGGAACCCATGCAACCACTGCCTTTCGACCAAAAATTGAGAATCCCTGAAGCCAACAAGGGCAGTGGCAGTGAGGACTGTTGAAAATATTAGGACTGATGTTGACACCTGCGGACTCCTACCCAGTCTCTCTCTCATCTATCAACCCTCTCTCCCAAACCAGTCCAGGCCAACTATACAATTTGAAGGGGGGGGGAAGAGATCGGGGAATTCATGGGCAGGTTTCAATGGGATAGTTGCATCTATCCTTGTCCAGTTGTTGAACAGGAGCCGGTAGTCCCTGACCATTCCCGACGACCTGCGGAATGACGCCTTTTGGCTGGCTCTCCTGGGGGTGTGGAGGAGCCTCCCCCTACCGGATAAAACCCCACCTGTGAGATGGGAGGAGGTCGCTCGGCAACCGCTCTTTGGGAACAGATGGCTAGTGGACTCCAAGGGGCAGACCCTCCACTGCAGTGATACACCCTGACAAAGTTGGGTCAAACAAGGAATAACAAGGATCAAGGACATTTGGGACACAGACAAAAGAGAGTGGGTCAGCCCGGGGCAGCTAAGGGGGAAACTGCGCTATTGCCACCACCTGGCGGAGTCTCTAGAGGACTTGATAGACAAAATCCCCCTGGAATGGTGAAAGATCCTTAGGAAAGGCCCCTCCTTACAACAAGAAGACTGGGTAGCCTTCAAGGAACGTCCCGGGGAGGTAGGCACGATCAGGCAAAACATCTCAAATGAAATGGTGCGGGTCGATCTCCACCAGGTGGGATGGAATAACGAAATCCGAAAAAAGCACCCGGAGGAGACAATGATTTGCCCGAAATAAGAGCTATTTAGAATTAGAGTTCTGCAGGAAAAAGAACAGTTGATAGCTTACCTTCCACAAGTTTCAGTACAATGTCTGGCTTTCGACCCGGCAGAGTGGAAATGGTCATCACCTTCGTATAATGGCAGGACATTTACACAATCCCTGTACGGTTTATCCGTTAAAGCAACCTACAGGCTTCTCAGGCCACGAATAAACTTGCGTGACCAGGTGGAGAGTCGTTGGATGAGACATCTGAATGTGCGTAAAGCCGCCCTGAGGACAATTAAATGGTTTAATCTGGTCAAAGAAAAGCCAGCCAATGTTGCTTCGATGCAATGGCAGATAGAGCACCGCTGCCTCCCCACTAACGACTGGCTCATAAATAGGACACGGTTGGAGCAAATGGGAAAGGCTCTACCATGGTGTAGATTGTGCACCGATGCATTTCCATCCAGGAAACGGCCTGAAACCATCGAGCATATATTCCTGCAGTGCCCGGGTGCAATCTGGCTGTGGAGATGGTGGGAYAGAATTTGGAGCCAACTYGAAACACTAGCCCCATGRYCGTGGGATTGGAAAGCCCTGCTCTGTGAAGTATGGTCCGAGGTGGGGACGGACGACTTCACCAGTAACATGTTCAAACTGGGACGCAGGGCGGTCCTCTGGGCCCTCTGGAGGCGGCGATGTACCTATGAAATGGAACAGGTTAGACTAGACGGTCCGGACTTTATCGACAGTATCCAACAATAGATCCAAACAGAGATCGCTGCAAAATAGGAAACTGCTAAAGCTCAGATACAAACGCTAATCTCAAAACAAGATATTCAACGCAAGATCCTTCACTTTTCATCCAGCTGGCTGGGGGGGGACAAAGGGGGGAGGATAGGGAGAGTGGAATGGAACGGCGAACAGGGACCCTCGCTGCTTGTCTGGGGGAGGCAGGGGAGGGGTTGCCTAGTTGCATGGATATTTTCTTGGGGATCGACCATCCTCTGTTCTCCAGCCACATTAGCGGATCGCACTCCGCCGACGCGGTCGAGTCCTCGTACGTCGTCACGAATTTGTGAGCGCCCCGCGAAGGTCCATCGCCATTGCCTCTGCATGCCGCAACGCCTATGTGTTTGAGTCGAGCACACCCGGTGAACGTCGTCAGAGACTTGGGGTTGAGGTTACCGTGGTGGTGGCGAGTTGGTAGGTTGTTGTATTTTTGTGGTTCATGAGCATTGCAACACACGTGCCGATGGAGGGCAGCAACGCGACAGACGTGCGAAGTTGACGACAATCGAGAAGACGGCCATGGCGGCGGCCGTGACGACCGTGCTCTTTCGGATCCGCGCACGAAGGAGGAAGACGCTTCATCAAGTCCCGGACGAAGGGCTGGATACCGTGGCCGTCACCGAGGCTGCAGTTCAGGTTTGCTGCACCATGGGTTGCAGTGTTCTTCCACGAGCGACGCCGAGGTGGTGGATGAAAAGGAGGACGGGGGGGGGGCATGGGAGGATCTCAGGCAATGCGATGATGCGATGGAGGAGTACTTTTGGGGGAAGTTGCGTATGTCGCCACGTGTCTTTCGGGCGATGGCGATTGCATCCAGTACGTACGAACGGCCGCGGGATGCGCTGGCGATGTCAATGTCGACTACAGTTGGTGTCAATCCCTCCTCTTCTCTGCCGGAGGCCTTCGATAGAGGTCGGCCATCAACGATAGAGGAAACACACGTGGAACAGGAGGACCACGACAAGTAAAATTGTAACAAGGAGCAGCAGTGGCAACCTTCAATAGAGGTCAGCCATCAACAACACATACGACAGGGCTGTAATTCTATGACGACTGTGAAGGTCCACCGCACGGTGACGATAAAGGGAGCAAACGGTGGAGGACAGCATACGGTACACGCACTCTAACGGGCCGTACACCCTTGCACTGCGAGCCGGGCCGTGGCCTGCGCAGTGGCTTCTGGAGTGGTCCATTGAAGACCTTCAATTCGCCTGCCGCCCGTCCATGCTGATGTCCTTCTTCACATACCACCTCTTACGTGCACGTCCAAGCACCCTGCCGAGGATGCAGACGTGGAAGAAGACGACAAGGACAAGCACAAGGATGCGTCGGAGCAGCAGCGGCAACCTTCGAAAGACGTCGGCCATGAAAGGCAAGTGGGGAAGGGCAGTAGCTAGACGACGGCGGTACACCTCCAGCAAACAGCGACGAAGAGGGCTGCAAACGGCAGACTGCAGCATGGGACAAACACCTTGTAACGTTTTTCCTCGCGGAATACAGTGGGCAATCGGAGCAAGGAGGGTCGGCTGAAGTATTCAAATTTGCCGACCGTTCGACCCCTTTCCGTTTGGCGGCACTGTGAGGGAGAACACTGGTCTACGGCGTCCGCGGGGGCCGGCCGGCCACCAACGGTTACCGCTGGAAGGTTCCTGGAAGCCAAACGTTGAAGACCCAAGATGTCTGTGCGCTGCCCGGTAGGAACTCCAATGGACCAGCCGACGAAAATTTCATGCCAAGGACGGGTGCCCTCGCCGCTCCGATTATCGCGGATCCTTGACCTCCCAAGGGACCTCGGGAGGTCCCGTGGGGAATGCCACCAAATGGCTGTAGCCCGAGGAGGCCCCGAGGATTCCCCAAGGAAATGTTTTCACTTTTGTTTTTCGTTTTCATCCCCGAGGACAGGTGGAACGAAATTTTCTTGGGGGGATTCATGCACCCGGGGAGTGTCTAACGAGCCCCTAAGCTTTTCAGTTTCCTAACGGCATCGGACTATGGGCCTCGCCTCACCACTCTCGAAATGTGAAAAAGACAAAAATGTGCGGGTGCATCTGGCCATGTTCTAGCGGGAGGTTCATTCCCATTTTGCACGTTTCAAGAGTGGTGTGGCTATGCCCTATATCTTCAACCAGAGACAGCAAATCTGCGGCAATTCTGCTCCTGGCCCAAAGCATACAGACAAGCATTCCACCAACAACACCACAATTAAAGTTTTAGTAGTGATCCCCCTCCCCCCCCCAAAAAAAAAAGCTTTAGTAGTGTTTTACTAATTTTGGTATTTCTATACAAAATATTTACAACTTCGCACCCTCACCCTTCCTTCCGTTTGGCCGAAAAGACCCCTGAACAGCATTTGATTGGCAATGCCCCATATTCATGCAGGTTGTCTTTTTTTCCCTCATGCATTCATCTCAGGCTTCAGAACTACTGAGGGCTGTACTCACACAAGGGTCCTCGCTGCACTACTCTTGAATCTTGAAAAATCAAGAGTTTTTCACTGCTGCACTCACTCTTGATGCCGCGTCCTGGGCCAAGGTCCCACTAGCAAGAAGGATAGGATCGAGCTCCTGAATCTGGATTTGTTTTATGCAGAGATGCAGAAGAGCAGTTCAATCTCGATTTCCTGCACATCTCCATATACTCGGGGATTCAGGCATTCTATCCGATCCTCTTTGCTAGTGGGACCACGCCCCTGGATTTCTATTCAAGATCTGTCAGATTCACTCTCGAAAACATCGAGAGTGAGTCATCGCTGCACTAACTGTGGAAAACTGCTCTTGGTCCGGCGCTCCAAGAGGGGTCAGAAATGGCCCCTCGGACGAGCTCTCGAAGTTTCCACAGTTCCCGCCTGCAGGAGCTTTTTTTTCAAACGAGGCCGACGGGTCCCTTCATGCGGTTTGCAAATTCGAGAGTTGGCCTCCAGTCTCCGTGGACAAATCGTCGCTGCCCTGTCGTGTAGTGTCTGTCCTACAGTCGAGAATGCTCAGGAGAGTGGAGAGTCCGGAGTAAGTGCAGCGACGACAGCACTTGATGCCAATCCAGGAGTCTGACAGCGCTAGACGAACTCTTGAAAATTTTCACGTGTCCAGCGTAGTGCAGCGAGGCCCAAGGACTTCTTTACTTCTTTCTCGATCTTGTTGTGACCAGATACATTCTAGCACGTCCGTATATGTGGTCAGATACATTTCACATTTAAAATAGTGCTAGTGTGAACATGCCCTGAACCTGTTAGATTAGTTATATTGTAACCATGAATCACAAGAAAGATGGCCCTCGCTGCACTACTCTAGACTCTTGACACTTTTCGGGAGTTCGACTAGCATTGGCAGAGAGGTGAGACTCTCAAAATACACGTCTTCGCTGCACTTACTCTAGAACCTGTGACACTAGATGAACTCTCGAAACCCTGGGCGTCGTCCTGCTCGACAGAAGAGCTGCACCACTGCGCTACGGACAAAGTCTGGCCTCTGGGACAGGAGGTCCACTCTCGAAAAACGAGCCTGTTGGCGGGCAACTCCCCAGGACACTTGCAAATTTGGTATTTGCAGGCGGGAGACTCTCGACGTTTAGAGAGTGGCGTTGTAGCAGTGTGGCTTCTGACAGCTCTCCACCGTTGTAGCGTGGCTTCTCACAGCTCTGGATCGGGTTTCGAGAGTTTCCTGACCAAGAGTAAGTGCAGCGAAGACCCACACTCAAAACTGCGAGAGTCTAGAGTAGTGCAGCGAGGCCCAATATCCAAGGTACACATCTGGGTGAGACTTGGATCCGCATGACAACACTTCGGGGTTTCCAGAGTTTCCTGATCGAGAGTAAGTGCAGCGAAGACCCACACTCAAAACTTCGAGAGTCTAGAGTAGTGCAGCGAGGCCGGATATCCAAGGTACAGATCTGGGTGAGACTTGGATCCGCATGGCAACTCTTCCCCTTCCTCGTCCCATTGGGCCTGGCTGCACTACTCTTCCAATGTGCAAAATGAGACTGAATCCACCCCAAGAACATGCAAAGATGCATTGCCATCTTTTTTGTCTTTTGTGCATATGGAGAGTAGTGCAGCGAGGCCCATTGTTGTTGGATCCTGAGCCCGGGAAGGAATTTCTCAAACATCTCTACCCGGACGTATTTGGGGCCATAAACCAGCTTAGGCTTGTGCTGGAAATGGGGCGCAAGATTCCGAGACAGGCTGAATGTACCTGGTCTATTGGCAGTGGCAGATACATTTGAACTGTTTGAAATTTTGAATGTATGGGGACCTTTACCACCAACCCGCATCTGGGATGCAGTGCAGTGGAGCGACAGCTGCTGCAAAACACCCACACAAAGAAACAATGAAAAGAAAGAAACAAAGAAAGAAAGACGGAGTGAGAGAGAGAGAGAGAGAGAGAGAGGTGATGGTCGTACTTGGCCCTCTAATAACAGCGGAATGTGGGACAAAATGAAAGATGCCCGAAGGGATAAAATAAAAACCAATTGTCATTTATAAAAGTTGGCAAGTACTGAGTGTTGTGCAAAGCTGGTCCAGTACCCGGTACGGGTACATCGCAAAGATCACCCGCCCAAGCGACGTGAAGCGTATTCTGCAAAGTTTTCTTACTGTCATAGGGGTATTCCGCTTTACGGGCATTTTGGCATATATTTCATCTTCGAGGGGCACAAGGTAAATTGGCCCAAAAGACAAAAGGAAAAGGAAAAAACTCTCTCTCTCTCTCGCGTGCAGCCCCTCGCCCCTCTCTCTCTCTCTCTCTCTCTCTCTCTCTCTCTCTCTCTCTCTCTCTCTCTCTCTCTGTGTGTGTCTGTGATCACGATCGCGTGCAGCCTTTTCCTCTCTCTCTCTCTCTCTCTCTGTGTGTGTGTGTGTCTGTGATCACGATCGCGTGCAGCCTTTTCCTCTCTCTCTCTCTCTCTCTCTCTCTCTCTCTCTCTCTCTCTCCCATAACGGCGCGCGTGCACGCCAGCGCGCCATCCGACGCCACTGCTCTCTCTCATCTCTCTCTCTCTCTCTCTCTCTCTCTCTCTCTCTCTCTCTCTCGCCCCTCGCCTTCCTCTCTCTCTCTCTCTCTCTCTCTCTCTCTCTCTCTCTCTCTCTCTCTCTCTCTCTCTCTCACACNGTGTGTCTGTGATCACGATCGCGTGCAGCCTTTTCCTCTCTCTCTCTCTCTCTCTCTCTGTGTG
Source organism: Chara braunii (assembly GCA_003427395.1). Lineage (NCBI taxonomy): Eukaryota > Viridiplantae > Streptophyta > Charophyceae > Charales > Characeae > Chara > Chara braunii. The sequence goes on along the minus strand of BFEA01000159.1, from coordinate 2,546,727 downwards.
TGTGTGTCTGTGATCACGATCGCGTGCAGCCTTTTCCTCTCTCTCTCTCTCTCTCTCTCTCTCTCTCTCTCTCTCTCTCTCTCTGTGTGTGTGTGTGTCTGTGATCACGATCGCGTGCAGCCTTTTCCTCTCTCTCTCTCTCTCTCTCTCTCTCTCTCTCTCTCTCTCTCCCATAACGGCGCGCGTGCACGCCAGCGCGCCATCCGACGCCACTGCTCTCTCTCATCTCTCTCTCTCTCTCTCTCTCTCTCTCTCTCTCTCTCTCTCTCGCCCCTCGCCTTCCTCTCTCTCTCTCTCTCTCTCTCTCTCTCTCTCTCTCTCTCTCTCTCTCTCTCTCTCTCTCACACACACACACACACACACACACACACACACAGAGGCACAGATGCCTCGCACACGTTTGGGCGCTCGCGCGAAGCGCGTCCGTGTCTGACCCCCACCTCATTCTCTCCCCTTCCCCCCTCCCTATTCTCCTCACCACTCTCTCCTCGCCGTCCACTCTCCAAGTCCCTTCACCATGCGTGACGGCTAGCGTAACCCCTAAAACCTGTTTTTCCCCCGCCTCCTCATCTCCCTTCACCTCCATCTTCTCGAATGAGCGTGGCCACGCTCTTTCCCCCAGGGTTAATTTCGCGAGCCCTACGGCTTTCTTTCGTCTTCTCCGTTGAATGAACCTGGCGCGTTTCCTACGTCGGGTTCTTTTCCCAATTCCCTTTTCCCCATATAAATTTGACTCTAGCCTAGAAGATTTGTCGGATTCATTTCATACTTTCATACTTCTACTCACCCCGGTCCGGGGGCTAGGTCCCACTTACGCGAATTAAGCGATGTTCACCGTAGATAGCGAAGATCAACGGCCAGATTCTCGTAATCCGTGCAAGTGCGACCTTGCCCACGTTCGTCCCTGGAGCTCCCGCCCCAACACAGTCTGTCGTTTCAAAAAAAAAAAGAAGGGTATCGCCTAACTCCGATTTATTACATTACAGCGTTCTCGGCGCCTTGTCCCCCATCACGAAAACAGCCTCCACTCGTTGTGCTATGGCGGGAAGCAGACCTTCACCGCGGCCCCTTTTTTTTGTATTGTACGGTTCCGTTGCGGCCATTTCATGCCCCATTATTTATTTATTTATTTATTTATTTATTTATTTATTTATTTATTTATTTCGTGCCCCATTATACAGTCCCCAGGGGCGTGGTCCCACTAGAAAAAAGGATCGGATCGAATGCCTGAATCTGGACGAGTTTATGGAGATGTGCAGGAAATCGAGATTGAACTGCTTTTCTGCATCTGTGGTTAAAGACATCCAGATTCAGGAGCTCGATCCTATCCTTTCTGCTAGTGGGACCAGGCTCCAGGCGGACAACCGCGTGCATGGGACGGCCCTTCGGAGCCATTGGGGTCTCTCGCCACCACTGTCAGCTGTCCACAAATTTGGAGAGTCCTTGGACAGATGCGCCATCACTCTACTACTGTCCTTTTATTTTTATTTTTATTTTTTATTTTATTCTATTGTATTATTATTATTATTAGGGATATTTTGCAATATACCCCCATAAGTTGAGATAGATGCCAAAATGTCCCTAAAAGATGTGGGTAGAGCGGAATGCCCCTCTGATAAAATAAATATTTTGTGAAATACCCCTGGTGTAGGTTGGACGCCCATCTTTGCAATATACCCCTGTCGGGTACCATCCAACTTTGTGAAATGCCCCAGTAGTTGACAAATTTTCCTAGGCACTTTTGCAAAAGGCCAAGGCCCAAATGGGGAGGTCCAGATTGCAAAGTTGCACACCCTCCTGACAGGGGCACAACACAAATATTTCGGCCCAAAAGGGCATTCCCCTCTACCCACATCTTTCAGGGGCATTTTGGCATATATCTCAATTACGAGGGTATTTTGCAAATTATCCCTTATTATCATTATTATTTATTTTATTTTATTTTATTTATTTATGTTATTGTATTTTATTTTATTTTATTTTATTTTATTTTATTTTATTTTATTTTATTTTATTTTATTTTCCACTACTGTCCTCGGTATTACTATGGGCCTCGCCACATCACTCTTGAAACAGGAAAATGTTCGCAGCCCGTCAATGTTGCGTTTTATGCCCCTGAGACATTGAACATTTTTCGTTGTCGTCACCAAACGGTGCGGTAGTTGGAAGGGTGGTGTATTTGCGGGGGGTCCAATTCGTGGGAAATAGGCAGTTCAAGGAAGTGCAGGACCGGTAGCTGCCCGTGGCATTAGGGCCTTGAAATTTCGAATCTGAAACGGCGTGGACGCAGGCCCTGTGGTGAGTTGGGGCGGGTTTTTAGGGGGGGCGCCGATTTGAAAGCGTAGGCGGGTCCAATCTTGCAGTTTTCGAGCGCCAACTTTGGCGATTTTTCGTACGCAGAATAATTGGAGAAAAGATCTGAAAATTTGATATCGGGTAGGCCAAGTCGTGATCTTTCCAGGAAAAATATCAACAAAATAAAATAAAATCGTTTACCACTCTGCCGGTTCTCCACTCTGTGCTACTGGTAGCCCTCATGGACCTGTGCTACCGGTCCCCCGAATTTCCAACGTCAGGTAGAGTAGTGGTTTGAATTCGAAGCCTGTCGTGGTCAAAATCGAAACAGGCCAAAAGCAGCGGCGGCCGCTCCCGTTCCCTTTGCGTTCACAAAGTGATAGTCTCCCTGTGTGCGCAAGGAGCGTGGTGCGTAATCGATCGAGGCGTTTTGACAAAGTGGCGTCGCGCCTGATTTCTCTCTCTCTCTCTCTCTCTCTCTCTCTCTCTCTCTCTCTCTCTCTCTNNNNCACACACACACACACACACACACACACACACACACACACACACACACACACACACACACAACAACATCAACAAACAAACCACGGGCTGCGCACCCGTGCCCTCAAGGTAAGTCAATTTCAAGAGTTGTCAGACGATTTCAAGGGTTTCATTTTTTAGAGTTTTAGGCATTTTGGAGAGTTTTCGGCCCACCGTAGGCCACACAACACCCTTGAAAAGTCGACAGTGCTGGACAAAGGATGCAAAAAGACAGAGGTACAGCTTTGTGTTTCCTGAATGGCGTCAGGATAACAGCCCGACGACTACTCTTGAAAATCAGTAGTCCCTCAAGGGTTCGGCCAAGGACGCTTGAAAACGCACGAGTCACAGGCAGGCTGGGGTTTCCAATCTTTCAAGAGACCCTCTTGAAAAAGGGTTTCAAGAGGCTGCCACTCTGACTGCTCTTGACTGCCCCAAGTTTCAAGAGGCTGTGTGGCGATGTAGCATCTCTTTAAATGAGTTTTTAAGAGAGGTGTGGCAAGGCGCTATCCAGGCACTCCAATAGGAAAAGACACGTCTACCCAGATTTGTCCGGCCCGACTCCAGGTACGCTCCGATTTCAGGGCCTTGCCACGAAAATAGTGGAGCATCCCCGCACTCACTCCCAAAAGTAGTGTGTCAGTGGGAACTCGGGACCTGTCACAGTTTAGATTCCGAGAGCACTCCCGAAATCCACTTTTCCTTCAGCCTGCAAAAGTGTGATTCCGGAAGACCTCGGCCAGTGGGCTCAAGAACTCTTGAACCCTCTCGAAGTCTGAAACGGAAATTCGTGTGGGAGAAGTTACTATCCCTATGGTTTGCCAACCTTAGATTTTGAGAGTGGTGGTTTCCGGAGCAGAGTATGGGCCTCGCCACACCTATCCCCAAAACTTGAAAAAGTTTGGGAGCGCTCGCAAACGTGGGAGATAGGAAAAAAAAGTTTGAGAGGCCTCGTCACGACACTGCGCTTTCGAAGGGGGCAGTCTCCAATTCGTCCGAAGAGACCCGACATTTCTGGAGAAAGCAGTGTGGCTGTGAGGCCGCTCCACAAACTGGTGGAGTGGGCGGGTGGTTGGCCCGACCAAGGTCTGAGAGGACCTTCACGGTTCAAGAGTGCTCTTGAACCGCTTACAACAAAATGGTGTGGGCAGATAGTTGTTGGTCGCAGCGCACTCTCCAGTTTCGGGCTGAAATGGGAGGAGTCTCGGACTACTCCCGAAATCGGCTGCTTTGCAGGCGGGGCAAGTCACAAAGTTCTAGTTCTGACAGCTCTCGAATTTGTTTCTGACAGCGATTTTCGGGAGTTGGTGTAGCGATGCTGCTTCTCTCCAAATCAGGGTTTTGGAGATAGGTGTGGCGAGGCCCTATGGCGAAGCACTCTCCCGAGTGGATTGTTGCGTCTTCTGACACTCGGGAGTGTTCCCAATTTTTTTTGGGGATTCGGGGGTGGTGTGGCGAGGCCCTCAACATCCCATCCTTCATTTGGGGAGGACCTTCCAAATAACCGAGGTTGCAGATGTGGAACTATCCAATGTTGGAGAGTGTATGTAGGTGAGTAGCAGACACCCATTCATGTGCCCTGCCTGATTGGCAGGGCCATAAAAAGAACAACAAGGTTTTGGACGTGATTGCGGCTAGATTCAGCACAAAGGTAAGTTTTTTTTTTTTTTTGGGGGGGTGCTTTTGCCCGCCCTTGGGACTCAACGAGTCTGGGGGATGAATGGGTTGTAGCAAGGGATAAAGAAGACGGTCGTGAACGTGGCCGCGATCGTGGGACGGTACATTTTATTGAGTGTGTGGTATGTGTAGGACTGTGGCACTGGGCTGCCCGTGTTGAGGAGGTATATGTTGGAGCAGTGCTACGAGGAAAATGACCATGAAAGTGGTTGTAAGTTTGCATAGGTGCATAGTTGAGGAGGTAACTGTGTATTGGAGCAGTGCTACGAGGAAGGGTTTGGTGCAACCTTTCCTTGATGCATGCGGCCTGGAAAAACCCCAGGTGCATTGGGCATTGAAGGGCCTTGGCCTTTTCAAAGGAAAAGCTTAATTTTGTGACCCTTGGTCTTTGCTCCAGATCAAGGGTTCGGGAGGAGTCCAATTTTTAGCCGGGGGGCTGAAATGCTGATCACACAACTCCAGCAGAAAAGGCAGCGGTTCCCTCAGCTGCCTCACATTATGTGGAGGTGCTGCCCACACTCATTCTGTTGGGTGTTGGCTAGATGTTGAGGGAGCTGAGGGAGGAACTGCTGGTGGAGATGCTGGTAGAGTTGGTGGTCTGCAAGGAGGTTGGGGTTGGAGTTGGGCAGCTACAACCATAGCAGGCAGCCAGAGCCATAATCGTAGTTCGCGACGGTGACGTTGAGGCCTTCCTAAGGGAAGGTGTTGCTGAAGTGTTGCGGCGGTGTGAAGGCCTCCCTAAGGGGAGGTGCTGCCAAATTTTCAATACGATGGCGGCGCAGTATTTTTTAATGTAGAGATCCTACCGAATTTTTGAGGTGGCAGACAACATTATTTTGGCGGGGAAATGTTGTCGGGTGACTAGAGTTGTCGGGGCACAAACCCTAACAAGGGTATCTGTCCGGTATTTCTCAAAGTCAGACGTTGTCTGGCTTCTGTAAACATGTTTTTGAATTGAATGACTTGATGAGATCGATGCTTGCCAAAAGTTTATTCATACTAGCCTATGACCGAGAGACAAAAACTTTTTTTTTAACCTTAGTAGTGCGGACGCTTGTAACGTCCGAGGATAATGGCGGTAATCAGCAGTGTGACCTGACAGACGCGATTCCTGATAGGGCCGTGGAAGCTCGCGATCATGGGAATGTTAAAAGTTATAGCCGCGCAATTCAAAGTCTAAGTAGGCTAAGAGGAATGATCGCGCTAGGAAATGGAACGGCAGCGAGGGAAGAAACGGGACGTTTGTTTATTTATTTTTATTAATTGATGGGCCTCGGGGTTCGATTCCACCAAGAATCTGGTGTGCCCAACACTTCAACCTGGCGGATCGAGTCTCTGCCCAAGCCATAGGCATGCGACTGTTCGTGCGGAGGGGTGAGGCAGGCAAAGCATGCCGCTGCCCTTTTAACTTTTGTGAAAGGAGCTGGCCCAGTAGGCTAATGCATCAGACTGCCATGTCGCAGATATGGGGAATGAGACATGACCGCGCTACGATTGGTGCTAGCTACATTATGGGAGCTAACTGTGGGTCAGGGCATCACGGCGCGACTGATTTCAGATGCGCGATCCTTAAGATCGCGCGGCTGAAATCGGTCGCGTGGATGAATATGGCCCTGTGCAAGGATGACAGGCATAAATTGAGAAATAATCTAAATGTTTTTCAATCCCCGAAGGGGATTTAACCTAAGTCTACAGTTTTTCTTTTTTTTAGGGAGGGGGGGAGGGGTCGTAGCTACGTTCCACGAAAATGAAGTGATCGTTGGCTTTGGCCAACGAGAAAAAAAAGAAAAAAAAAAAGTAAAGACGTCAAAGACTGGTTGTCGAAAACCCGATTAAGGGAGAAACTGAGGTACTGCCATATGGTGGGAGAGGCACTGGATACGATTATCTTCTCTCTCCCCCTAGATTGGGTCCGGACCCTTCGCAAAGGACCATCAGTGGAGGAAGGGGATTGGGTAGGTTTTCAGGGGACAGAGGGGGTGATCGGGAATATTGTATATACCCGACCAGCGAGAGTCGGGGAAGAACAGGAAGTGATTCAGAATAAGGGCAGATAACAACTTAGAACGAGTACAACCATATGAAACTGAATGGTACCCGAAGTCGGGGGTATTCCGTATCCAAGTCCTTAAAGAAAAAGATCAATGGAAGGCATATAAACCAAATAAGCCAATACAGGAACTCCCCCTGGATCCAAATGAGTGGATATGGACTATTCAATATAGTAAGGAAAGATCCGGGGAAAGGTGGTTATATACTCTTTCGGTCAAAGCCACTTACCGGATGCTGAGACCAAAAGTTAACCTGAAGGATGTAATGGAGGCGCGCTGGATGAAACATCTTAATATAGGAAAGGCTAACATGTGGCCAATTAAGTGGTTTAAGGCCAATAAGGATATGCCAACAAAACTAGCTTCGCTACCATGGCAGTTGGAGCACAGGTGTCTGTCAACAAATGATTGGATAATTGATAGAACGCACCTGGAACAAAAAGGGTTGGCACTACCCTAGTGCAGGCTATGTACATAATCTTTTTCGTCCAGGAAATGGCCTGAGACCATAGAGCATATGTTTCTGCAATGCCCGACAACAAAATTGTTGTGGAGGTGGTGGGACCGCCTCTTGAGACGAATGGGCACCTCACATCTCTGGCCATGGGACTGGAGAGCACTCCTCTGCAAAGCATGGGCTCCAGTGCAGGTTACCACCTTTAAGAAAAAATATGTTTAAACTTTAAAGTTGGACAGCGAGTCATTCTCTGGGCTATCTGGTGGCATCGCTGCACTTTGGAAATGGACGGGGTACACCGCGATGGCACATACTTCATTAACTCAATAAAGGAACAAGATCCAGAATTTCTATTTTCATCCGTATTGTAAAGTTACCTATCCCTATTTCCCCCCTCCGATCGTGAAAATATAAAAACTCACACAGGCGAAGAGGTACTAATGGTAGGCACAATCAAACAGGAAATAGTTGATGAAATTGAATTAACGAACTCCACGCGGCAAAACAATAATCARTCACACCAGTTTACCTGGTCTGCCACGTGGCCATTCCTATATTCTATACCCGTCGCAAGCCGTGAAATCGCCAAAAACACTTGGCAAAAACCCCGRAYWARATCCAGAATTTCTATTTTCATCCGTRTTGTAAAGTTACCTATCCCTATTTCCCCCCTCCGATCGTGAAAATATAAAAACTCACACAGGCGAAGAGGTACTAATGGTAGGCACAATCAAACAGGAAATAGTTGATGAAATTGAATTAACGAACTCCACGCGGCAAAACAATAATCARTCACACCAGTTTACCTGGTCTGCCACGTGGCCATTCCTATATTCTATACCCGTCGCAAGCCGTGAAATCGCCAAAAACACTTGGCAAGAGCAATTGATACGTGCCCTATGCTGCCAAGCACACCTTGCGACCCGATTATCCACCCATCCCACCCCCGGCATCCCCATCTTACCTTCATATTACAACACGTTCCGGTCATCCAACCCACTCACCCCCAATCGGACGCCACGTACACCGGGAGGGAGAACAAAAGGGGGATGTTGGGGAAAGAGGGATAACACTCGCTACTGCTATTACCGTTGTTGCAATCATTGTTATTCATAGTCGCACGCATGCTAATGTTCCCTCCTCCTATTCCATTATCATGATGAATGTAGTTGTTGTTATCGTTGTTGCCATTCCCGCCGTCCTCATCGACTTATCCTTCTAAATCTGACGAAATGATTTTTCATCCTCTACCTACTCTGACTCATTTTTGTCTAAGCTACCTTTGCAAGGACGGAAGGGGTGAATGATTTCACTCAAAGTTTGAGAGTTTCCCTCCCTTTATGAAACATCTGGGGCGGGGGTTCGTTACTTTAGGAACCGACCACATTATCGACCCAGAGTGGACCGTTTTTACGGGGGGATATTCTATCGATTTATAGGAGACGGCCCAACTTTTGAGATCCGAGTCTTGTGCTCGGGCACAAAGGAGGAGTACCTCAGACCACTTCCTAAAGGGTTGGACGCGCAATAACTAAGAGGGGTATCCACTTTCCTTAAGTCGCAAGCATAAGGGGACTAATTTAGCGACCTTACAAATGCCCGCCTTATGTGCCACCATCGAATGGGATACAAACGACTTAAAAAGTCCGATTTGTGAAAAAACTAATTTAATATGGACGCGCGTTAGGAGTCACTCTCATGGATGAATTCATGTCGTAAGAAATGTGAACATATGGTTGACAAATCCGGAAGTGGCATTCTTTGGGAAAAGGCAATCAACAAAACTCCTAGTTAACCCTTACTTTAGGCAGGCTACACGGGTTGTTGAAGTATGGTCGAACAGAAGATTAAAAATTGGATTGGAAGGCGCATGACAACAAATGATATTTCACAATAGGCCATTATTGCTACCCTCTTCGGATGCGATGTTGCTCATTTCATTCAGAGCAATGGATAATTTTCCAACAAAGAAGATAAACGAGAGAGTTTGTGATGAGCTATAAGATATCGCCATGCACAAGTTGCTCGCACCCACCTTCGCTCGAGGTACAAAGGACTAGTACAACTTAGGTACCATTAGTCAATATAAGAATGAAATGGATAACGTTGGAGGCTCAACTCGTCAACTTGAAGTCAAAAACTAAGATAACATGACTACCTTATCAACTATTTTTTATGTCCAACCCTACGTTGATTTAACTTCTGGTACTCGAAACTACTCAGTTCGTCCGCTATAATTTCAATTTTGTACTCTACCTTGTGATATGTGAACGTTTTTCTCCAAAACGTTTGTTCACGATACAGACTACGATACTCATAGAGACTATTTCTCTAACTATGTATGTCCTTTCATCGAAGTTGAATACGGTCCAACTATTTTAATATAGTTGAGTTTAGTAACTATCTTTTAAATAATATCTAAAGAACTAGGGTTATTTGGGGTTTCATGCCTTGTCGAAATTGTCTTAATCGACCGACTTCAGTTCGTAATTAGGAGATCAACGCCCTAGGGAACGAACAATATTCGCGTCTAGACAGCGTTATAACCATGCGTTTTTATACTACAGCGAACGAGCAAACGCCCTCGGCCAGAGATCCACCTGATGACCGATTGCAGACGTGTCAAAGTTTTTATGTTGGTTCCCTCGTCTAAACAACGTTATAACCATGCGTGTCTATACTACAACGAACAAGCAACCTGTCGAGGTCTATACTACATTTACAACTGCACGTAAAAACTTTCACACGTAGGTCAATAGCTCGATAGGGATGCGCCCCCGAGGGTGGTGACAACCCCGTAGGAAATGTAACTTGTGCCTCATGGGAACCTATCTTGTTGTAGGGGACCGTGAGAGGTACGGTTGACGCAACAAGTTAGACCGGCGAGGTGACAGCGTAACCACATTCGTCTCGGCGGCTTACAAAATTATTTTTTTCTCTAAGTTGCCTTTAGTTATTTTTTGAATCATGCGTGACGTGGTCATGAGAGCTCTCACTTTTGTGGAAAAGGCAGGATCCAATAGGCTCGACACCACTTCCATCTGATGACCGGTTGTTCCCTTTTCCAAAAGCCTCAGTTCCACGAGTGCTTGTTGTAGGTCGTTCACAATATCGCCAAGGACCGGTACTGCAAACTCATGTGTGACGTGGTCAGGAGGACTCTCGCTTTACGAGGGAACCTCTGTTCCACGAGCGCTAGACGAGGAACCCAGGTGTGGAAGTTTTTACATGGGATCCACCTTGTAACCATGCAGGTCTATACTACAGCGATTGAGTAAACACCCTCGGTTCTGGAACCCACGTGTTAAAGTTTTTACGTGCAGTTGCAAACGCCCTCAGCTATTGATCCACTTGATGACCAGTTGTTCCCTTTTCCAAAAGCCTCCGTTCCATGAGCGTTAGTTGTAGGTCGTCCACAATATCGCCAACGGTCAGTCCCCCAAAACTTTTTGCCCCTAAAACCCACTTGCACCTTGGTCACCCGCCACCGAAAATGCGACACCTTGATACGAACGCCAAAAACCATTGCCCACCACGGGGGTGTTTCTTCATTTTCTTTTAGATTTTTTACGACATAGATGCGCAAAACGCAACCCTAAGGTAGCCAAAGCAATGGAACGAAGCGCGTTGTCAACCGCATTTGTTCCGCAGGAGGACCCTCCCGACCACGTCACGCAAGATTTTGCAGAACTTTGTAGCAAAGTGTTGCCGCTCTGGCCGAGTGCGTCAGCCATACCTCTCGCGAACCGCTACGATAAGATAGGGTCACACGAAGTACAACTTACCCTTCATCTGTGGAAGTTATCACTATCCCTTAGGTGGTTGTATCCCCACCGAGCTACCGAACCATGTACGAAAGTTTTTCGTTTGCAATTGCAGAGATGGCCCAACCGAGGACGTTTCTCGTTTGCTGTAACATAAGGGGTATGCGCGGTTAACGCCCGAATCAGACCCGTACGTGAATCGTCACCGGAGGCGTCAGTCGTATAGGATGGTCAACCTAACCACATAATACACTTCACAAAGCAAAATCAGGCTTCATACTTGAATCACGCTTAGTCCCTTGTTCACATTCGACACATAACTTCCAACGAAATAATTAGGCGGGCTTAACATACGCGACTCTGAATAAATATCACAGCAACGTAGACTTCGTCATATCCACCAGCCATGGATGAATACCCAAGCGGTTACAATCATGGCGTACCATGTGGTTCCCATGACCACGCGATCCTCAAGGATTTTGAGGGTCGTGTTGGACACTCAAGCGTCGGATGACACTCGCCTTTGAGGGGTTATTCTCGTAATGTTAGACAATCACAAAGGCGATTGCGAGTCCTACCCTCTTCTGCACACTGTTGAGAGGAGTGGTAGGCCGGCCTTAACCCTTTGTGGTGGTCAAACGTCTTTGACTTTGGGAACGGGGCTCTATCTTCGGAGGGTCGTGTTAGATACTCTCAAGTGTTGGATGACACTCGCCTTTGAGGGGTGAATCTCATAATGCTAGACAATCACAAAGGCGATTGCGAGTCCTAGTCTCTTCTGCACACTATTGAGAGGAGTGGTAGGCGGGCCTCGACCCTTTGTGGTGGCCAAACATCTCTGACTTTGGGAACGGGGCTCTATCTTCGAAGACCTTCGAACAGGTCAAGGGGTTTGACTTTGACAATTGTCACAGAAATCAACGTTCAACCATAAAAATTTAAGGAGCAAAAGTAGACTGCACGAATACTCAAAAACATAAATATAACAGGGTTATTGGATATGAGGAGATCACTCTCATAATCACAGTGTGACTTCCTTCAAAATATAGAAATGATAAGAGATAATGTCAAATCCTGACTTCAAATCACAAAGCATACCTGCAATCATACTCAGAGCCAACATCGACATACCACACACTACCCGGGGTCAACTTAAACCATTTTCTGCATTCACAACCCTCGCCTTAATCACACAAGACCCAACCTTCGTCCAACCTTCCAAAAGAAAAACATCCGGTCTTTTTTTTTATGGCCATTTAATAAAAATCCAGATAAAAACCCAACAAAATAAATCAACCCATAGCGGCTAAGGCGTTAGGTTGAGTTGCGAAAATGACCTGGAAACCGATATGTTATCAAGCGATAATAGAAGATGACCCTTGTAGGATCAGCCTAAAGTTAGTCAAGCCTTTAAACAATCTGAAAAAAAAAGTGGCATGCAATACAACACATGTCAATGTTCAAGCTATGCTTGAGTGAGTCAGGAATAATTTTATCCTCCTACCTCATTCTTGATACTTGTTTAAAAAAATCAAGAATTTTGACAGCATCTCCCCTAGCCGAGGGGTAGATCGACGTAATTTTCAAACAACAGAAAAAATCGCATGATAAATAAAAGTTGAAAAAATATTTTATTAAAAAAAAAAAATTCTTATTTATAAATCATCCCAATGTTCGTCCAATTCCAAAATTTCAAGTTTTATTTGATAAGTTTCCGTCTAAATATGAGTTTTCCCTTCAAACTACATCTATTTGTTCAAGATGGAATTGAAGTTTGGACGAGTTTATGAAATGTTTTAATTAAACTTTCATTCTACCACAACGAATATTTTTTAAGTCATTTATTAAAGACTCTGAAAGTACAGTATTTAGGTCTCCCACATGAGCAAAATTTTACGTGAAGCAAAATAACTTCAACAAAAAGGTAACTTTTTTGAACCACTGAAAGCGGCGAGGAAAAAAATAAGTTTTTTCCAAAAAAATTACTAACAAGCGCAACACTGTTTATTAAGGAATCAAAATATGCAGTTTTTTAATTGTTTCAAAAGACCATGTGTATAGTCCTATAAGGCTATAAGTCATGTAGCATGGCAAACGTGTTCGAGGGTTTTATGAGCAGACTAACATGTTATCTTGTTTGTGACTACGTTTGCCTTAACATGTTCTCTCTTTTATGAGCAACCTTTTTTATTTACAAGATTTTTATTTTTATTTTTCGTCGAATTTTTATTTTTAACTTGGATTCGAGTCATTCGACTAATATTAATTTGAAGATGCATTCGATGCAAAAATTGTTTGTGTTATTGTTTTACACGACATGTATTTTTTTAGAACTGTTAGCTTCAAAATTGCTTTATAGGAATGTGTACTGTTGAAAACGACGTATAGTCCTATACATAAGTATTCAATAGAATTGTTTTTTTTACAGCTTTTGAGATCGCCTTACAATTGTTTTATTGGAATTGTGTTGTTTGCCGGTCTGTTGAAAATCGCTTATAATCCTATAACATAATATTTGCTAGAAAGGGTTTTCGACACATTTTTAAGATCGTTTCACTTTTTGCTCGATTTTTGGCCGAGTTGGCACATAATTCACATGAATGGCTATGATACTACCCACGGGAGCATTCAGGTGGTAGAGAGCGAAGGCCCTATCAACGGTG
>BFEA01000159.1:2471602-2486443 GCA_003427395.1 Chara braunii | reverse complement strand
CATATGAAAGAGAGGGAGAGAGAGAGAGAGAGAGAGAGAGAGAGAGAGAGAGAGAGAGAGAGAGAGAGAGAGAGAGAGAGAGAGAGGGCGCTCACCTCGCCGAGTCGAGCCAGGCGCGAAGCTCTGCGCCAGGGTGCATTGCACTGGACCAGGTTCTAGTAACAGGTTCATTCCCATTTATCCGGATACGTGTGTTGTAGCACGGAGGACTGACGCGTGCATCTTTCCATGTTCTAGCAGAAGATTCATTCTCATTTGACACATATGATGAGTAGCGGAGTGTCGCCCGTAGGTGCACACTCCAGCTCGTCATTGTGGTTCTCCGTCATCAACTGATTGTGGCAATCACGCTACCCGTCGAGCTCGTCACACTCAAAGTCTCCAACTTGCTTGTGACCTTGGCACGAAGGTCGTTGTGATCGACGGTGGACCGTGCTCATTTCCATCACTATAAACAGTAGAACAAAAATGAATCTGGTCAAGGGTTCGAGCCAAGTGCATTAGGGGAGTCGAAAAAAGACTAAAGTGACTTATTTGCTGATGAGAGTGGTACTAACGTGACAGTTGTCGATGATGCATGGTTGCCCCTAAAACTAAGGGCCTTGGTCTAGTAAGGATTGACAAATTGAGAGCTCTTTCTTGATTTTATGGTTGGTGGTGCATGGTCGTTCTTAGTAGGTGGTGAGTTTGCCTAGCCGCTTATGCGGACCGACGAGATCTCAATTTGCGGACATGATGAAGATTAGTAGATTTTTTTTTTTTTTTTCTCTCCCAATTCGTTGTTGTATCTGTCTTTGTATCACCCGTGCTAATGTAAGGACTTCCACTGTTGACTTTTCGATGGACTACAGTTGGGTTCTCACGTATAGCTGAAGTGTCACAATGGATTAATACTGCGTGATTGAGCATGGCATTGTTGCTGCTTCTAGTCCGGACTGTCGTTGCTGCTTTGCCTTTAGGTATTGACACCTTTAACAACATAAACTTTTTTCATAATTAGATAATCATTTTATAGTAAAATTACATTATAAATTTCAAATTTTCATTCCATCTTGAAAAATGTCATTCCAATTTTAAAATTTTCCATCTTACTTGAAAAGTTATCTTCCAAGAATGTGGTATCCCTTCTTATTTGAACTGCATGCTAGAGATGAAATGAAAGTCTAGATGAGTTCATGAAATATTTTAATTGGACTGTCATTCTAAGTAAGGATTTTCAGTTATAAATAGGTTAACCCAATTTAAATTAGAAGATGTTTTTTGTAGTAAAATGAAAGTTTAATTAAAATATTTCATAAAATCATTCAAACTTTCATTCCATCTTGAAGAAATAAATGTAGTTAGAAGGGAAAGTTCATATTTAGACAGAAATTTATCAAATAAAACTGGAAATTTTATAATTGGACGAACATTGGAGTGATAATGTATAAATATGAAGATTTTTTTTTTTATGCAATGTTTTTTCAATTTTTATTTCTCATGGGAATTTTTTTGTTGAAGGTTGTAAAAATACTGCGGCGAGGGACTGCTACCGTCAATGACTGTTGTTGGAAGTGCCTAAGGCTAGTTGTTACCACGATAGGATAGTTTTTTGCTAATTGCGACCATTGTTCTTCTACTATCATCTTCAACCGTAATTTCGTCAAAACGAACAAATTATAATTTTTGAACGAAAATAAAATTGACTTTTTTTTGCCAAAATCATATCAAAATTTTTGGCTCCTTGGAATCCGGCGTTCCTAGAACGCCGGACTCTCCGATATGTATCTGGTCTCAAGCTACGCCTAGGGGGTCCAACGTTCTAGGAATGCCGGGTCCCCGCGAGCTAAAAATTTGGACTGGATTTTTGTGAAATACTCAATTTTAATTTTGTTCAAAAGATATAAAATGTATGTTTTGACGCAATGACAGTTCTTCAGTCTGCAACTAGGGCAATCAGCTTACGAGCTGCAGGTGGTTATAAGACTTCATAGTGACTTCTGATTACTACAGTTGGAGCAGGCTGGTGTCATGAAACCAAAGGGTGTTGTTGTGGTAATGAAGTACTCCTTTGGTGAGAACTTGTGACTACCATTGCAGCAGGGATCGTTATTGAATTTGGTTGGGCGCTGTTGCGGTGTCGAGCGCATCGGTCCGGCACCGTACCACGGCAGCGCGGGACCCTCCCGGCCGCATCACGCAGGAGTTGGTTTAAATCCTTCGTCGCAAATATACATGGAGCTTCCGCAAGCCGCTCCGGCCGAGTGCGTCAGCCATACCTCCCGCGAGCCCCTACGACAGGATAGGGCCTACGCGAGGCACGACTTACCTCCACCTTACGGGAGCTGTCACCTCCCTTCGAAGGGTGTATCCCCGCCGAGCTACCAGTCCACAATACGAAAGCTAATCAGTCGCAATCGCAGAGGTGGACCAGCCGAGGGCGTTTCTCGTTCGCTATAGCATAGGGGGTACGCGTGGTAATACGCCTTTATCGGACCCACACGCGAACCGACATCTTGGGGGGCTGAGGTCCCAAGCGCGACTCGTCGTCGGTCGACTAGGACGTATCCCACTCACCACGCATACACNCTCTCTCTCTCACACACACACACACACACACACACACACACACACAGACACACACACACACACTCACACACACTCACATACACACGCACATACATTCTCCTGTCTATTGTTGGGGAGCACCACCTGCTGGAAACTGGGTCCAGCGTCCCATGAACATCGTGAATAAAGCACCAACCGGGACCCCACACACACACTCTCTTCGAGTTGTGCATAGCGAACATGACAAAACATACATACAGCATAATCACTACCTTACCCTTCCCGAACGACATAAACAAACGAACTACGGGCTGTGCACCCGTGCCCTCACGGTAAGTCAATAGGCATAATGCCAGGTGGTACAGCCCTCAGTAGCTTGCTATTCGTTTTTCAGTTTTTTTTCTTTTCTTTTCTTTTTTCTTCCTGCGATAGAAGAATCTGGGCTCCATCCAGCGTCCTAGCTCAATTGGTTAGGCACGCAAGTGTCATTCAGGGCCGAGGTCCCACTAGCAAAAAGGATAGGATACAGCTCCTGAATCTGGATGTGTTTTACGCAGAGATGGAGAAAAGCAGTTCAATATCGATTTCCTGCACATCTCCATAAACCCGTCCAGATTCAGGCATTCTATCCGATCCTCTTTGCTAGTGGGACCATGCCCCAGGAGGTTGTGGGTTCAATCCCCACGTCCACCTGAGGCACTCTTGGTGCCATCCAACTGAGACAGTGAGCTGGATCCTCCCAGTCGGTATCAGTAAGGTCTTCAGCCAACACGGGCATGAGGCGTGAGTGCGCATGTGAGTGGGTTGCGTGTACTGTGTGGGAGAGTGTTGGCTTTGGACACTACCATCCAGAAGGCTGCCCATCCCCCACTTCATAAGACCTTTGCCAAGCTTACTGGCTTACTGTCTATCTAGAACATAAAGCATGCTACCCAAAAAAAAAAAAAAAAAAAAAAAAAAAAAAAGCATGCTACCTGAATGGCTGCGCCCCCCGTTTGACGCGGTATAACAGTGAGATAAACAGATCTCCTAACTTTTTCGGGCAATAGATGTAAAATACTGACCCACCCAAGAGCCTACCGTCTTCCCCCGAACACAAAGCACCCTTATTTTGGTCGTATCTGGCCGGAAATATGATAGCTTGTTTACATTCATTTTTAGGGTATGTTATCTCAGTGGGTACACCCATGAACTGTTGAAATACAGACAGACCCGTGCTCGAATCCAGATAATGGAAGTTGATGAGTCAAACTAACTAGTACTAATGAATTGCCTGGGCCCATTGGGGCCGGTCAGCTCAAAGATAATATATGAAGACCGTCGCCCTTCTATTTCAGGGTTTCTCCAATTGGATAAGGGCCATGTATGCACATGCAACTTCAGTAGTAATGGTCAATGGGGTCCTTTCTGAGGAGTTTCAGCTGACGCGATCCCTGCGACAAGGTTGTCCGTTAGCGCCGCTCCTGTTTGTTCTGCAGTTAGAGGTTTTACTTGACAACATTCGTCATAATGAGGCCATTAAGGGCCTTCAACTTTCCACCTCGTTACAGTGGAAGGGGGGCGCATTGGCTGACGATCTGACGGTTGCCTGTGCGAATACTACATCTTCCCTGGCAGAGTTGAGAGCTGTCTTAGATGACTATTGTTTGTTGTCTGAAGCTTCTATAAATTGGTCGAAATCGGTTTATTTTCTTCACCCGATGTACTCACTAAAAGTAGACTGGGGCCTCAGAGTCGTTCCCACCGGTAACTCTGAAAGATTCTTGGGGATACAGGTGACCCTTTCCAATTGCTCGAGTGTACAAGATCAGATATTGTCTGGCAGGGTAACGGCCAGAATTCTCTCATGGGCTAGGAATTACAAACTCTCCTTGTATGGAAGAGCCTTAGTGATTTCGACAGCAGCCTTCTCGATTCTCTGGTTTCCGCTGTCAATCTGCTGTCTCTTATACACATCTAGATGTGTATAAGAGACAGCACATACACACACACACACACACACACACACACACACACACACATCGAACAACGCGACAACACTCCTAGCCCCTTCAGTAACCATCCCATAACTTTCCGATGCGAAAATCGAATACGCGTCGTACGTGAGACTTAGTATAAAACCGCGTGGACGCAGGGCTAACTCATATCGACTCGCAATGCAAGCGTACGCAGACAATCACAATGATGGCGTACTATGTAGTACCCACACTCACGGGGTTCTCGCTAATCTCGAGGGCCGTTGTCGACCCTCAAGTGTCGGCTGACACGCGCCTTGAGGGTTAATCTCTCGACGCTAAACAACCGTCATGTGCGGTTGAAGACCACACACCCTCTTTTGCACCCTGTGCAGAGTGGGTGGTACACATGACCATAATTGTGGTGGCAGTCGTTGCTTACTGCCCTGGAGGTGAGTCCCATTCCAGGCCTGGACATAAATCAAGGGGTTTGACTTTGACGGCTGCCACGGACTATAACGTCCAACCATGATGATTCAAAAAGCAAAACAGGCGAAGGGTTCCCCTATCCAAAAAAACTCATAACCCTGGGTACCCTTTTCGGTTGGTACCAACGACCTATAATAATCTCAACCATTCGTGCATACATGCGAGTCCCTCAGTCCCATAACTCTCAGACACTAGGGCGGCGAAACGCCGCACGGAGGAGTTTGCTATAAAGCCGCCCGGCAGCAGGTCAGTCCCATACCAACCAATAATGTTAGTCATACGTGGTAATCACGACTTCGGCCTCGTGATACTGAATGGCTGAAGGAATGTATCGTGGGGGTAACCCCTCACGATATTGAACGGCTGAAGGACATGCCGCTCAGCCCTTGCGATGTTTTTGCCCCTAGGGTTGGGTGTATCGACGGGCAAAATAAATAGGCCCTGCGCGAGGGGAAGTCTCTCTTCCGCAGAGTCTAGGGCTTGGGATGTCCTGGACAAGGACCTTGAACCCCGGCCCAGGACCAACGTCCGACTAAGAAACCTCCAAGAAACAACCAAAAAAAAAGGAAGGGTCTTCCTTACGTCACCAGTCTTAACCTCTGAGTACGCCTTTAGTACGGAGTCCGCTTAGGGCGCGCGAACACCCATCATAGGTGCACCCACGTATACATATATAAGGGGGTAGGTATGTGACGATCACTTCTCACAGTCCCAGTGTGGTTCTCCACAACCATATGTATATATGTGATCCCAGGCAATCAAATTCCAGAATCTGAGCCTCAGAACATACCTGCAATCACATCAAAGAATTGAACGACAGTCCATGCACTACACGGAGTCAACCCCAACCATTCTCTGCACTCATACCCCTCGCTTTAGCGATGTAAACCCCTGTCTCTTGTCCAACCAACCATAATTAAATCCTCAGTATCTTTGTCAAATGACCATTCAATAAAAGTCCAAGTGAAAACCGTAATAAAACAATAAGACTTTCAGGGCTAAAGCCTTTTAGGTTGAGTGTGGAGTGTGAGTTGGAATTGAGTCGTAGGCCGACGAATCGGCAACCGACCTGTTACTAATGATAACAGAAGATGATCCTCGTAGGATCAGGCTGAATCTAGCCCAAATCCTGAATCAATACGATCAAGAGGACCTGTAACACAAGACAGGTCAATCCCCAGGCTACATCTATAAGTCCATGGAGAATAATCCCCATATCATGACCTCACTCAAATCATCCCAATTAACTACGTCTGAGTCTACCCCTAAACAGTGCCCAAAGCAAAGGTAGGCCCTGGCATAATCTCCCCACCTGTCAAAATATAACCTATCTCCCTTAACTAGGAAATTTTCGGCAGCGCTTCCCGTAGGAAAAGTGTCTTTCCAAATTTTATATCAGCCTGAATATGAAACCAGAAATAGCCTTCAACTTTCCAAAGTCCAATTTTTTTCAACTCCCTGATTTAGCAAAAAATTGGGCAGCACTCCCTTTAGAAAATGAGACTTTCTAGTTTTTTACTAAGTCATGTATAAACTTTAGACAAGTTGAACTTTGACTAGTCAAAATTTTTGACTAACTCCTTGGATCTGCAGAAATTTCGGCAGCGCTACTCGTAGAGAAAGTAACTTACCAAAATTTATACAAAGCCAAGTATAACAAAAAATCCCAGAAAATGCAAGAATTGATCTAAGTAAAATAAACTTAGCTAAGAAAATGCAGGAATTGAAACTAACTCCTATGGCTCTAGCATGTGGCGAGCAACTAAAGCAACTACCTATCAAGCTGAGACTCAGACTAAGTAGTGAACTCACTCAGCCACATGCAATGCCAAACCACAAAGGTAAGTACTCTCACCATCTCAGAGTGTACATGAATCAAACAATAGTTTGTGATCTTTCAATGATTTAACCCCTTTATACCCTGCTTCCATAAGGCGTAAAGTCAGATCATCCAATTTTATGAACATGCCTGATTCAGCCATCAAGTATACACGAACAGGTTGCACAACTATTTTTTCTCTTCCTTTGGGCACATGCCTAAGCCATTCATCTTAGAAACAATGCTTAGTCGCCCTGAACTGTTTAATACCCAAATTGTATATACTTCTCTGAACTTAGTGTTCAAAAGTTGAGCGTAGGACTGAGCCATTCATCTTAGAAACAAAGCTCAGCCTGCCCAAAGTTTCCTTTAGTTATATTCTTAGTTATACTCTCTTCAACTTTATGATAAGCTATAGTCAGACCACCCAATTTTATGGGACCCTGTCTGACCAGCCTGTTCTTAAGTAGAATAGTAATAAAATATAGCCAAATTATAACCTTTTGGGTTCTCACATGTGCGAGGCATTTGGCCTGACCATCCAATCTTATGGAACATGTCTGGTTCTCCGCCAGGTTCATTTCTCTATGATCCATCTGTGTGCGGCATGAGTCCAAAGCTCAACACAAAAAAAGGCAGAGCACTTTGAGTTAAACCCAGAGGTTGTTCAACCCCCCCCCAGAAATAAACGGCGACCAGACCATTCATCTCAGAAACAAAGTCTGGTCCTCAAGCTTGCACAATCAAAACCTCACAAGACAAATAGCCAGACCATTTATCTTAGAAACAAAACCTGGCGAAATTAAATGAACACAACGGCCAAGCCATTCATCTTAGAAACAAAGCTTGGTCTTTTCAGAAAAACAGCATAAACACAGCAATAAGGCCATCCAAACATATGGAACCATGCCTGACTCTATAAGACCCTTCCAATCTCAAGCAAAACCACCTTTTCCCCAACCTTCCCCCTGATGCAACCCCCTTTCTTAGATAACTCTACTTTCAGACAATCAAGAGAAGCTGGAACTGCCATTGCACACGCATTCCTTTACTTAGTCTGACTCGTGTCCTGAAGGTCAAACCAAAGTCAAAGTGGGGGTACATGCAACATACTCAGCCAACAATAGAAAGATATACAGATAAGGGTTACACTTGGGTATATAAAGGGGACACAATGATTACCTCTCAGTTCCCTGCCTCCAAAACTCCTCCTGAGTTCCGGCAAAGCTCCCGCAATCGGCGGGGCGAACCTCCCACAGAGGCCTTGGCGCGGATTACGGGTTGCAATCCCGCCTGCCGCCTTCCTCTCAGGACCAATAGATTAGACTTAGAGTAAGAGGGGCAGAAGGAGGTAGGTTTGAGACTCTCAGATCCAAGAATGGTGCGCTCAGACTCGCAAGAGAGGGCCTTGTTATCTTCCAACGCCTGAGGGTCCCGCAATGGTAGCCGAGTGACAACCGCCTGACCAACCTGAAACCGAACTGTCGAAATTTGATCCTCCTTATGAAGCCCCAAATCGCAGCAGTAGGCCCGT
Organism: Chara braunii; assembly: GCA_003427395.1. NCBI lineage: Eukaryota > Viridiplantae > Streptophyta > Charophyceae > Charales > Characeae > Chara > Chara braunii. The sequence continues at coordinate 2,478,099 of BFEA01000159.1, read as the reverse complement.
GGCCCCCCCCCGCAGCCACACGACTCTATCCTAACGTACTCCACACAGTGCGACAGTCCATAACAAATTCAGTAATTGTCGCTGCAGCATCGCGGCTGAGGCAGACTCGTTGAGCCTGTAGTAAGAAAATCAGCGAGGAGTATTGTAGTCCCTGAACAATGCCAACAAGGAGTACTGTAGTCCCTGAACAATGCCAACAACAACCTGTCCCGCGTGTCAGCAACGACATCAGTGGCCTTGCAGCAGCAACAACCGCATGGATCCAGAGGCTGGGCAAATGTTCGAACCAGTGGCAGCTCAATGGTATCGCACGCAACAGGCATGGGCAGCAGCACGGCCCAGCTACAGAGTGCACAGTGGGGTATGGTACGGACAACCGTGACAACCCTCGAATAGTCGGCTCTCACCAAGGACTTAGCCAAGTTGCACCTTCAGTAGTCGGGGAGCCGGCGATCTGCAACTATTCTCATACCAACTCAAACTGTAGTAGCACTACAGTCTCATAGTAGCGATACCATAGGCGAATACACAGGCCAAACTTGTCATCCCCACACTAGGCCTGACGCTTCCCGGTTGGCCTGTCATTGTGCAAGCCGGAGAGATGAGTGTCACACCAGTCGGGCAGGCGGATCTGCAGTCCTCCTACCCGCAGCCCAATCCGCCAACACTGAACAATCTGCACACATTAGGTACACTCTCTCTCTCTCCTTTACTCACCCTCCTGCGCCTTTTATCCCCCTTTCTCTATTCCACGTACAGCTCGCTCCGTGCCCCGTTGTGCCAGCGGACCGCCTGCTTCAGCTCGAACACCTGTAAGCTACTACTTCCCACTACTTCGTCAAGCCAGAAAACCACTCCGACCGATTCCCGCTACTGTCTACAGACGACACAGGCACCCCGAACCGAGCAGCTCATACCTCTGCGGCCACCGATACGATGGACAAAGTCGCAATGGATCCCAAGCCAAAACATAGCCAGATGCGGGCTGTCGTGGTTATACTTGAGGAGAGGCGGAAGAGTTTTCTTCCATTGGGACGAAACAGCGCAACAACTAACAGGTAGGTTCCCTTTCTCTATAGATAAAAAGGAAGAGAAAGGGGACAAAAAGGAAAAGAAAAAAAAAGCGAATGAAACTTCCGCTAAATAGCGAGCAAATACATTCACCCTTCTGTCTCACTCACCCGCGCAACTCATAATACTCACACCAACTAAGCTATACCTCAATTTGGAACTCTCACGTGACCATTCGATTCGGAATGGCCCAAAACCTTTATTCGCAGCCTTGGCCATATAAGGTCCGACCATAAACGGGCGAGATACGCCGCTTTCCTTTCTCCTACCCCGCTCGCTCCGCCATAGCCCATACGTGCTGCTTTTCTCTTCAGCCTTTGTCCCACCGATTCCTACTCTAATCCGTCTTCACCGTGACAGTCGCCCGGGGCCAGAAGTCAGGACCCCGACAAGGATCGGCCGAGTTAGACCTTCCCAACCGTGTCCGACCTCCTCTCTTCTCGCACCATCCCTGTTTACCTTTGCTGAGTGCACCCGGCACGGAACCCCGTCCAGGTTCGCGCCCCACCCCCCTTTTCACCGTTACCTCCGCCCGGCTGCCCTTGTCGTTCGCTCTGCCCCCTTTCGGAGGATGAGCAAGACCTCACTCTCCCAGTTATCCCGCTCGTCTTCCTCATGTTGGAGTCAACACGGTTAGCGCATCGTGACCCGGACAGCGCGACAGTCGGCCTGAACGGAGGCAGAGACAAAACAGCCAAAAAGAAGACCTTGTCCTCGATTAATGTGTACCACACTTGCGACGGGTCACGCTAACCCTTTCTGCACCGCTCCAAGTTCATCGGATGCTCTGCAGCACAAGCCGTGCGGGGGTCTTACGGGCCGCCACTAGCCGACCTCCGCGCGATTCGAAGTTCCTGGCCGCGCTCACCCAATTCCATCATCTGGTTGGGGCACAGCCCGCCTTTCAATCAGTTTGAAGGTGCACCCTCTCAGGCCGGCTCTTAACACCTCAGCCGATCTCAGAGCGGGCACCGACCCCAAACCCGGATGGAACTGGGCAAAACGAAATCGAATAATAAATAGAATTAAGGAGGACTGACGGGGGGAAGACAGGACTTATTGATACCTCCCTGGTCCTACCAAACGGGCCCGCAACCGAGCTCCCCCCCAAAACTAAGGGGGATAGCCCCGCGGGCCCCTCAACCCCTCAGTCCCCTCGATGCTCCGCCACTTCCGCATCGCCGCATGATGACCTCGATCCCCGCACCTCCGTAATAACAATCCAACGCCGTAACCTATAGGGCTAAGCCCAAGCCTGAGATAGCGAGGCGCGGTTTTCAATATGAAGTGATACCGCGCGGTGCCTAGGCCTGGGAAGAACAGCCTAGGCCCCCTTTTTCCGCCCACAACCAGCGTGCCACCGCTAGGCACCCGCGCTGGCTTACCTAGACCGCGTCGTGGCTGCCCCGCACGCCATCCTGTGCGTCGGCCCTACTGTCGGTCGCGCGTGCCAACCAAAACGAACTTTTATTCCCTAATCAATTTCGTAACACGTTCGGGTCGGCCGACTAAACCGGCCGCCCACTCAATCAGAAAATCACACGCGCGCCTTAAAACTGCGCGCCCACATACCACCCAACATAGCCAAGACAGATCCCGGACGCGGTCGTACCTTGCATTGTTTATTTCGACCCAAACCTGTTTTTTCTGCCATTTGCAAAAACCAGGGCGGATACCCTTGTAAGGGTATTTGCGCCGACAGCGGTGTCTTGCTAAGGCATTGCGGTGCATTATTGCGGTTGAGGTGAGTTTGATCACTATTACTCGTTGAGTTTTCAATTTGTCGATGCTGACCCTTGCAACTATTTCTTGCCACTGCTTCCTCCGCTTTTTGTTGTGTATTGCTGCGTTGCATCAACATTTTGAATAGAGCACGGGGGATGTGCTCTATTCGAACGCAAACTTTTTAGGCTGCGTCGCTGCTGGTTGATCAGAGGTGGAAGCACAGTGGCCTGGAGAAGGGATCTAGCTCTGCAAGGGGGACGTTGCTGCAACTTTGAGGCCTGTCAGGGTTAACGGGGAAGGCCTGCGGCACAAGGGTTTGGTGATTAGGAGATTCGAGCCATGGAAAAATACAAGTTTAGAAAGGTAGAAAGACGCTTGTCTTCTGCAATTCTTCTCCTTCTCTCTTCCTCCCCTTTCATTTTTTTTATTTATTTTTTGTCAAAGGAAAAAACAGACGAGGTGAGACATTCATTAGTGAAGAAGGTGGTAATCAAATGATTGATCAAGTCGCCAATCGAGTAATGGACAACTATTTGGCTGCTTGATTGAGCACTTGATTGGTCTTTCGATGAATGCGGCGTGATGAGTGATAAAATTTTAATAAATCACAAATACCTCATACACAGTTGGTTTCAGAGAAGAGTTTTAAAGAACTAAAGCTTCATTTCCTTCGTTTTTTATTTCCTTTCTCTCCGTTTTCCTTTTCTTTTTGCTTCCTTTCCCCCTTTTTTTTTTTTTTTTTTTTTCCTTGAAAGAAGACTTGAAAATAAATTAGGGGAAACTGCAAGTGCACAAAATGGTTCTGGAAGAGTAGCCCAAAGAAATAAGGAAGACAGTCATTCCGTAATCATTACAAAATGTCATTATTATTTCGTAGCGCTTCCCTACTCAGGGAAAGTTATTAGTTCGTGTCATCGTTTTGTGATCTGGGGAGGAAGCAAGCTGGTCGAGGAGAAAAGGAAGAAAAGTAAGAAATAGATGAAAAAAATTAAGATAAAAAGCATAATTAAACAAAAAAGAAAAAAGTAGTCCAGTCCCCTGAAAATCCTTGGGCGTTTTCGAGCTCTCCTTATCCTAGGGGCCGGGGGATTGGCGGGGTGGCAGGTTGGGTTTGGGGCGCATACTGGGGTGGTTGCGGGACTAGGAGTAGCTGCTGCACTGGTATCAGTCACGTAGGTGAAGGAGGATCAGACTCTGAGGCATGGTCGGAAGATCTCCTATGAGATCTTTTTCTAGGGAGATTGGCTTCAGGCTTCCTCTTCTGCGGCATCCTTGTCCTTCTGATCGATGAAAGTAAAGACGTGAGACACTTCCTGTAGCTTGAGAATCAGACGAGGAAGCAATGGTTGCGCTGGGTATGAAGCCTCCCTGCGAAATGTCGGGGTTGCGTGGCAGTTGTTTGCAGTGCCGCATGCCAGATCGGTGAGGTGGTTAAACCAAGGTCCTGGTCCAGATTTGACGAGCTGAAGTAGGTAAAGGTGCGAAGTGTCAGCCTTGGACGACTGCTGAAGAAAAAAACCCTTGAAGAAGAAGGCGATAGGGTTGACAAAGCCCGAAAGCCTCCCCAACGAAGGGAGGTTCTCAGCAAGGCTAAGCAGACCACTGTTTACCCAAAACCTGGAAGAGGCGTCCCTTACTGATGCCAAGCAGAGGGAGAAGCAATAGAAAGGGATTCGGAGATCGTGCGCATGCTGCTCCTTGAAATCTGCCAGGCTAGCGCTTGCTCTTGACTGCTCCAGGTGGGTTAGAAGTTTCAGGCTGCGCGTCCCCTAATAGATTAGCGAGAGGATGAGATTTGAGTAGAACTTGAAGGAGTGAGAAAGCAACTGGACTGCCTGATCCCGTTTGAGAAAATAACAGGATTGTGCGCCGTTCTTGAGAGTGCAGAAGGCTGCTGACTCAACAAATTCGATCAGATTTGAGGCAATGAGGTTAGAGCCGAAGCGGTTTTCCACATAGCTATGCTGAAGGGATAAGATAGAAGAGGGAAAGATGAAGGGCAGGAGGAATAAATGAAGTGAGAGGAGAGTCACCGTGGGGGGATCTAGGACGAATATCCGTTGAATAGCCTCATCAGCCGAGGTGGGTGGTAAAGTGAGAGAGGAACAGGGTGGTGTGATTAGTGAGGAAGAAATGGTGATCAGTTTCTCGACATTAGGCTCATCCTGGGATTGAAGGATAAGGTTAGAGGGGAAGAAGGAGAGGAGGAAGGGGTCGAATAATGGTGTGGAGGTGGAAGCGAGAGAGTGAAAGAAGGAAGATGCAGATGGGGAGGCCGAGGTTGGTCGATGTCTCTGGGGATTCTGCGGCTGAGGTGAAGGGGGAGGTGGGTCGCTGGTTTGACACGCTGAAAGGTTCATGTTGAGGAGGGAGGTTGGCAGAGACTGTCTTACCTAGACAGGAATGACAAGGGGGGGGACTGACCGGTAGATCACAGACGCTGACTTGAACGAGGATAGAGATGGCAACGTGAACTAAGCCGATGACGCAGCGCAACCTTAGTTGACGATGTAGCGTGACGACTGCTGACGACCCTGCCTGGCGAATGAAGACCGAATTAGCAGCAGACCTTGAGAGAGGAACTGAGTGTGATGAAGAAAACTGGTTAGGCGATGGAAGCGCAATGTTGACTGCTCATGCTGACCAGGAAGGAGAGACCCGACGGACTACGAACAGAGAGTCCCCTGACCAAATCAAGGCGAGGGAAAAAAGGACTCGACCTCTGTACAACCTGACCCTTGTGTGGCTTGCGCGCAGGTTCGCGTTCGCGATGAATGCTGCGAGCAACCGAGGCCTGGAAGGCGCTCGTCGGGAGAGCGGCCAAACTATTGTGGCTGGGCAGGCACCTGTGACTTATACCGTCACAGGTAAAGGCAGCGGGAGCAGGTGTGCCAATGAGACCGTGCTCCAACCTGGGTAAGTTGTCACATCAGGATTAGGTGACCGTAGATACTGTGTGGTTGCTTGGGTACCGTGGATGGACAATGGCCCATCTGACAAGTGCCTTCTGAATATCTATGTCTGCGATTGAAAGTCCCAAACGAAATTGTTGTGGCACCGAGTCCCAACTTCCTGTGTTGTTAAGTTTGGTGCAAGAGGCCAAGGATTGACGCGTTGATGAATCTGGTCCATGTGGTTTGTGAGAGACCGTGTTGCAGTTTATTCGCAGCCCGTCAGGGGTGGGTTTTATGCCCTTGAGAACATTTTTCGTCGTCGTTCGTTATACGGTCGTTGGAAGGCTGGGAAAACAAGGCATGGCAGTTTAGGGGGTGGTGGCATCTTACTTGAAACTGCAGGACCGGTAGCTGTCCGTGGGACCGCACGGGTTTTGGTCCAGGACCGCGTAGGACCAGTAGTTGCGCGTAGGCGGCCGAGGAGGCCGCAGTCCTTTTTCGGAATTGAAAAGGTGCGGGTCCACTTTTCTCGAATAGCAGAGTTCCTCGAATAGAAAAAGTATGCATTGTATTCGAATACAACGTGTACCCTTTCTATTCGGATTTCGAAAAGAAAAACTCTTGTATTCCGATTCCGATAAAATTACCTCTTCTTTTAGTTGGAGGTCAGTGCCTGCCCTTGTGCTCCCCGCCACTGACATGCTGCATGCTGCAGGTCTCTCTCTCTCTCTCTCTCCATCTCTCTCTCTCTCTCTCTCTCTCTCTCTCTCTCTCTCTCTCTCTCTCTCTCTCTCACACACACACACA
>BFEA01000159.1:2449726-2459820 GCA_003427395.1 Chara braunii | reverse complement strand
ACACACACACACACACACACAGATTCTCCTGTCTATTATGGGAGCGCCACCTGCTGGGCACTGGGTCCAGCGTCCCATGAACATCGTGAATAAAGCACCAACCGGGACCCCACACACACGCTCTTCGAGTTGTGTATAGTGAACATGACAAAACATACATACAGCATAATCACTACCTTACCCTTCCGGAACCACATAAACAAACGAACTATGGGCTGCGCACCCGTGCCCTCACGGTAAGTCAATCTTCCCCCAAATACAACGTACGGTCATTATAGCTGAATTTGGGGCATCTTTCAGTTTAAATTCAGCTATAATGACCGCACGTTGTATTCGGGGGAAGACTAGCCTAAAAGTGAGGCCCAAAATGAATGGCCTGGGAAACAATCTGGCCGTACACTTGGATCAAATCTGACGGTCCAAGTCTGGCCTGGGAAAAAAGGGAGGCCAGGGCCTGAACCGTTACCGGTACCAGAGCGTGGCCATGCCGAACCTGGTGTGGGCCTAAAACGGCCCTTTTCTGGCCTGAACGGACACAGGCCCTACTTCGGGCCACATAACTAATGCGCCAGACCGAAGCTAAGTCCCTACCCATTCCTACCTACCTGATGGGTCCTACTGGGCCCATGTGGGATCTACATGCCACCCCCCTCCGCTTCCTTGAAAGACCGAGTTTACCAATGAGGGCGGAGCTGTCGATCTGAGGGAGGGACTGTAGTCTCGGTGGGACGGTTAGGTTGCTGATGTGAAGCTTCGGTAGTCAAGTGTCGGCGCTCGTACTCGGCGTAGATGTCTGGTGCAGAAGTCTTCAAAGCATCCCGAGAAATCCACCGTATGTTGTTGAGGTCACATTGTCGAAATCTGACTTCGTACTGCGTCGGCTTGTTGCCGTAGTGGTGGTGTGCGATTACCCGCTCAACCTTTGGTGGCCATCCATTGAAGGAGGGTCCTGCGGTCGTCGATCTGGAAAATCGTCGCTCTTGGTCGGTGTATAGGTAGCTAGCTTCGAAGCGTGAAAGACGGGATGGACCGGCAGATGAGGGGGAATGTCAATCACGAAAGACCGACCGTCGGGCTGATCGCCAGCTATGGACTGAACGAGCCAAGGCCCAAACCATTTAGGGAGGAGCTTGCGAGAGACATCACGTTCCGAGTCCAGCTCAAGTCACCTTCACGGATGGGACAAGGCACGTGACGCCGGTTTGCTTGCTGCTGCATGCGGACCTAAGCCTTTTGCATGGTTGCGCGGGCTTTGGCCAGCAGGTCCTGCATCTTCCGAATGGAGGCAGGTGTGCAAGGGGTGTTGATGTTGGCGGCCTGCGGAAGCAAAAGGTCAGAGAGGATCCGTCCTTTCCGGCCTCCATGGTGAAGCTCAAACGGGGTGACGCCGATCGTCGGATGCAACGAAGTGTTGTAGGGGTACTCGATGTCGAGAAGACGGTCAACCCAGTCCTTTTGATCCGGTCGGATGAGCGTGCGGAGCATCATTTGGGCAGTTTGATGTGCCCTCTCTGTTTGTGGATGCCGAGCGGAACTTGGTTTCATGGTGGTGCCATACTGTTTCAATAGAGCAGTCCAAAAGGCAGACATGAACCGAGTGTCACGGTCGCTAACAATGTCCTCCGGGACTCCATGGCCGCAAATCCAGCCAACGTGCAAGATCCGTGCAAGGCTGCAAGCTCGGGAGCGGTAGCATGGTACTTGCATGGGAGGAATTGAACGTACTTGCTCAATCGGTCAACGACCGTGAGAATGCCGTCGTGACCGAAGCGGTCCCGCGAAAAGGGACCCATGACATCCATAGCAATGGAGATGTCGGGTTCGTGGCCGATGGGTAACGGTCGTAAATTCGCCAAACGGCTTGCGATTGCGGGGTTTGTTTTGTCGACAAAATTCACATGATTCACAATGCTTGAGGACATCAGTCTCCAAACCGGACCATCAGAACTTGGACCGCATTTGAGCGATCGTGCGGTTTGCTCCCAGGTGACCGGCGAGGCGCGAGTCATGGTACTCACCGACATGGTGAGTCCGAAGCCCACGGTCTTGAGGCACGCATAGTTGGTCCTTGCCTCAAGTGTGAAGGATCAAGTAGCCATCGGCAACACAATGGTGTCTTGCCGGTGGATTCTCTGAAGAGAGTTGCTCGTAGAGTGGCGCATACTCGGGGTTGGACTTGTAGCTTCGGATGAAGTGCCATTTGAGGTCCTTGTCAAACGCAAAGTTATGGTGTGTCATGGCGCAAGGATGGGGTCTTTGCGAGAGTGCATCTGCTGAGCTATTGGAGAGGCCGACAAGGTGTTTTGGTGTGAAGTTAAACTGGTCGATGAAGTACATCCATCGTCCAATATTGCTGCTTACCGTGTCTTACGTCTTATAGTAAGTCAACGGGTTGTTGTCGGTAACCCACGTGAACCTACGACGCCCAAGGAGGAAGTGCTGCCATTGCTTGAGAGCCATCACGAACGCGAGCAGCTCTCTTCCTTGTATCATGAAGTGTGTTGATGGGGGGCACCTTGTGGCTGAAGTACTCCACGGGGTGCCAATCCTTGCCGCCGTGCTGCTCCAAGACTGCCCCAATGCCATAGCCAGAAGCGTCGGATGTCACTCTCGTTGGCAAGGTGGGGTCGTAAATGCTAAGGACGGGTGCCATAAGCATAATCGTCTTGAGTGCTTGGAACGCATGGCGCACTTCGTCGTCAAATTCGAATGGAACCTTTGGCGATTGTAACCGTGTTAATGGTGCAACAATCCTTGAGTAGCCGGTGATGAAGCGTTAATAATAGCCTGCCAAGCCCATGAATTAGCGAACGTCTATGGTTTTGGTGGACTCGGGCCATACCCGGATGACCTCAATCTTGTCCGCGAGCGGACGGATGCCTTGCGACGTCACAAATGGCCCAAGTACTCGAGCTCTTGCCGCGCAAATTCACACTTGTCGCGGTTGGCCTTGTACTTGGCTTGTCGTAGCTGATCCAAAACGGTTCGCAGGTAATCCAAATGCTCGTCCAAACTCCGATTGTACACCAAGATGTCGTCGAGGTAGATGAGCACGAAGCGGTCCAGGATGTTGCGGAACTCCGTTGTCATAGCCGCTTGGAACGTGGCCGGGGCATTCTTAAGGCCAAATGGCATAACCAGCCATTCGAAATGCCCATACCGTGTCTTAAACGCAGTCTTGTAATGATCTTCACACCGGATCTCAATTTGGTGATACCCCGATTTGAGGCATAGCTTGGAGAAAAAATTGATGCCGCCCAACCGTTCGAGGAGGTTGTCGATTCGCGGGAGAGGGCCGACGTTCTTGACGGTTTGTGCATTGAGCTTGCGATAGTCAATGCACAACCGCAAGTCCTTGTTATTTTTCCGGATGAAGAGAACGGGAGCACCATAGGCGCAGAGCTAGGCCGAATCCAGCCTTTCTCGAGAAGATCGTCGAGTTGTGCCCGTAGCACACTTCTTCCTCGCTCATGCGGTAGATGCAACCACGTGGAGGTACGGCTCGAGAATAATCTCGTGTCGTATGGGCCGGTCTGGTACAACTTCGTGCGGGGATTCAAACACGTCGCCATAGGTGTCAAGAAGCTCCATGATGCGTGGATCCGTTGTTGCGTCCGTCGATGAAGTGTCTTGTGGAGGGAGGGCATGGAGAAAACACATACCCATCCCCTCGACGTCATCCCGTGAGATGGATGCTCGAATGCTCGCGGCGAACACCACATGGCAACCAATCGAAGGGTGAGGTGGTGGGACCGTACATGAAACCAATTCGTCGGAGCAGTCACGAACATGCACCGTACTACGGTAGAAGTTCACAGGATGGTCCTCGCTTCGCAGCCATGACATGCACAAAATCATGTCACACTTGGTGTCCAAAATGTCGAAGGACACCGCCTCGCGTGCGTGCGCGAGGAAGTAAGCCGGGACCACATCAATACAGTGGTCAATGCTCTTACGTGTGTGACTGTCGGCCAAAGTTACTTCCGTAGGCTGCGACTTCCTTCGAACGCGTGGTCCAAGGCCAGCGCGTACCATGAAGTCTTTGCTCATGTAGTTGCGAGTAGCGTCACAGTCGATCAAAACCCTGCATGTCACTTTTCCGATCTGAATGCGGATGTACAGCAATGACGCATCATTGTCGGCGTACCGTTGTGTCTCAAACTCGCGGTCAATCTTCGCAAGATACTCGCAAAGGTCGACAACCTGTACTCCGACGTCCATCAATAGAGCTGGTACTGCAGTGTGCAAGTATTCCGATAGTTGTGCCATTAGCGCGTTGCAATGCGGTTTCGACAATCGACCGGTCGTGGGAAGGGGCATCCATTAGAAGTCCACGATCGTCAACGGGTTGAGTTCCTCAAGTCTTGACCATGACGTTGAGCCCCCGGTGAGAGTTGTCGGTGAAGCTGCCGAATCGGTTGCCGATGGTGATGAAAATGTGCATGCGGTGGAGTCTTGCATGTGGAGTGGCTGGTCCAACGGTGGGACCAAGTGGACAGCGTACTCTTCAAATGTTGACCGAAGACTTGCAATATCCACATGCTCCCCGGATGTGTAGGAGGACGCTACCAAGTCGACTGTATCCGGTGGAGAGGGAGGTGGCGTCGCCTCGCTTCCTGTGGTACTCAGTTTCCCGAATTGCTGCGAGCACGAACATTGTCCTTACCTTGATCTTGGCATTGAGAAGTCTTGTGTTTGGTGCTGTTGCACCAGTAGCAACAACCGTAGCGGCTGCGTCACTTAAATTCGTTCTCGGTCAAGTTGAACTTGACCCATGGTGCTGGCTGTCCATTTCCGGCCGAGGATGCGGTTTTCGCCTTCCCTTTATTTCGGGTCTTGTTGGTGCTTCACGGCTGGATGGCGGCCCCGTGCTCTCCTTCACTTGATGCTGGGGTGGCTGTCGGGTCTTCCACAATGTTGTCCGTGCGGACGACAGCGACATGCTGCAGTCGTGGACCAGGTTTCAGTTTCTCCACATAGGGGGGCTGCAATTGCGATTTCTCGTGTGCGGCCGCCTGCTTGGTCTTGATGATCTCACGAGCCTTGTCGATGAGTGTGGCAAACGTCATGTATGTTTCACGATCACCGCGGGCTTGGCTCAAGGCGGCACACGATCGGTTGTAGAACTTCCGGCGTAAGTGAGGAAACGAGAAGTCAAGATCCGGCGTCGCCATGATCTTTTGCCATTCCGTTAACCAGTCTCACGTAGGTGTTTTGCCTTGAGACATGCCGAAGATGCGGTTGATGGCGAGTGCTGGAGCATCATCCATGGCGAACCGCTTCTTCCTCTCCTTCCTCAAGTCCTCCCAAAAAATCTTGGTGTGCAGATCGGCGACTGCAACGCCATGTATGGTTGCCATGTGGTTTAACCAGATCTGGCATCCTCCCATGGGGTTGAGGTATAGTGCCGACACGTAGAGATGTTCGAGAACTCGGTGTATCTGAAGCTCCGTTGTGAATGACTGGCACCAGATGACGGGGTCTTGATGAGTATAATCATCAAACTTTTCGATCCGCCAAGTCGACATCTTGTACTCCCTTTTGCTGTTTCCATTGCCGGGCAGTTGCAGTTGCCGAGCCTGGGTTTGCAGCACAGCGAGTTGCTGACTGACGGTCGCGGGTGCCGTGAACTTGTTGATGTCGCCCAAGAGGGTGACCACATGATCGAGGCGTTCCTCGAACTGGCGGGATGACTCTGCAGGCTGGCTGGTACTAGCCTGGCCTGCTTCCGGTCTTGGTTTCTCCAAGTCTTGGATACGGGCGTTCAGCGCCCGTGTAGCGTCCTTGTGCAGGGCCTTGTGGTTCTGCACCGCCTGTCGAAGGTTCTCCAACGGAAGCTGCTGCTGATTACAAGTGTAAACCAGACGCCCTACAATTTTGGAGAGAAACTCCTTGTTCTCTTCCTCGGCCGTCGCGTTCTCATGTTCATCGGAGGGCTCAAAGGGCCAGAACTTGAGCCGTTCGATGGTGGCTGTTTTGTGCCGCTGCAGCAAGCTGCGTGCTTCCTTGCGGCGCTCCTGGGATCCCCGATCGGTTGCAGCCTGCAGCCGTGCTTCTTCAGCTGCTGCTTCGGCTGCAGCCTGTAGCCAGGCAGCTTCGGTCTCCGCCTGGCACTGTTCCTTCAATTCAATCTGTGCGAGCTGATCTTGAATCCGCTTGTGAAAGTATGAGATGGATTCGCCGGCGAGCTCACTGCTGCTGTGGCACTTACTAAGCCGTGGGAGAACAAGGGAGGGAGGGAGGGCTCAGACACACACAAGCATGCAAGACCCCCAATCCCTGCGGTAAAGGCCTAATCAAGCAAAAAAATTGCCCCCCTTTGCAGATTTGAGAAATAAAATAATGGGGATACTTTTATTTGCTTGGGACATGGCAGAATGGGGTGATCAGCCCTTACCTAGGAGCAGTCTGATGAGCAGACCAGACTGTCCTGCAGGTAAGTGCAGAGGAAAAAATAAAAATATTTCAGATTGGTTGCAATATCAAAATTCGTTATTTTAGGGAGGTGAAAAATTCCCTTCCTCAATTTCGGATTTTGAGTACTTCTGGGATTGTAGAAATTTATAGTTAAAAAAAATCCACCCCCCTGCCCTGTATTTCGAATTTCCTGAGTTCAGCAAATTTCGAAGCGCAGTTCTACTGCAGGCAAGTAGAAAGTAGTGCAATCAAGAAGTAGGAATTTTTCTGAAGGTTCAGAGAAGTGTCCTGTCAGTTCCAAAATCGAGGAAAGAGTAATTAGTTAGTCGATATTAGGATAGTGGTGGATAAAAATCACACTTTTATTATTAATTAGAGCAAAACAGCAGTAATTCCTTAATTAGTACTAATGCACTAGCACTAATTTTGCTAATTACTTCGATCTCCTCGATTCCGACATCACGGAATTTCTGTATTTCGCGGAACGTGGAATCTGCAGCTTTCTGGAATTCGCGGAATTTCCAAAAATTGCAGAATTTGCGGATTTCCCAAAAATTGTGGAATTCCCGAGATTTCGAATTTGCGAGATTTCCGAAAATTGCGGAATTTCCGGAAATCGTGCAATTCGCGGATTCAGAAGTAGGCAGATCAAGGCAGATGGGGTAGCACATTCACATCATTACTTGGCCGAGCACTTGCCATCAACACATCTATTTTTTAAATGATGTGGTATATAGCGTCAATCTGGACAGTTCCGGACGATACAATCAAGGAACTTAACCGCAAAGCAAGTGCACATACTTGTGGTCGGGAGACCCCAACAAAGAGAACTGTATACCAAAGATAGCCTGACATTACATCACAAGGAAACCAGCCAGAGGAGGTCTTGGTATCATAGACCCGAACAGGAAACCAAAGCCTTACAAGTTAAATGGATAGTCAACTACTAACTAAACCTGGTACGGCATGGAATAAACTGGCCTTGGACAGCATCAGCGGCCTAGCACGGACAGCCTCACCAGCAGACATGTCTGGTCTGTTCTGGGTAATGACCAAGGAATGGAGTCCCAAGTGCAGGGCGCAGAAATCAGAGAAGATGAATCGGTCCAAACGAAGCCAGGGCCCCGCACACCATATTGGACTGCATTGCGATGGATATGGTGGGAAGTCATGCCGAAGAAGGTGGGTAGACCCAAATCCAAAGATGAGATGTTGAGACGACCCCTGTTTGGTAATCCGTGGGTGAGAGACGAAAGTGATCACCAACTATCCCTTAAGCCGAGAGGAAGGAGATGGCTATCGTGTACCAAACATGGAGTTTGGAAAGTGAGTCATCTGTGGAACGAGGAGAAAAAGGACTGGGTGACAGAGCAGGAACTGGCCTCCCAGCTCGAAGGATGTCACCGTCGAGAAGAGAACCTACAATCCATTATGAACTGCATCCCAGAAGGCTGGAAGGAGTTGTTGAGCGAAGCCTCAACCTGGAAATCGGGTGAATGGGGAGTGAGGGTGCAGGATTTAACCCCCTCAAGGGCCTATCAATTCTCCCATAAACAGCAAGGGTCGGATACCCTGGCTGGGTTTCCCTCTTTCCCAATTACCTCCTCCACGCAAGGCCTCCCATCTATCAGAAATAAGGAGGTGGAAAGAGCAGTCCTAAACCCTTTTGTTCTCCAAAAAGTAAGGAGTGTTGGGATCATGGCCAAAAACAATCTTCAGAATAGATACGGCGATTCAAGACTTGGAATTTGATCCAGCAGAATGGGCTTGGACACCAGATAGAAGCAGAAGTCTCAAAACGAAGGTCCCCATCCAGGAATACACAGTCAAACTGGGATACAACTTACTCCTCACAACAAACAATCCTGACCCAACGATCAAGAACAGATGGCGGAAGTTATTAGGTCAGGACGCTAGTCAGATCCCACAAATACCATGGAAAAAATTCAAATCAATCCGTCGGGTCAAAATCAGAAGCCTCCAATGGCTCATATCATACTTGGCTCTACCGGTTAACCAGTCGCTGCATATCAGAAGAAGTAAGAACGACCCCAACAGTTCAGATTTATCTGCTGTATGTTCAGAAAATGAACCAGAAGTTATGCTACATTGCCTGATACGCTGTAGAGAGGCGACGGAATACTGGGTGAGGGCCTCGGATCTCTGGAATTCCCTCTTCTCGACTCCCCTCCCTGAACACCCCATCCAACTCTTTCTATGGACTTACATCCGAGCTCAATTCCACAAGACACAGAAAACGTGGTTCGATTCGGAATGATCAGAAAGGTAACGTTGTGGCCCATCTGCAGTGGAAGGAAAGGCACTGCAGAACCATTGAGGGAGGGAATCTCAACGCCAAGGGAGAAGGAGGTATGGACGGAGACAAGGAAGGACCTTGATTCAGGCAGAGATTCTTTGCAAGTGGCAAAAGACGAGACAGTCCATGCCAGACGACGAAGAGCAACAGAGAAGAATCAAGGAAAAATTCATTAAGGTGTGGCTCGCAGGGGGCAAAGTAGCAGAGATAAATGACCTTCGCATACAGTGGAAAGACTGGCATAACTCAGAAGCAGGGTGGAGAAGGTGGAGATCCCAGCCAGCAGATGGAAAATATCCATCACAGGCCACATAATATTGATGGCCAAACTCCGAGATTGCATCCGCCTCAGCTTCTTTTACCTTTCTTGCTCTTTATTATTTATCTGACAGGTTCATGATGTGGACCTCAGAGAGAAGGTGGAAGTAAGGCAAGCTGACAGTCAATCCTCCATGATGCTGGAGTAATCAATGCTGGTCAGGGGTCCTTCGGCCAGACGGAAGGAAGCGTGAGTGTGTGTCATGATGTAACATTGTATTCTGACTTGCCGGTGGAATAGGAACCGGACTGATGCTCCCCAGAATGGAAATGCAGCCAGGGCCATAAGGACCTGTTTTTTTTTTGTGTTTTTTTTTTTAAAGAAGAAAAAGAAAAAAAGTAGACAGATCAAGAAAACTTTCACCCAAGTTTCGATTAATGACAAAACTATCCATTAGCAAATTGATAATCCATTTATTAATCAGCTAATCAATAATCACTCAATCACTCAATCACTCAATCACTCAATCACTCAATCACTCAATCAATCAATCAACTAATCAATCAATCAATCAATCAATGCCTGTTCGATTGATGATTGATCAAATCAATCGATTGTTGTTTCTCTTATTAATCTTGATTACTTCTCGCCTGAGGTCCAAAGGGACGACTTGCTGAGCAGACTTTCTCTCATTGAGATCGCTTCAATACCAAACTGTCGCATACACATCCAACCGTGAGAAGTATAGCGCAGATCCAAGGAGTCGGCTCAAAGCAAGAGACTATATAAACGGAGCGGAAGACTGAACGTACACCTGACACAGCAATATCAGAATGGACAATGCACACTCATACATGCATCACGTGGTGAGAAGGGGGCAGCGCAGCATAGAAGGAAGGGGCGCTGTCCCCTCATCATCCTCGGACGAAGTAGGAGGGAGAGGGAGAGGGAGGGGGAAGAGAGGGGCGAGAGACCAAGTCGCCAATGTCGCCAATCCCGAATGTCCCCGAAGTCCCAGTCTCAATACAATGTCCAAAAGCAGGTCTTTGCCCGGAATACCAGAGCAGGGCAATAGCCCGAGTGTCCCCAAGTTCAGATCTC
>BFEA01000159.1:2430535-2444963 GCA_003427395.1 Chara braunii | reverse complement strand
GAGAGAGAGAGAGAGAGAGAGAGAGAGAGAGAGAGAGAGAGAGAGAGAGAGAGGCACCGTATGTGTGCATGTTCTATATAGCCATGAGGCAGAGATAGGAAACGAGGATTGGAAGTCTTGCTCTGAAGATCAAGAGTTGTGTGTGTGTCTGTCGTTCAGGCATCAGGCAGGTACAGTATTGTGGATTTCGAACCCTTAACCTGACAATTAACAGTTGTCTCTGTGTATCAGTCAGCCATCACATGTATACAGGAGTCAGTAATTTCATCCTCAACCTGAAGATCCACAATGTGTGTGTGTGTGTGTGTGTGTGTGTGTGTGTGTGTGTGTGTGTGTTTTGAATTTTCACCACAACAGCCCCTATTCCACCCAGATGAGCAGATCCAAAATCAAAGCATATTCAATCCTATTGCAGACAACAAAGGCCCCTGAGTTGAGACAATCCAACAATGAAAACAGTTTCACCTGTATAGCAAGCAACATGGAGTGTAATAGAGGCATGTAAACCCCTTTCTTGAATGTGTTCATGTTCACATCTGCTTTCTTCGGGGTACCCCTTTCATTTGTACTTGCAGTTCCCCCTTTACCGTGTGTGTGTGTGTGTGTGTGTGTGTGTGTGTGTGTGTACTTTGGGGCATAGGACCATCACGATGTGAATTGCGGCACGCTGCAGTTAGATGTGCGATCAAAATCATACCAGGACATAAAGCGATCTGCATCATATGGTAAATATATAGAAGGCTGAACCCTCGACAATCTGTGGAATCCCTGTATTGATGGTTTGGGTCATGAACCCTTTGACCCATGTTGAAGGAAGACTGTCCGCAAGCGGAACATAGCAGCGGGCAGCAACTCAGCGAAGCACCAGGTAACACTGCCAAGACAACATGACTGCACAACGCCAAAAACAACTGCAAGGAATGACAGCGCAAGCGAATGAGCAGCACGGCAACCACGTAGTGAAGCACAAGGCAACACCAACAAGACAGCCAAACTACACGGCACACAAGCAAAGGACACGGAAGGCACGGCATGTGGAAGGGCGGCAAGACAGCGGAGCAGCAAAGCGAAAGGCGACACCAACAGCACAGCCACAGCACAGCGTGAGCAAATAAGCTTACAAAGAACGACCTGCGAAGCAAGTGGGACGGGCAGCAAGGCACCAGTGGAGCGCAGGCGGGGAAGTCTTCACATCCAACACGGAGCAAAGCTGCGCATGATCAACTCACATCACGAGCAAACCCAGCAAACTCTTGGTTCGCACCACCCGGTGAGCCAGGGAGTCACTCAGACAAACATCCGTCATCACCCACAGGAAACACAGACATCGTGAACCAAGCGCGCCCCCTAAGAGTGCTGCATGCGCCCCAAACGACAAATGACTGACTATTTGGCACTTCTGAGAGGTGCTCAGCAGGACACATCCAAAGTACTTAGGAAAAATACCAGGAAGACAGAAAAAAACGGCAGAATGACACACAAAAATAGCCAGACATACATGAAACTGATTGTTTGTGTGTGTGCGCACGCTTTAAAAAAAAGGAAAAAAGGGAAAAAAAGGGAAAAAAAGGGAAAAAAGCTAGGGTACCAGCCGGGCCGCCCGGGTCCCGGGTGGCCAGCCCGTGCAAGGACCAGGGAAGGTCCCAGCAAAAAAAAAAAAAAAAAAAAAAAAAAAAATCCAAAAAATCCGAGAAAAAACTATGTTATGCAGAAAAATAAACTGAACAACTTTTGCCTCAGGGTCACATCGAAATTATTCACCAAGTTTAGAATAAAATTTAAAATTAAAAAATAATTGCTTTATTTCTATTTTTTTACTTATTTTTGGCCCGGCCGGGCAAGTGACCCCGGGCCACTCTGGTAGCCTAGGAAAAAAGGGAAAAAACTTTAAAAAGAAAAAAAAAATGGAAAAAAAAGGAAAAAAGAGAAAAAAGGGGGGAAATTTCCGAAAAGAGGAAAAAAAAAAGGAAAAAAAGGGAAAAAAAAGGGAAGAGGGGATTGAAGTCGGATGTGGCATGTGTGTTGAGGATCAAGGACATCTGGAACCGGCAGGAGAACAGAAGGCTGAGGGTGGACGAACTCAGGTTTTGACAGACTGTTTCGTCGGAGTTTGACCTACTGACTCATCAGGAGGTTGAACCCTCTACAGTCTGCAAAGTCTCCTTACCGATGATACTGAATGTATAAAGTAAAAAATATAAACTTTGTCCTCCGCGACATCCGTTAAAATGGAACAATACAGAAAAGATTGACGAGCATGGGCTCTGCACAAGGGTGTCACGCTTAGAGTAAAAAAGATCAAATTTGTCCTTAGGGACATCCGTTAAAACTGGAACGATACAGAGAAGACTAGCATGGCCCCTGAGCAAGGATGACACACATTAATCGATCGCTAAATGGTCCCAAATGAAACGGTATTCACCTGTCCGCAGTAGCCGATGCAGATCCCAGGGCTCGATCCCTAGTACTCACCTTACCTGTGTACAGTATCTGTGTCGACCCCGAGAGTTGAACCCGTGACCTGTGTATTTGTAACAGTTGGTAGACTGTCGCGGGGTCCCTAAGCTGCCACAGTATCGAAAGGCCAAGTCCATGGCCTTCCCGAAGGTCCTAGTAGTGGCCTTTCAAAGTTGCTCACGTTTAGGCTGAGGCAAGTGGGCAAGTGGTGGAGTCTACCCGTGCTGAGTCAGTAGTCCCAGTCCCAGTCAGTCATAGTCCAGTCAAGCAAGTATGGCGTGGGACTGTGTGCACCACGGGCATGGGAAAAGGGCAGACCAACGGGATACAGAAGTATAAATCAAGAGGCAGCGCCCAGCCATTCATTCATTCCTGCGTGAGCCATGCGGAAGCGCTGCCACAGCGACTTGTGTGAGGTGGTCTGCAGTGAGCCCGAAGACGAAGTGGGCGAGAAGGAGCTTAGCCATAGCGATAGGATAGCAGCGGCCATAGCTGCCATATCTGTTAGGAGAGTGTAGTGTGGGTGTGTGTGTATGTGTGTACAGAGTATCGCGTGTGGGATATCCAGGGTGATCCTGTGTGTGTGTAAGCAGAGAGTTGTACAGGCGCTGTGCCGCCATAGCCATTTGAAGTGAACTTGTGTCTGAACTGTGTTTGGTTTCCATATCTCTGGGTTCTGAGTGGGCGCCAGTTTACTGCGCAACCTGTTTACATGCATGAGAAGTGTGAATGAGACCGAGTCTGATTGCACAAAACAAAAAAAAAGAAAAAAAGAAATAGAAAGAAAGAATGAAAAATATAAAATTTAAAATACAGTTCACATTTGAAAATACAATTCACGAATCGAACTGCACTTACGCTTCACAGTTCATCATTTGGAGAATAGACTAGCATGGCCCTCCACAGTCTATTCTCCAAATGATGAATTGTGAAGCGGAAGTGCAGTTTGATTCGTGAATTGTATTTTGAAATTTGAACTGTATTACACCTGTCTCTTATACACATCTAGATGTGTATAAGAGACAGATACAATTCACGAATCGAACTGCACTTACGCTTCACAGTTCATCATTTGGAGAATAGACTAGCATGGCCCTCCACAGTCTATTCTCCAAATGATGAATTGTGAAGCGGAAGTGCAGTTTGATTCGTGAATTGTATTTTGAAATTTGAACTGTATTACACACTTCAAAATACAATTCAAATGTCCAAACGGAATTTGAAATTCACTTCAAAATGCAATTTAAATTTTAAAACGCACTTTAATATGCATGCAAGGAAAATGAGCGATAGCGAACCTCATAAATCAAACAACATCATACACATGAGACCAGATAGTCGTGACCTCGAACCAATAGCAGAATTGCATCACGAGTTCCACCAAATAAGAACACAGCAAAAGCTCATAATTGACAGTGCTGGAATAGTCTCATCATCATCAAGGAAGAACCAATGTCGATATCCTATCTGGCGCACGGCGCCCAGACTACAGATGGCAGATCCTATCTAGCCTATATACAATGCCGCTGATGACATCAACAGCTCCCCGAAGTACGAGCAGATCTTGGTCAATGTCGTCGCCTCAAGCACCAGGTTTGTCTCTCGTATCACTCACAACCTCGATCCCCAACACACAGATGCCACATGCACCCAAGGACCACCATGCGCCCCATCCAGCATACAGCAACGCCGCTCGGCTATGGCTGCCTGCTCCTTCCTGCTCGCCCGTGAGCGCGTGAGCGCTGGCCAGCGTTAGTGCAGCAGCGCTTGCGCAGCATGCAGCCAGTGCCTGAATGCCCAATGCGTATGCAGACCCTTTCCTAAATGGAAGTGGCCTGCCTGCCTTGCGTGCAGCCTGGCTGTGCTGGGCCCCTGCCCAGAAGCTTCCGGTAGGCCCAGAGAGGCTGAGCCCCAGACCAAACGGATCAGGCCCAAGGCCTGTGACATTTACCCTTGCCCAACTGCCTACAGTCTGAGTTGGGTCCGTGCTGCGTATCTCGCCCAGGGCCTGACTCAGATGCATTTGATATAGAAGACCAGGGCCTGGGCGCTTTCAACGAACTGGCGCTGCGCAACTGCCTGAATATTTTCCCCCGGTCGTGGGGTAGTCCAAAATAGGCCTCTTGTCATGTGTCGAGCCTGCCTTCACTTAGGGTGACCGACGCTGTTGCGAATGAGGGGCCCAGTAGGGCTTACCGAGGCCTTGTGCCTCGCATTCCCTCCTCCATACTTCGCTAGTCATCTGAGAAGTTCAGTCTTCAATGATCTGGCGCTTTCCCCTTCTGCAGAGACTTTTCATATTGTGCAACAGCCTGAGGAGAGGTCTGCATCAGTTCCTCCCTGGTAAACCATCGGTCCTCCTTTGGATCAGTGTGATGTCGGAACCGAACCCGATACTGCAGTTTCGGTTTTGGAGGACGTCCCCTGCCCGCCGGTCTTGGAACTGGCGTTTCCCTGATGTCGTCGATGTCGATCTCTCTATCCATGGTTGGGGGCAGCATTGAGGGACGAGAGGGAAACTAATCTGTTTCTTCAAAAGGTGCAAGCTTGGAGGCGTGGAAAACAGGGTAAGTGCGTAAGTGACCAGGGATGCGAATAACAAAAGAAGGACCATCCGGTTCATCCCCAACGACATCTAGAACCTCCCATGGTCCAAAGTACTGTGGCATGAGCTTGTGGGAGATCCCGTGCTCCTGAACCAGTTCTGAGGACTTAACCCAGACTCTTTCTCCTACCTGGAATGTAGATGGGCGACGGTGTTTGTGCTCTGACTCTATCATCGCCGCCTGTGCTTTATGCATCTGCTCAACAGCCTGCTGCATTAGGCGCTCATACCGATAAGCAAACTCTAAGGTCCCTGGTGCAGCAGATGGCTGGTTCTCAGTAGTAGGAAGTCCAAAGGCAGTCTAGGCTTGAAAGTCAGTAGCAAGTTGTTCGGGCTCACTCCCGTTGCGCTGTGCACCGTGTTGTTGTACAGGCTGGCGATGAGAGCAAGTTTCTCATCCCAGTCTACCTGATTTGCCTTGATGTAATGCCTCAGCAGGTGTCGTACAACGCGATTCAACTGCTCTGCCTGTCCATTCGCCTCTGGGTGATTGCCTGATGTCATTTGCAACTGCGTGCCCTATTCTGCAGCTGCAGCTTTCCACAGTTCACTGGTGAATCGCACATCCCGGTCACTGACTATAGACTTAGGCAGTCCGAAATCTCTGACCCAGTTCTCTTTGAACAGCTTGATCACATACTCGGTTTTAGTTGTTGCGGGCATTGAGACTAACCTAGCGTACTTACTAAACCTATCCGCAATGACATAGACGTATCGCATTCCACTCTTGCTGGTGACCAGCGTATCCATGAAGTCCATGGACAGACTCTCACCAGGCCTTTTTGGAATCAGAAGGGGCTTAAGAAGCCCAAGAGGATCCTGTGTTCGTGGCTTGTCCCTCTAACAGACCTGACTAGTCTCCACGTACAACTTAGCGTCTTTCATCATCGTGGGCCACCAGAACCGCTGCAGCAGATTGGCTGCAGTCTTTTTATAGCCAAAATGTTCGGTGGCATCATGACACTCACCTAAAAATAAACTGCGTAAAGACTCTCTATTCGACACACACAAACGTTTATTCCTGGCCTTCTCAAGGAACAGCAGGTCGTTGACCAACTCAAACTCGTCAGAAGTCACCTTGTCCTTCGCCCCGAGTCTGCGTATGATCTCAGACATGAACTGATCCTCGCGATAGGCTTCCACCAACGAGCGAGTGACATCGTCCGCAAGCCCAAACTCAGTGATCAGCGCACCGGAGAAGTCTGGCCTACGCGAAAGCACGTCAGCAACTTTGTTGTACTCACCTTTGAGGTACTGGAGCTCGATGTCATACTGCTCAATGACTTCCATCCAGCGTTTCAGCGCATCAGAGAGCACAAGCTGAGTTCTCATCCACTTCAAGGTCTGATGATCAGTCCTGACAATGAAGAACCGCCCAAGGAGATAGTGCCTCCAGTGGGTTAGTGCTTTATAAATCGTGTACAACTCCTTCTCATAGGTAGACTTGGCCAACTTCTGAGAGGGCATCTTTTTGGACATGTACTCCACTGGCCTCAACTTTGGCCCCTCCTGTTGTGCGAGCACGGCGCCTATGCCATATTGGCTAGTATCCGTGGTAACTATAAACGGCTTGTCAGGATCAGGAAGTTTCAAGACCTCATGGTGTGTCAACGCATGCTTCAGATGTCTGAAAGCAGCCTCACACCTGTCTGTCCACTCCCATGGGGTGTCAAGGCGAGTCAGGTCCGTCAAAGGGGCGGCAACTATGCTATAGTTCTTCACAAAATTGCGATAGTAGTCGGTCATCCCTAAGAAGGACCTCATCTCAATCACAGACTGAGGACGCGGGCAGTCGCAAATGCTGGCCACCTTCGCATCATCGGGCTTCAACCCCTCCGTGGAAATCTCATGACCCAAGTACAAGATCCGGGTGCGACCAAACTCGCATTTCTCCCCGTTGATCTTGAACTTGTGCTGCCGAAGGAGACTGAAGACTTTGTCTAAGTGCGCAACATGCTCCTCGACGGTCCTACCAAAAATAAGTATGTCATCGAGGTACACGATGACAAACTTATCCAAGTAGTCAGGAAAGATCCGATTCATAGTGTGCTGAAACGTGCCAAGAGCATTGCAAAGGCCGGAAGGCATCACCACAAACTCGTACAGACTGTACCTGGTCTGCAAAGCGGTTTTGTGTTGATCCCCGGGCCGAATCGCAATCTGATGGTACCCGGACTTCAGATCTATTTTACTAAAGTACCGACACCCTTGCACTCTATCTAGCAAGTCATCGATGCGCGGTAGGGACTCTCGGTTCTTAATAGTGATGGCATTGAGGCCCCTATAGTCAATGCACATCCTCAGAGTCCGCCCCTTCTTTGGTACGAATAGGACTGGAGATCCATAAGGGGAAACACTCGGCCGGATCCACCCCTTCTCTACGAGTTCCTTGAGTTGTCGGCGAAGCTCATCAAACTCGCCTGGAGACATCCAATAGATCTTACCCTTCGGGATGCTAGACCCTGGGATAATCTCTATTGCATGGACGACCTCCCTCTCTACAACCCATTTTGGCTCTTCAAATAGATCAGGGTATTTAGCAACTACTCTCTCTATCTCTTACGACATTTTCACCGGCTCGCCTGCTGCAGAGACATAAACTAGATACATACCCTCCACCATATTTTGCTTATAATAGTTATAGAACACGGCCGCACACATGCATCCATGAGACTCAATCAGACTACTAGCTTTGAACTTATGTAATCTGGCGGTCCCCCCACTTGGCAAAGTGTGTTTGACCACTTTTCGGTCCCAGTCAAACTGGGGCGCCACGGAGAGGTAGTACATACCTAACAAGATGTCCATAACGAGATCATCGCTCACTAGGAACGAAACGCGATGTCTCAGTTCCCCTCCCGCGTACGGGAAACAACACTCGACATTCTGAAGGTAGTCGTGGACTACCATGCCCTGTTTGTTGGCATAGGTCAACTCCACAGGTCGACTCAGGCGCTGCACTTGCCCCTGTAAGCGCAACCTCTCAACGCACGCGCGACTAATGAAGTTCCTAGTCGAGCAAGTGTCATAATAGGCCCCGGCCTTACGGCCGCTGATGACTACCTCGCCAACGAACATCTCACTCCTAGGGGCTTTGACCAATGCCATCCAAGAAGCTAGTGGGTCTGATGGAGACCACTCCTCCTCTAGCTCCTCTGAGGATTCAAACACATTCTTCGAACAAAGACTCGATGGGTCCGAATGTGTTTGCGGGACGACGCCCGACGCGTTTCCCGGAGCAGTGCCAGAACTACTGGCCACATTGCTACCAACGGGAGCGGAGGATCCCAACGCTTGCCCCATCGTAGGCGGGATCTTCTCGGTCACCTTCTTATTTCGGCACTTGAACTGGTTATGGCCGTATTGGCCACAACGAATACAAGCCTGCCTCGTGTACCGATCTCTCCACACGTCCTCACTGAGACCCGCTTTCTCCCATGGAGGAGCGTTAGGGTCGGCTTGACTCCTAGACCGGGAACCTCCACGGCGTCTACCGGTCGCCTTACCTTTTTGAGTTACGACAACGACTACTCCACCCGCTGAAGCTTCTACGCTGCCCGCCTCTGAACGTACTCCCGCCTGGAAGTCGTCATCCAACTCGATGGTAGAACCATCGTTGTTGACGAACATAATGCGGCCCTTCGCCTTCCAGTTGGGAGGCAGTGACTTCTTCCTACCATCCGCCGTGGGTGTCTGACCATGCCCTATCTTTGCTTCAAGGTCTAGGGCCTTCTTGCTAAACGAGGGGAAGTTGAACATATTGATGTTGGCCTTACCTGCCAGTTGATTCCTGAGAGGCATAAGAAAGCATCTCAGGTAGGAGGTCAGTAGAACATGGGGGTCATAGCGCACCCCAGGGACACAGATCAAACACTCTACTGCATCCGTGGCCTCCCTTACTGACTTAAACTACCTGTTGTGCAAAGTCAGGATCGCATCAGTGGCCTTTTGGGCCTCCTGAGGATCATGCCACCTTTCTTCCACCAGCTTGAGGAAGTCATCCAGTTTCTGGTTGACTGCCCAAGCGCGGAAGTCATGACCGTATCCGTGCAACTGCACTAAACCACTCAACCATCTCACTGCAGTCCCCTCTAAATAGGAGGCGGCCACAAGCACTTCCTCGTGCGGCAAGGTAAGTTTACACTTAACGTAGACTGGCACTGACCTCAACCATGTGTCGAGGTCTTCGCCCCTCTTGTCCCCTGTAAGCGTTTAGGAGCAGCGATGGCCATCTTTGGAACCCACTGACTTTGTCCCAGCACCTGTCCCACTCCAGGCTGTGGACCTTGGGGACGAGGCTGCTACACTATCTGCTGCCGGGGCTGTGTACCTTGCGACTGTGCAGGCTGCGAGACAACAGGTTGCCCGCTTACGGCAACCTGCGACGGAGGTTGGGAAAACATTGTCTGTACAGGAACCTGCACACTAGGACCTGCAGAGAACCCTGCTGTTAATGACATACCTAAAGAACCGGCCTGGACCGATGCTGGAGCAACATATGGGGATACCCCAGTCACCGGTGGGACAAAAGGAGGAGGCTGTACAACGGGCCAGGCACCAGGCCCGGACGGTGATGGAGCTGCCTGTGCACGCCCGACCAAAACGGCCAGACTCTGCTGGATGTCCTCTAAGAGAGCTGTCCGGTGGTCCTGCATTTCTACTACATCTAGCATGACGGTCCGTAGGGTCCTCACATCATCACCCATATGCGCCAGGTCCATTCCCTCTAACTCACTAATGTCCGCTTCTCTCCGTTGCATCCTGGCTCTTCTTCTAATCATCTTCTCTTTCTCTGCCTTAATCTCCCCTAATGCCTGCTGTAGCTGTGCCTCGCGAATAGCTGCTCGCTGTATGACGACCTCCTCGGGGGTCAACACTATAGGCTGGCTTGCCATCACGCGAGTGGACTGACTCTGGGTGTGCACGACCATTGACCCTACAAATCTTGAACTGCTAGCCTGGGAACTCTGCTGCGCAACAATTGCCATGGCTGCTGAAGCAGCGGCTTCACTTGCGAATGCCATGCTGGCCTCTGGTGCCCTAGCTCTCCGCTGCTGCTGCTGTCTCTCCCTCTACTGGCGGAATAGGAGTCTGTCGCCCTCTGGTCCTAATGCGAAGTGGGCTATCGGGCGTCTTGCCGATCGCAAGATCCTATCGTCCGGTTGTGGAGCCTCCCTGTCACTCATAGGCTACAACACTGTACGGTGTCTACACTAGAACACTCTTGATGCCTACCGCAGCATGGTGTACAGACCGATTAAAAATAACATAAAATAAATAATCGATGGCTGTGTCAGAGACTAAACATTTGGGTCCAACAGGTAGGTTCAGATTCCTACAAACAAAACTACTTTGACTTTGACTAGTTCGCAAACAGAAAGCACAATGAACAAAGAACAGTTCTAAACTATGTTGTTTGTCAGATGTTAATGGCTGTACATCTAACTAATCAAAATGAAAATAGAATCGTTTGTTGGGTCTGTTTGCAGAATGGAATCTTGCCCAAACTTATCACCTGGAATCTACCCCTCCCTCAGTTCTTTCTGAATGCCTCTTATCGTCAACGTCCCTAAGCCATCCAGAACAGCGTGCGTGTCTAAAGGTGTGCACATGGCCCACCCCTGTGCCCCGAGTACTGTTGAGCTGGCCAGCCTTGCACAATCTTTATCCTCGCGTGCAATGAGCCTCACACCGACCGATTGGCTGATCAGGAGGCGTTTTTTATGGACGGCCCCCGAAGTCCTCAGGAATTATTTAACGCCGCAAACAGGACGACGATCACAACCAATGGAAGGTCCCCGCCGGTACTTATTTATAGACGTCCGGTCTCGTCTTTCCCGTAGGGCTGGCCTGCCCCTCAGAACCCCTCTATAGCGCAGCGAGCAGACAAAGGACAAAGCAGCAAAGCATGCGTGCTTTACTCCTGGTGGATTGGCATGGTGACTGTGACCCAGTGCTTCGTCCAGGGCCCTTCAGATAGCACCGCCCTCTCCTTCCAGATGCTCCACGTGAAGGCTAACGACTCTCAAGGTTGAGCGCACATGACTCCTCACATGAGAGGACTCTCAAGACAGAACACACATCCTCACAGTAAGAAGTGTCGAAGAGGGTAGATAAGGTTATGCGCAATGTACCTCAAAATAGCTGCCCCCAACCACAGATATTCTCACCAGATGACCCGATGTTGATTGTGATGACCAATCGCTGCTTCGACACAACCAGCATTGCACCGCCGTTCCACCTCAGCATCAATCACACATCGAATAGTTCTCATCACACTGCAAACACCCAATATTCACCACTTAGTAGCCTTCCTGGCGATACCCCTCACCTCCTGGGTCGCCACACTTGTCTCCACCCTCCTCACTACACACCTCCCCACGGCCGCTCGCCCAGCAGTCCGCGTGCATGTACCGCAAAGGCAGAAGACAAGCGCCAGATGAGCGCACCGTACCACAGCTCTGATACCAAATTGCAAGGAAAATGAGCGATAGCGAACCTCAGAAATCAAACAGCATCATACACATGAGACCAGATAGTTGTGACCTCGAACCAATAACAGAATTGCATCACGAGTTCCACTAAATAAGAATACAGCAAAAGCTCATAATTGACAATGCTGGAATAGTCTCATCATCATCAAGGAAGAACCAATGTCGATATCCTATCTGGCGCTCGGCGCCCAGACTACAGATGGCAGATCCTATCTAGCCTATCTACAATGCCGCTGATGACATCAACAGCTCCCCGAAGTACGAGCAGACCTTGGTCAATGCCGTCGCCTCAAGCACCAGGTTTGTCTCTCGTATCGCTCACAACCTCGATCCCCAACATACAGATGCCACATGCACCCAAGGACCACCATGCGCCCCATCCAGCATACAGCAGCGCAGCTCGGCTATGGCTGCCTGCTCCTTCCTGCTCGACCGTGAGCGCGTGAGCGCTGGCCAGCGTTAGCGCAGCAGCGCTTGCGCAGCATGCAGCCAGTGCCCGAATGCCCAATGTGTGTGCAGGCCCTCTCCTAAATGGAAGTGGCCTGCCTGCCTTGCGTGCAGCCTGGCTGCTCTGGGCCCCTGCCCAGAAGCTTCCGGTAGGCCCAGAGAGGCTGAGCCCCAGACCAAACGGATCAGGCCCAAGGCCTTTGACAGTTACCCTTGCCCAACTGCCTACAGTCTGAGTTGGGTCCATGCTGCGTATCTCGCCCAGGGCCTGCCTCAGATGCATTTGATATAGAAGACCAGGGCCTGGGCTGAAACGGTATTCACCTGTTAGCAGTAGCGGATGGAGATCCCAGGGCTCGATCCCTAGCTCTCACCTTACCTGTGTACAGCACCTGTGTTGACCCCGAGAGTTGGACCCGTGACCTGACCTGTGTGTTTGCAGCAATTGGTAGGCTGTCGTAGATTCGTAGGTTGTAGGGGTTCGATCTGTAGACCTGTCGGATAGGAGTCTTAGTGAGTTCTAGAAGTCGTAGCTGTAGGACCTCTGAAAGGTCAAGGTCGTATCTGCTACAGTCCTGAAGGGTCAAGGTCGTAGCTGCTACAGTGTTGAAGGGCCAAGTCCACAGGCTTTCGGAAGGTCTGGAAGTGGCCCTTCAAACGTTGCTCACAGTAGAACAGAGGCAAGTGGGCAAGTGGTGGAGTCCACCCGTGCTGAGTTAGCGGTACCCAGTCCCAGTCTCACTGAGTCCAGTCAGCAAGTACCATAAGGGACTGTGTGCACCTTGGGCCCGGTGGACAGAAGCAGACCAACGAGTTACAGAAGTATAAATCAAGAGGCAGCGCCCAGCCATTCATTCATTCCTGCGTGAGCCATGCGGGAAGCGCTGCTTGAGTGACTTGTGCAAGGTGGTCTGGAGAGCGCCCGAAGACGAAGTGGGCAGAGTAGAGGTTGTGTAGCCATAGCCAGCAGGGCTGAGCGGCCATAGCCGCCGTAGGCGTTAGACGAGTGTAGGGTGTGCGTGTGTGTGGGACAGTGTGTCGCATGTGGGATATCCAGGGTGATCCTTAGTTGAGTGTGTGTGAACAGCGGAGTTGAGCACAGTGACGAACAGAGAGTTGTACAGGCGCTGATGCGCCATAGCCATCGGAAGCGAGCTTGTATCTGAACGGTGTTCTTGGTTACCATATCTCTGAGCTTTGAGTGGGCGCTTGTCGCCAGTTTGGTGTGCTACCTGTTTACATGCATGCGAAGAGGAAGAGAAAGTGAGTCTTATTGCAGGGCGCTTTCAACCAACTGGCGCTGCGCAACTGCCTGAATATTTTCCCCCAGTCGTGGGGTAGTCCAAAATAGGCCTCTTGTCGTGTGTCGAGCCTGCCTTCACTTAGGGCGGCCGACGCTGTTGCAAATGAGGGCCCAGTAGGGCTTACCAAGGCCTTGTGCCTCGCATGCACTTCTAAATGCAATTTAAAATACAGTAGAGCACAGTAGACTAGTATACAGTTCAAATTTCAAAATACAATTCAAGAATCAAAATATATATTGCTGTTGTGGTCCCAAGACTCCCAACGTCCAGATCGAGAGCGACCTCAACCGGGTTTCTACTATGTCTGGTCCAGCAAATCCGGATGGATGCCAGAAAAGGGGAAAAAGAGGGGATGGTTGTGTTGGCCCCTGCAAACCTCCCTTAAAATAGCTGTGGCAGTTTTTGAGGCCCGGTAGGGTGTTCCAAACTGGGCTAGACTGTGGTGGGGGAACTTCCAAGTTTGAAGTCAAGAGGAAAGGCGGGTGGATTTGCAAAATCACATCTGCCTGCCTTTTTGTTCCTCGGTGTTGTTGCCTCATCATGTTGTGATGATTGCCTTGCTTGCGTCGTTGTGTCACCCACCACGATCACCTTGCTCGCCTTTCTTGCTCGACTTATTGTTTCCGCGCCTCGTTGTGTCGCCTGTCTCCCTGTCATATCGAGGACTTCTTTGTGTGTGGGGGGGGTTGAGAGAGAGCGAGAGAGAGAGAGAGAGGTACCAAAGAAGAGCATGCCGATCTTTAGACAGCCTGGTTGATCTTCTCATTGCTGCTGCAGCAGGAGGAGGAGTTAGAGGACTTGCCATGGAGGAGGAGGCCAAATTCATAAAGCCGCTGCAGAGGATACCTCACTGAGGACGTTCAAGACCCTAGTACAGGTCAGTACCTCCCCCCCCTCCCTCTCCCTCACTCTGCTGGAATCAGCAAATATGACATGCAGGCTTGGGCTTGGTCTTTCTCACTGGAGTTCGACTTGCACTGTTTTTTTGCGTGCAAAACCACTCTTACTCAGATTGCAATCAATCACCGTATGCAATACATGGTCTCTTCTCTCTCTCTCTCTCTCTCTCTCTCTCTCTCTCTCTCTCTCTCTCTCTCTCTCTCTCTCTCTCTCTCTCTCTC
>BFEA01000159.1:2400356-2427456 GCA_003427395.1 Chara braunii | reverse complement strand
AACGACCAGCCCTGAAACTCAGGCACCGAACCAGGGTTTCGGGAACAGGCTATTCTTAGCCTGTTCCCACGCCAGCCTCAGCAGCTGCTGCAGCGCCAGCCCCTGGCACACTTCGGCATTGGCAAGAGCAGCCTCCTCGGCCTGGCTCGCCCTTCAGGCAGTCAGGAGGCAGGCCGAGGTAGTACATAGGGACTTCCCATGCACTTCACGGGCAGGCAGGAGGCAGTAGTAGTCTTCAAGATTCGGCGGCAGCACTCTGGAGGGAGCGCTGCTAGCCTTAGTCTTCAGCGCTGGGCGCAGTAGGTAGCTGTGGTCTCCAGCGCTGGGCGCCATAGCTAGGACAGCACTAGAGAGAGAGAGAGATTGGGCGGAGGCCTTGGGTACCTACCTGCAGTGCCGTTGCTCCAGCTTCGTCTTCGAGGTACCTGCAGCACAGCGCCAACTTCACAGGTTAGTACCTGGCTCGTAACAGGGAAAGAGAGAGTTCTTCTTCTTCCTCTTCTCAGTCCACCATCTCCCTCTCGCCCTCTCATCATCTGACTTACTGCATCAGCAGACTACGAGAGAAGAGAGAGAGAGCTTGGTGACATGGGATCCGGACTCGACTTTTGGCTTCAGACATGGCAACGAGGGACTATTTGGAACTTGTGACAAAGACTTGGTGTTGATGACATTCCCATCTCTCTCCCTCCTTTCGTCTGATCCCCTCCTCTTCGTCTGTGTATGTCTGGACCTGGCGCTTTCTTCCTGTGTACAGCGCCAGGATCCTTCACACCTTGTGATGGATACGATGTATGTTTGGTCTGCGTTCAAACATTGATTGGGCTAGTCATTAGCATTCTAGCATTCTGCTTCGCTATCTGATACTATGTTAATGAGGTCAGTCCCGGTCAGGTCAGGATTTGTATCTAAGTCTTCCCTGCGCTATTCAGCACCATTTTGTATGTATTAGAATGCATATTGCTTGTTGAGTTTCTACTTGCACTGCATTGTCCATTCAGTCCTTTTTATCACATTGTGGATCCTCGGTTTCTATGTATATCGCCCAACTGGGCAAGTAACAGTTGGTATCGTAACGCCGCAGGTGAATCAGGACAACCTGATCTGACACGTGTGCGGGGACTAGGTAGCTGTCTAGACTTTATTGATTGATTAGAGCATACTAGTCGGACCCCAAAATCACGATTTTGACCTTACTGCCGAAAATCGAAATTTTTTTTCTTTCCTTGGATTTTGTTTTCTCGCTATTTCGGTTGTGGAAAATCGTAATAGCACAACATCTGAAATTTCCATTTTCGTTTTCCTTCTGAAATTTCAAAATTTCGTTGTTGAAATCCGGAATATCCTTCTTTTCGAAAATTTCGATTTCCTGTTGCATTTCCCGTTACTTAGAAATTTGGAATATCTTTTTTTTTCAAATTTCGTTTTTCTGAAAATGGTACGGGAAATCCCTCCTGCAGGTATTATTTTTCAAACTGCGAATACTCTCATCTGAGTAAATCCGAATTTTTGTCATTTCTTTTCGGAAAATTTTTCGCAGTTCTAGGATTCTGTCAGTCAGTTCTATAAATCATTTGCAGTCTGAAGTTGAATTTTTTTTCTCTCATTGATCATTTCGCACTTCAAGGGAGGTTGGGAGACCTACTGAACTTGCAAAACTCGGGATTTTATTATTTCGATTTTTTTTTTTTTGCAAAGTTCAAACTTTTCTTGTTTGATTAGTGGCTCTTTATCTGGGCTATTCTCCGCACCCACCCTCCCCACCTATGTTGTTGCACCCTCTGGCCTTACCTTCTCTATCCATCTCCGGGTACCCCCTGTGACGGCATTGGTGAGTTGCCACGTCAGCAGGCCTACACGCCAGCAGACCACGTCAGCAGGCCACGTCAGCAGGACACGTCAGCAGGCCACGTCAGCAGGCCCCCGGCCCGGTCTATGCTGTTGCGGTCACATACAACCGTCATGGACCAGAGGTCCGGAGAAGCAGACGAGGCCTATCAGGCCCGGATGCTGGCTTGGAGTACCGAAACAAAGAAATGGGCAGATGACGCAGCAGCAGCAGCGAAGAAGAAGGCAGAGGACGCCGAGCAGGCACGTCTGCTGGCAATTGAACAACAGCGCCAGCATGACGAGGCAGCAGCAAGGGCTGCCGATGAAGAAAGAAACCAACGTCGTGAGAAGATATTTAGCGGAGATCAGACCTTGCTCACAATGGCAGTGGAATGGCGGACCGAGGCCGAGAATGGCAAGTTGGAGGATTGCGAAAACAAGATCGCTCTCCTCCTCTCGCATCTCACAGACCTCCTGGCAACCTGCATTACACAGCAGGAGGATATCCACAGCCTCGACGACTCGCTAGCTCAAGTACAAGGCCGCCTCCAACAGCTGGAGCAGCGACCCGTCGCCGCCCCCGATGCAAGTTTTTCCAATACCTCCGATCGCCTCGAAGCATTGGAGATGGACGTCGGCTCCCTCAAGGACGGCGTGCAATTACAGCAGACCGCATCGCAACAATTGCAACAGCGGATCTGTACTACCGCCAACACCTCAAGTTCGGAACCGCGCGAGACAGCTCCAAAGTTTGACCGGCAGAAGATCTTCTGCAACTCGACAAAGACAGATCCGATTCCATGGTTCCGCAAGTTCGAGCTCACGCTGCAGCTACACAACGTTAAAGAACACAAGCACCACGCATACTTGTACTCTCGCTCAAGGGGCGTGTGCCAGGCTTGGTTGGACAATCTCTTGTCCAAGTACGGAGTGGTAGCTAACGACTTGCATACCAAGATCAACTGGGATGATCTGAAGGCGGCGTGGCACAAGCGGTTTCAAGTCGAGCTGCCGGAGATCAAGGCTATGAACAAGCTCATGGTCTTCGAACAAGGCACACTGCCGAGTATCGACTGGATCGCCGAGTACCAACGCTTGACGTCAGTCCTAGACATCCAGATGGACTTCAAAGCCATCCGACACTATTTCATCTCAAGGTCCTGTCCGACATTAAGTAATGCCCTGACTCACGTCGAGGACACCTTGACGACGACGGCGGAACTTTTTGACAAGGCCGCACAGATCATCATTATGAACAAGGAGGCTAAGAACCTGCGTTCGTCTGCGGCAGGCCCGAGCAGAGACCAGCATCGACCAAGAGTGGTTGTGGTCGCGGCGGCAATGCCGTTTGACCAAACTAGCGAGGTTGTGCCTGCCAGTGAAGGGGACAGACTCGCACCCCCCCCGGAAGGTGGCCGCCCTGGCAGAGGCCGAGGACGCGGCAAGACGAAGACACACACCGCATCTAGCCCCGGGCCCGGCGCAGCAGCTCCAGCCCCTTGGTCCCAATACGGCATCTCCGAGCAAGCCTTCAAAGCACGCACGAGATTCCGCTATTGCTTATGGTGCAACAGCGATCTCCATGAGACGCTGGCCTGCCCATTGAAAGGCAAGGGCAAACAGGGAAACTGAGCACCGCCGAGAGTGACTCGACAACACTCTCGACGCCTCCGGAACCGGTTTCTTCGCGAGTAACCGACCTTCATTCTGAGGCGCACGCGGAAGTCGATAGTCCTCGTCTTACTTATTCTTTTGAGGACTATGCTGCCCGGCTCGTTCTTACGCTGGGTACTCAAACTCAAGGACAAGACGTGTGTGCGGCATCTTCTCCGTTCGGCAGCGGCGACTTATTGTCTTCAAGTGGTTCTTCACGGGATTCGGCGCGCGAGTTCAACATAGAGGTATTGGACCCGCTCACGTCCGAGGACTTTGCATGGCTTCCTCTCCCGACCACAGGCCACTTGCCGGGACCGCAATGCGCAGCACTATGCGCTCATCTTCACACTTACTGATCCTTCTATGCACCACCAACTTCGTCGATGGATGACGAAGTTGCGGTGGGGGACATCCTTGCGTATACTACCAAGGTGGCCCGCGAGTTTCGCACGCAGCAATACGATGACAACAATGCACCGCTCATGTATGTCCGCATCCAGGTTGGGCAAGCGTCTTGCAGCGCTTTGCTGGATAGCGGCGCGTCTCGCAATTTCATGAGCCAATCCTTTATGCAAAGGGCTGGCCTTGGCGCACAAGTTCGGAGGAAGGCAAACTCGATGGCGATCAAGTTGGCGGACGAGAAAACGCAGCAACTTCTCGACCGATACATCAAGGCCGTACCGGTTTATTTCGCACCTCATGGATGCGAACCGGTGACGTTCAACATTCTCGACGCGGGCTTCAACATCATTCTAGGAATGTCGTGGCTTGCAAGTGCGGATCACACAGTCAACTTCCACCGGCGGACTCTTAGCGTTCGCGACGCCTTCGGCGCCGAAGTGGCGTGTACTATTCCTTTACCGCACCCTTTGATTCGGTGCCAAGTGGTGACAGCCAAATCATTCCGGGCGACTTGCGCTTACGAGCAGCCCGAGGAGATCGGCCTATGTTTCCTACGGACCGTCGCGGTGGCCGACGCTTCACCCACGAACTTGTCCTCGGACCCCCGGGTGGTGCGGTTGCTGGACGAGTTCGCCGACATCTTCGAGTCACCTACCGGTGTGGTGCCGGACCGGCCGATCTCTCACGAGATCATTCTTGAGGCCGGTGCCGTGCCGCCGAAAGGTTGCATCTATCGGATGAGCGAGGAGGAGCTTGAGGTCCTCCGCGCAGAACTCGACGATTTGTTGGCCAAGGGCTGGATCCGCCCTAGTAGCTCCCCATATGGAGCACCGGTTCTCTTCGTCCGGAAGAAGAATCAGGATCTACGATTGTGTATCGACTGCCGCAAGCTCAACGTGCAAACCGTCAAGAATGTGGGGCCTCTTCCTCGCATCGACGATCTTCTTGAGCGATTGGGCGGTGCAAGGTATTTTTCTAAGCTGGCTTTGAAATCGGGATATCATCAAATCTCGATCCGTCCGAATGATCGCTACAAATCCGCGTTCAAGACACGGTATGGGCATTTTGAGTGGGTGGTCATGCCTTTTGGCCTCACCAACGCCCCGACGACCTTTCAAGCGGCAATGACCAACGAGTTCCGTGCAATGTTGGACCGGTTCGTGCTGGTCTACTTAGACGATATTCTCGTCTATAGCCGGACTTTGGAGGATCATCTTGGGCATTTTCGACGAGTGTTGGAGACGCTCCGCCGCGCCAAGTACAAGGCTAACCGCGACAAGTGCGAATTTGTCCGGCAAGAGCTGGAATACTTGGGCCATTTTGTCACACCGGAGGGCATCAGTCCGCTATCGGACAAGATTCAAGCCATCCAAGAGTGGCCGGAGCCTCGCAACGTCACGGATGTCCTTTCGTTCCTTGGCCTTGCCGGCTATTACCAACGTTTTATCAAAGGTTACTCGAAGATCGCGGCCCACTTGACCAAGCTTCAATGCGAGGATCGGCCGTTTGACTTCGGAGAGGAGGCGCGAGAACCATTTTTGGCTCTCAAAGCCGCGTTATTATCTGCGGAGGTCTTGCACATATACGACCCGCTTTTGCCTATGCACGTCACTACTGATGCGTCCGGCTATGGCATTGGTGCCGTCCTCGAGCAACATGATGGTGTGGACTGGCACCCGGTCGAGTATTTCAGCAAGAAAGTGCCTGTCGTGCATTCCATTGACGATGCACGCAAAAAAGAGTTCCTCGCCTTCGTTCACGCGCTCAAGCGGTGGTGGCACTTCCTCCTTGGTCGAAGCCAATTTCGATGGGTAACGGACAACAATCCGTTGGTCTTCTATAAGACCCAAGACACCGTCAACAGCACCATCGCTCGATGGATGACTTTCATCGACCAGTTCGACTTCTTTCCCGATCACATTCCCGGGAAGTCGAACCGTTTTGAGGATGCTCTTTTACGGCGTCCGGATCATTGTACCGCGGTCTACTCAACCTTCGAGATTGACGATGACCTGCGGAACAGCTTCATCCGCGGCTACCAAGCCGACCCCGAGTTTCGCGACAAGTATGCGAATTGCTCCTCTCCTAATCCCGCGCCTTCTCACTACCGGATCCAAGAGGGGTACTTGCTTGTCCACACACGGGGGAAGGACCTTCTTTGCGTACCGAGTGATCCTCACTTGCGTACACGGCTTCTTGGCGAGTTCCACGATGCTCCCGCCATTGGATACTTTGGAGTCAATCGCACGATTGGCCGACTTCGCGAGCGATTTTGGTGGCCCGGCCTTCTCGGCGATGTCACGCGCTATTGCGAGTCATGTGAGGTTTGTCGACGCTGCAAATCCCGCAACCATCGTCCGTACGGCGAGTTACGACCATTACCGGTCCCGTTGAGGCGAAGGGAAGCGATTGCCATAGGCATTACCGGCCCATTCCCCAAGCACAAGACCGAAGTGGATGGGATTCTCACGGTGGTCGACCGACTCACCAAGTTCGCCATGTTTTTGCCTTGTCGCTATCATGCGAAGGCACTAGAGTTGGCCGAGGTTCTTTACGCCGGTTGGATTCGAACCAAGGGTTGCCCCAAGGAGATCGTCTGCGACCGCGACACTCGGTTCATGTCCGATTTTTGGTTGGCGCTCATCAAGCGATGGGGCTCATCTCTCAAGCCCAGTTCAGCTCGCCACCCTCAGACCGATGGCCAAACGGGAAGGGCGCACCAGACCGCACAGGTTCTCCTTCGCACTCTCATCCGTCCTGACGAGCAGGACTGGGTTGAGCGGCTGCCGGATGTCGAGTTGGCCTACAACTCTTCCATCCACCCGACTATTGGGATATCACCTTTCAAGTTCGAGCACGGCTTGCCGGTCACTTCACCGTTGGACATTATCACTCCAGGAACGGCCGAGAGCGACGACCATCTTCTTTTCTTCTGTCGGATGCAAGAGCTTCTTGTCAAGGCATGCGGCCAGATGGCTAAGACGCAGCAGCGCATGAGCCAGCAGGCCAATCGCCAGTGTCTTCCTTGCCCATTCCGCGCTGGCGACCTCGTTTGGGTTTCCGCAACAGAATTCAGCCTTGAACAAGACATCTCTCGCAAGCTCCTCCCGAAATGGATGGGGACTTGGTCGATCGTAGCACCCTCTAGAGACGCACCCGAGGGACCTTCCTTCACGATTCAGGTGCCCGCCCACTTGCCCGTCTACCCAGTCTTTCATTGCTCCAAGTTGGCTCTTTACACGCCAGCGGAACATGACGATTTTCCCGGGAGACGTTCGCAAGACCCACCCTCCATGGATGGTTTTCAGGAGGTCGGCGACATCATCTCCCAGCGACGCTACGGAAACAGGCCAACCGAGTATTTAGTGAATTTTGCATACTGCACACACCGAGATGACCGTTGGTTGACCCGTGCGGAACTTCAAGCAACAGCTCTAGACGTTCTCGCACGCTACGAACGCAAGATGCAAGGCAAGCCGGTTTCTTTGGCTCCACGCCGCGCCCGCGTTCAGGTTCCACCTTCAGATCGTCGGCTTCGCCCTCGCCCCGGCTTGACTTCATAAGGAGGGGGGGGTGTTACATGCTGCGCCTGCACACGAGGGCCATTTTCCAGGCCCTGTGTCCCTCAGGCTGAAAGCCTGAAATTCAGGCTTAAAGCCTGAAAACCAGGGCCTACAGGCCCCGTGACTGTTCAGCCCGAAAGCCTGAAAACAGGGGCCTACAGTCCCTGTGTCGTTTCAGACTAAAAATGGCAATAGCCTTTTTAGCCTGAAACGAAGGGCCATTTTCGATCGTTCATCAGAACGACTGGCCCTGAAACTCAGGCACCGAACCAGTGTTTCGGGAACAGACTATTCTTAGCTTGTTCCCACGCCAGCCTCAGCAGCTGCTGCAGCGCCAGCCCCTGGCACACTTCGGCATTGGCAAGAGCAACCTCCTTGGCCTGGCTCGCCCTTCAGGCAATCAGGAGGCAGGCCGAGGTAGTACATAGGGACTTCCCATGCACTTCACGGGCAGGCAGGAGCTAGTAGTAGTCTTCAGGATTCAGCAGCAGCACTCTGGAGGGAACGCTGCAGGAGTAGTAGTAGCGTTAGCCTTAGTCTTCAGCGCTGGGCGCAATAGGTAGCTGTAGTCTCCAGCGCTGGGCGCCATAGCTAGGATAGCACTAGAGAGAGAGAGATTGGGCGGAGGCCTTGGGCACCTACCTCCAGCACCGTTGCTCCAGCTTCGTCTTTGAGGTACCTGCAGCACAGCGCCAACTTCACAGGTTAGTACCTGGCTCATAACAGGGAAAGAGAGAGTTCTTCTTCCTCTTCTCAGTCCACAAGCTCCCTCTCGCCCTCTCATCATTTGACTTCACTGCATCAGCAGACTACGAGAGAAGAGAGAGAGAGCTTGGTGACATGGGATCCAGACTCGACTTTTGGCTTTAGACATGGCAACGAGGGATTATTTGGGACTTGTGACAAAGACTTGGTGTTGACGACATTCCCATCTCTCTCCCTCCTTTCGTCTGATCCCCTCCTCTTCGTCTGTGTATGTCTGGACCTGGCGCTTTCTTCCTGTGTACTGCGCCAGGCTCCTTCACACCTTATGATGGATACGATGTATGTTTGGTCTGCGTTCAAACATTGATTGGGCTAGTCATTAGCATTCTAGCATTCTGCTCCGCTATCTGATACTATGTGAATGAGGTCAGTCCCGGTCAGGTCAGGATTTGTATCTAAGTCTTCCCTGCGCTATTCAGCACCATTTTGTATGTATTAGAATGCACATTGCTTGTTGAGTTTCTACTTGCACTGCATTGTCCATTCAATCCTTTTTATCACATTGAGGATCCTCGGTTTCTATGTATATCGCCCAACTGGGCATGTAACATCTGCAGACTACTTTGTGACATTTTGATCCTTTTTTCATATTCTTGTTGCTTTTTTTTATTATTATTATTACCATAACTTCCTTGTTCTTGTCGCTTTCAGGCTTCCCAGGGATAAGCAACCGGACTGACTCCCACCGAGAATCTAAAGAGCGTTGTCTCTTCTGCAAGGAACGTGAGCGATAGCGAACTTCAGAAATCAAACAGCATCATACACATGAGACCAGATAGTCGTGACATCGAACCAATAACAGACTTGCATCACGAGTTCCACCAAATAAGAACACAGCAAAAGCTCATAATTGACAATGCTGGAATAGCCTATCATCATTAACGAAGAACCAATGTCAATATCTTATCTGGCGCTCGGCGCCCAGACTACAGATGGCAGATCCTATCTAGCCTAATCTACAATGCCGCCAATGACATCAACAGCTCCCCGAAGTACGAGCAGATCTCGACCAATGCCGTACGCTTCAAGCACCAGGTATGTCTCTCGTATCACTCACAACCTCGTTCCCCAAGTCACAGACGCCACGTGCACCCAAGGACCACCATGTGCCCCATCCAGCATACAGCAGCGCAGCTCAGCTATGGCTGCCTGCTCCTTCCAGCTCGTCCTTGAGCGCGTGAGCGCTGGCCAGCGTTAGCGCAGCAGCGCTTGCGCAGCATGCAACCAGTGCCCAAATGACCAATGCATGGGCAGGCCCTTCCCTATATCGAAGTGGCCTGCTGCTGGATGTGGTGATGTGGTACTGGGCCCCGACCCAGAAGCTTCTGGTAGGCCCCACGAGGCTGAGCCTTAGTCCAAAGGAAACAGGCCCAGGCCTGTGGTAGTTACCAGCGCCCAACTGCCCTCAGCCTTTGTTCGGTCCATTGTGTATCCGGCCCAAGGCCTGCCTCAGTTACATACAATGAAAGGCAGCCTGGGCCTGGGCGCTTCCAACCAACTGGCGCTGCGCAAATACCTGAATTTCCCCAGTTGCGTGGTGTCCAAAGGGGCCCCTTGGCCTGAGTCGAGCCTGCCTTCACTTAGGGCGGCCGACAACACTGCAGGCAAGGCCAAAAGGTTGCATCGGGGCCTTAGGCCTCGCATTCCCTCCTCCATACTTCGATAGTCCTCTGAGAAGTTCAGTCTTCGATAATCTGGCGCTTTCCCTTCTGCATAGACTTCTCATAATGAGCGACAACCTGTGGAGCGGCCTGCATCAGTTCCTCCTATGTGGACCATCTATCGTCCTTTGGATCAGTGTGATGTCTGAACCAAACTCGGTACTGCAGCTTCGGTTTTGGAGGACGTCCTCTGCCTGTCGGTCTTGGAGCTGGCATTTCCCTGTGATCAACGATGTCGTCGATGTCGACCTCTCCATCCATGGTTGGGGGCAGCGTAGAGCGACGAGAGGGAAACTGATCAGTTTCTTTGGACGGTGCAAGTTTAGAAGCGTGAAAAGAAGGGTAAGTACATAAGTGACCAGGGATGCGAATAACATATGATGGTCCATCCGGTTCATCTCCTATAACATCTAAAACGTCCCATGGTCCAAAGTACTGTGGCATGAGCTTGCGGGAGATCACGTGCTCGTGTCCCAGCTCTGAGGACTTGACCCAGACTCTCTCTCCTACCTGAAACGTAGACGGGCGATGGTGCTTGTTCTCAGATTCTATCATCGCTGCCCGAGCCTTGTGCATTTGTTCAACAACCTGCTGCATCAGACGCTCATAACGATAAGCAAATTCTAAGGTTCCTGGTGCAGCAGAGGGTTGGCTCTCAGGTAGTAAGAAATCTAAGGGCAATCTAGGCTTGAAGGTCAATAGCAGATTGTTCGGGCTCACTCCCGTTGCGTTGTGCACAACGTTATTGTACAGAATGGCGATGAAAGCATTTTTTCTCATCCCAGTGTGCCTGATTAGGCTTGATGTAGTGCCTCAACAGGTGTTGTACAATGCAGTTCAACTGCTGTGCTTGCTCATTCGCCTCTAGATGGTTCCCTGATGTCATCTGCAGCTGCGGCTTTCCACAGTTCACTAGTGAATCGCACATCACGGTCACTGACTGTAGATTTTGGCAGTCCAAAATCTCTGACCAGTTCTCTTTGAACAGCTTAATTACGTACTCAGTCTTAGCTGTGCAGGCATCGCGACTAACCTAGCGTTCTTACTAAATCTATCCACAATGACGTAGACATAGCGCATTCCACTCTTGCTGGTGACTAGCGTATCCATGAAGTCCATGGACAAGCTCTCACTAGGCGTTTCTGGAATCGGAAGGGGCTTTAGAAGCCCAAGAGGAGCTTGTGTACGCGGCTTGTCCCTCTGACAGACCTGACAAGTTTCCACGTACAGCTTGGCGTCTCTCATCATCGTGGGCCATCAGAACCGCTCCAGCAGATTGGCTGCTGTCTTTTTGTAGCCAAAATGTTTGGTGGCATCGTGACACTTGCCTAAAATAAACTACGCAAAGACTCTCTCACACACAATCGCTTATTCCCGGCCTTCTCAAGGAACAACAGACCGTTTACCAACTCAAACTCGGCAGAAGTCACCTTGTCCTTCGCCTGGAGTCCGCGTATGATCTCGGACATGAACTGGTCCTCGCAGTAGGCTTCCACCAAAGAGCGAGTGACATCGTCCGCCAGCAGATTGGCTGCTGTCTTTTTGTAGCCAAAATGTCTGGTGGCATCGTGACACTCGCCTAAAATAAACTACGCAAAGACTCTCTATCCGGCACACACAATCGTTTATTCCCGGCCTTCTCAAGGAACAGCAGACCGTTGACCAACTCAAACTCGGCAGAAGTCACCTTGTCCTTCGCCTCGAGTCCGCGTATGATCTGGAACATGAACTGGTCCTCGCAGTAGGCTTCCAGCCTTCCACCAAAGAGCGAGTGACATCGTCCGCAAGCTCGGACTCAGTGATCAGCGCACCAGAGAAGTCAGGCCTACGCGATAAGGCATCAACAACTTTGTTGTACTCCCCTTTCAGATACTGCGGTTCGGAGTCATACTGTTCAATGACTTCGATCCAACGCTTCAATGCATCGGAAAGCACTGGTTGGGTTCTCATCCACTTCAGGGTATGATGGTCAGTCCTAACGATGAAGAACCTCCCAAGGAGGTATGTCTCCAATGGGTCAGTGCCTTGTAAATCGCGTAGAGCTCCTTCTCATAGGTAGACTTAACCAACTTCTGAGATGATATTTTTTTGGACATGTCTTCGACTGACCTCAACTTTGGCCTCTCCTGCTGTGCGAGCACGACACTAATGCCATATTGGCTGACATTCGTGGTTACTATGAACGGCTTGTCAGGATCAGGAAGTCTTAAGACCTCATGGTGTGTCAACGCATACTTCAGATGTCTGAAAGCAGCCTCACACCTGTCTGTCCACTGCCACGGGGTGTCAAGGCGAGTCAGGTCAGTCAAAGGGGTGACCACTATACTATAATTCTTAACAAAGTTACGGTAGTAGCCGGTCATCCCTAAGAAAGACCTCATCTCAGTCACAGACTGAGGATGCGGCCAGTCACGAATGTTGGCCACCTTCGCGTCATCGGGCTTCAAACCCTCCGCGGAAATCTCATGACCCAAGTACAAGATCCGGGTGCGACCAACTCGCATTTCTCCCCGTTGATCTTGAACTTCTGCCGAAGGAGACAGAGGACTTTGTCTAAGTGCGCAACATGCTCCTCAACAGTCCTACTAAAAATAAGTATATCATCGAGGTAC
Organism: Chara braunii; assembly: GCA_003427395.1. Lineage (NCBI taxonomy): Eukaryota > Viridiplantae > Streptophyta > Charophyceae > Charales > Characeae > Chara > Chara braunii. Next base: position 2,414,967 of record BFEA01000159.1, on the reverse strand, counting down.
ACAATGATAAACTTATCCAAGTAGTCATGAAAGATCCGATTCATAACGTGCTGAAAGGTGCTAGGAGCATTGCAAAGGCCGAAAGGCATCACCACAAACTCGTCTGAAATGTGGTTTTGTGTTGATCCTCGGGCCGGATTGCAATCTGATGGTACCCGGACTTCAAATCTATCTTACTGAAGTACCGGCACCCTTGCACTCTATCTAGCAAGTCATCGATGCGTGGTAGGGGCTCTCGGTTCTTGACAGTGATGGCATTGAGGCCCCTATAGTCAATGCACATCCTTAGAGTTGTCCCCTTCTTCGACACAAATAAGACTGGAGATCCGTAAGGGGAGACACTCGACCGGATTTAACCCTTCTCTACGTTCCTTGAGTTGCCGGCGAAGCTCATCAAGCTCGCCTGGAGACATCCGACAGATCCTACCCTTTGGGATGCTAGACCCTGGGATAATCTCTATTGCGTGGACAACCTCCCTCTCTACAACCCCTTTCGGCTCTTCAAATACATCAGGGTATTTAGCAACTACTCCCTCTATCTCCGACGACATTTTCACCGGCTTGCCTGCTGCAGAGACATATACTAGATACATACCCTCCTCCGGATTCTGCTTGTAATAATTGTAGAACGCGGCCACACACATGCATCCGTAGGACTCGATCAGACTACTAGCCTTAAACTTTCGTAATCTGGCGGTTCCCCCGCCTGGCAAAGTGTTTCGGTCCCAGTCAAACAAGGGTTGTGCAACGGAGAGGTAGTACATACCTAACAAGATATCCATAGGGAGATCATCGTTCACTAGCAACGAGACGCGATGCCTCAGTTCCCCTCCCGCGTACGGGAAACAACACTCAACGTTCTGAAGGTAGTCATGGACTACAATGCACTGTTTGTTGACACAAGTCGACTCCCTAGGTCGATTCAGGCGCTGCACTTGCCCTTGTAAGCGCAGCCTCTCAACGCACGCGCGACTAATGAAGTTCCTAGTCGAGCAAGTGTCATAATAGGCCCCGACCTTACGGCCGCTGATGACTACCTCGCCGACGAACATCTCACTCCTAGGGGCTTTTGCCAATGCCGTCCAAGAAGCTAGCGGGTCTGATTTGGACCACTCCTCCTCTAGCTCCTCTAAGAACTCAAACACATTCATCAAACAGAGGCTCGATGGGTCTGAGTGTGTTTGCGGGATGACGATGGAGTTAGTAGCTTGGGCCATCTCTTGAGATGGTGAGGGTGTGTCCACCACGTCGACCCTAGCAAGAACAACTACTATTCCTACTGGCCCGATGCATTTCCCGGAGCAGTGCCAAAACTGCTGGCCACATTGTTACTAATGGGAGCGGAGAATCCCAACGCCTGCCCCATCGTAGGCGGGATCTTCTCGGTCACCTTTTTGTTACGACACTTGAATTGATTATGGTCATATTGGCCACAACGAATGCAAGCTTGCCGGGTGTACCGGTCTCTCCACACGTCCTCAGTTAGACCCGCTTTCTCCCATGGAGGAGTGTTGGGGTCAACTTGACTCCTAGACCGAGAGCCTCCACGACGTCTATCAGTCGCCTTACCTTTCTTAACTGAGGCAGTGACTACTCCACCCCCTGAAGCCTCTACGCTGTCTGCCTCTGAGCCCACTCCCACTTGGAAATCGTCATCCAACTCAATGGTAGAACCATCGTTGTCGACGAACATAATGCGGCCCTTCGCCTTCCAATTGGGAGGCAGTGACTTTTTCCTATCATCCGTCGTGGGTGTCTGTCCATGCCCTATCTTTGCCTCCAGGTCTAGGGCCTTCTTGCTAAACGAGGGGAAGTTGTGCATGTTGATGTTGGCCTCACATGCCAACTGATCCTTGAGAGGCATAGGAAAGCATCTCAACTAGGAGGTGAGTAGAACCTGGGGTCATAGCGCACCCCAGGGACGCAGATACTGAGTCTGTGGCCTCTCTTACCGACTTAAGCTGCCTGTTGTGCAAAGTTAGGATCCCGTCAGTGGCCTTTTGATCCTCCTGAGGATCATGCCACTTGTCTTCCACCAACTTGAGGAGGTCATCCAGTTTCTGGTTGACCGCCCAAGCACGAAAGTCATGACCGTATCCCTGTAACTGCACTAAACCACTCAACCATCTTGCTGCACTCCCCTCTAGATAGGAGGCAGCCACAAGCACTTCCTCTTATGGCAAGGTAAGTTTACACTTGATGTAGACCGACACTGACCTCAACCATGTGTTGAGGTCTTCGCCCCTCTTGTCCTCTGTGAAGGGTTTAGGAGCAGCGATGGCCGTCTTTGGAACCCATTGACTTTGTCCCAATACCTGTCCCACTCCAGGCTGTGGACCTTTGGAACCAGGCTGCTGCACTATCTGTTGCTGGGGCTGTGTACCCTGCGGCTGTGCAGGCTGTGAGACAACAGGCTGCCCGCTTACGGCAACCTGCAACGGAAGTTGGGAAAACACTATCTGTACAGGAATCTGTACACTAGGCCCTGCTGAGAACCCTCCTGTCAAGGGCATGCCTAGGGAAGCGGCTTGGACCGATTCTGGAGTGAGATATGGGGATACCCCAGTCACCGGTGGAACAAAAGGAGGAGGTTGTACAACGGGCCAAGCAACGGGTCCGGACGGTGATGGAGTTGTCTGCGCACGTCGGACCAGAATGGTCAGACTCTGTTGAATGTCCCGAAGGAGGGCCGTGTGGTGGTCCTGCATTTCTACAACACCTAGCAAGGCTGTCCGCAACGTCCTCACATCTGCATCCATATGCGTCAGGTCCATTCTCTCCGACTCACTAATGTCCGCTTCTCTCCGCTGCATCCTGACTCTTCTTCTAATCATTTTCTCTGTCTCTGCCTTAATCTCCCCTAACGCCTCCTGTAGCTGTGCCTCACGAATAGCTGCTCGCTGTATGGTGACCTCCTCGGGGGTCAACACTATAGGCTGGCTTGCCATCACGCCAGTGGACCGACTTTGGGTCTGCGCGTCCGTTGACCCTACAGATCCTGAACTGCGAGCCTGGGAAATCTGTTGTGTGGTAGTTGCCATGGCTGCTGCTGCGGCTTCACTTGTGAATGCCCTGCTGGCCTTTGCTGCCCTAGCTCTCCGCTGCTGCTGCTGCCTCTCCCTAAGCTGGCTGAACAATAACAAGTCACCCTCTGGTCCTAAGGCAAGTGGGTTGTCGGGTGTCTTGCCGATCGCAAGATCCTATCGTCCGGTTGTGGGACCTCCCTGTCACTCATAGGCTACAACACTGTACATTGCCTTCACTAGGACACTCTCGATGCCTACCGCAGCATGATGTACATACCGATTTTAAATGAATAAAAATAAATAATCGGTGGTTGTGTCAGAGACTAAACATTTGGGTCCGATAGGTAAGTTCAGATTCCTACAAACAAAACTACTTTGACTTTGACTAGTTCGCAAACAGAAAGCACAATGAACAAAGAACTGTTCTAAACTATGTTGTTTGTCAGATGTTAATGGATGTACATCTAACTAATCAAAATGAAAATAGAACCGTTTGTTGGGTCTGTTTGCAGAATAGAATCTTGCCCAAACTTATCACCTGGAATCTACCCCTCCCTCAGTTCTTTCTGAATGCCTCTTATCGTCAACGTCCCTAAGCAATCCAAAACAGCGTGCGTGTCTAAAGGTGTGCACACGGCCCACCCCTGTGCCTCGAATTCTACTGAGCTGGCCAGCCCTGCACTGTGTTTATCCCCGTGTGCAACGAGCCTTACACTGACCGATTGGCTGATCAGAAGACGTTTTTATGGACGGCCCCCGAAGTCCTCAGGAATTATTTAACGTCGCAAACAGGACGACGATCACAGCCAATGGAAGGTCCCCGCTGATACTTGTTTATAGACGTCCGGTCTCGTCTTCCCCATAGGGCTGGCCTGCCTCTCAGAACCCCTCTATAGCGCAGTGAGCAGACAAAGGACAAAGCAGCAAAGCATGCGTGCTCTACTCCCGGTGGGTTGGCATGGTGACCGTAACCCAGTGCTTCGTCCAGGGCCCTTCAGATAGCACCACCCTCTCCTTCCAGATGCTCCGCGTGAAGGCTGACGACTCTCAAGGTTGAGCGCACACGACTCCTCACATGAGAGGACTCTCAAGACAGAACACATCCTCACAGTAAGAAGTGTCTAAGAGGGTAGATAAGGTTAGGTGCAACGTACCTCAAAATAGCTGCCCCCAACCACAGATATTCTCACCAGATGACCCGATGTTGATTGTGATGACCAGTCACTGCTTCGGCACAACCAGCATTGCACCACCATTCCACCTCAGCATCAATCACACATCGGATAGTTCTCATCACACTGCAAACACCCAATATTCACCACTTAGTAGCCTTCCTGGCGATACCCCTCACCTCCTGCGTCGCCTCACTTGTCTCCCCACCCTCGTCGCTACACACCTCCCACGGCCGCTTGCCCAGCAGACCCCGTGCATGTACCGCAAAGGCAGAAGACAAGCGCCAGATGAGCGCACTGTACCACAGCTCTGATACCAAATTGCAAGGAACATGAGCGATAGCGAACTTCAGAAATCAAACAGCATCATACACATGAGACCAGATAGTTGTGACCTCGAACCAATAGCAGAATTGCATCACGAGTTCCACCAAATAAGAACACAGCAAAAGCTCATAATTGACAATGCTGGAATAGTCTCATCATCATCAATGAAGAACCAATGCCGATATCCTATCTGGCGCTCGGCGCCCAAACTACAGATGGCAGATCCTATCTAGCCTAATCTACAATGCCATCGATGACATCAACAGCTCCCCGAAGTACGAGCAGATCTCGGCCAATGCCGTACGCTTCAAGCACCAGGTATGTCTCTCGTATCACTCACAACCTCGTTCCCCAACTCACAGATGCCACGTGCACCCAAGGACCACCGTGCGGCCCATCCAGCATACAGCAGCGCAGCTCGGCTATGGCTGCCTGCTCCTTCCAGCTCGCCCGTGAGCGCGTGAGTGCTGGCCAGCGTTAGCGCACCATGCAGCCAGTGCCCGAATGACCAATGCGTGGGCAGGCCCTTCCCTATATCGAAGTGGCCCGCTGCTGTGTGCGGTGATGTGGTACTGGGCCCCGACCCAGAAGCTTCCAGTAGGCCCCACAAGGCTGAGCCTCAGTCCAAAGGAAACAGGCCCAGGCCTGTGGTAGTTACCAGCGCCCAACTGCCCTCAGCCTTTGTTCGGTCCATGTTGTGTATCCGGCCCAAGGCCTGCCTCAGTAGTTACATGCAATGAAAGGCAGCCTGGGCCTGGGCGCTTCCAACCATCTGGCGCTGCGCAACTGCCTGAATATTCCCAGTTGCGTGGTGTCCGAAGGGGCCCCTTGGCCTGAGTCGAGCCTGCCTTCACTTAGGGCGGCCAACAACACTGCAGACAGGGCCAAAGGGTTGCATCGGGGCCTTAGGCCTCACACTTGTCACAAAAAAAAAAAAAAAAAAAAAGGAGAGGACGCAGGGGTGGAGCAGTAGTTTATCCTTCCTGAGAAGGGAAGTAATCAATTCCGCCGACTCAGGATCCCTTGATCATAATGAAGCCATAGGGAAGGGCTGGGACCAGGGTGTGCTCATGATGTAAGGGGCGCTGGACCTACCGGTAGTTTCCAGCTCTTATTAATGCAAACGGTAGCAAACCTATAAAATTGAAAGTGTCCTTTTTTTTTCTTTTTCTTTTCTCTTTCAAAGAATGCCCAGTGATTATCTCTCCACCTAGACTGAAAGTTGCCCAAAATACAGCTATAATAATGAAGTACCACATTCTATGCGCCGGGTGAAGATGGTAATGTTCTATCCGGGTGAAGATGGTAGGGATATTCCCCGGGAAGGTGCCGCCTATCCTTGGCCTTGTTGTCGCTTCGCCCATACATTGAATGCCATCTACTTTTGGGGTATTTGAACTCATGTCTCCTATTGACATCGGTTGCTGTAATTAACCCCTCCCTATAAAAGAAGCCATGCTATAGTCAGTACTGCGAAGTATTACTTGCTATAGTTAGTACTACTAAGTACTCCTTATTTAGTAGTAATTAGTACTCTGCCTACAATTGGCTATAATTGTCCCTCTAATATTTTCTGGCATTCTGCTCAAAGGAGACAGCCTTCGGAATATTATTGTAGATTTTGTTTTTAATCCAGCGGCCTAGCTCAGTTGGTAAGGCACGCAAGTGGCATTCAGGAGGTCTTGGGTTCAATCCCCATTGGCCTCATGTACTTTCCTGGGCAAGCTTGGGGCCCGCCACCTGGAGATATGCCGTTGGTGCCCCCTAGTGGCATTGAGCAAAGACTGCTGATGTTGATAGGGTGAGGGGACCGGAGGGGAGGCAAAGTGACTGGCCCATCGAAGAAGCTCGGTCCTGATGCTACCGGCTGACCCCTGGACGGTATCGCCCACCCGCTGTAGCAGGTATCACACCTGCTGGTGGGTGCAGCTCCCGCATGTTCCCTAGTTGGAGGTTTGAGCATGGATGTGGCTGCTATGGGGTTCCCCGTAATACTATAATGAGTATTAATGACAATAAAAAAAGGGCCTGAAAGGCTGAAAGGCCCTTCTGTCAGATTCGACAGGTATTTGAATTCGTTGGGCTTAAAGAATTAGCCTTAAAAAAAAATAAAAATTGTAGTTTACTAGTTTGTTTATTTGAGAGCCCGCGCCTAGCATCAGTTGGGAGGGGGATCTCGTGTCCATGTCAGGGTCAAGGGCACAGTTGAAGTCGCTGTCCCCGTTCAGATGTCGACGACACGCCAGCAGGCCTCGCCAGGCAGGACCTCAGGGCCGACCCGCTTTGGACAGCCGTGCTCACCTTATGGGGGGAAAGAGGTCTGCGCCAAATCCCTACACCACTCAAATGCCATTGGGAGGAGATTCGGCGCCAGCCACTATTCGGTCATCCACAGATAGTGGATCATATGGGTCTACCTCTCTCCCTCAAGGGGAATGCCAAGTGGAAACGATGGGTGGCGAAAGGAATTTACAAAGTCGAGGATCTATGGGACAGTTCCACTCGGTCATAACACTCTTTGGACTCGCTCATGTCTGAGACTGGCCCTATCACAAACATGGTCCACTGCTTGCAAGAGATCCAAGAATCCATCCCTTTAGCGTGGGTCCAAACCTTGGAAATGTGCCCGCGTCTTGCCCAGAATGACTGGGTAGTGACGAAGGACTCCTTGGCCCTACCTGTACAAAGCACGGTAAACCACCATGCCACTCTTCATGCGTACTGCCCTACTATGCCAGGGGCCAGATGGTCGACATTATACCGACAAGAGAAGTTGGACACGCGGCTGCCGCTGTCCTCCCTCATTAGAATCAGGGTGGTGGGGAACCAAAAGGACAGTCTTTTCCAATATGAACCCTCCCACCCGCTGCACCACCTCCCTTTTGACCCGTCGGAATGGGAATGGACATGGGGAGCCCTGTGGCAATACACTGTGAAGAAGGGCTATAGGGCAGCGCGTAAACCGGTTAGGACCGAGGATGAAATCGCTAAGCGCTGGGAGAGAGACTCCCCGCTGGGGCAACAGGACTTCGAAAACTTCCGCTGGTTCGCATTCTCCCACATCCGACCGACCAGTCACAGAGCCCTTCAATGGCAAATAATACATAGGTGCCTACCCACTCCGTACTGGATCACATCACGAACTGACCGGGAGGAAAAAGGACTGTTGTCCCCACTGTTCTCCTACTGCTCCCACACGCTGCCCAACAAAAGAGCCACCCTGGAACACTGCCTGTTGGATTGCCCCATGGTGATCCAACTGTGGAGCCGGTGGGATGCAGCGTGGCACTACCTTACGGAACAACACCTCCCCTGGGAGGTGTTCACCCTCCTCCTAGGAGCCCCTCAGGCTGGGGCTGAGAAGTGGTCTCCGTTTACGACTAAGCTGTTCACATACTCCAGGCTCACCATGCTCATGGCAGCCTGGAGGATGAGCTGTTCCTATGAGAGAAAACAGCACAACTATGGCTACATGCAAGCCCGGTCAACGACAATAGACATAATCACTGCCAAAACTCACTCAGCTTGGAAAGAACTGCAGAACCAGCTGGCCACTGAGCTGGATACTGGGAAAAGACTGGGACTGCGGAACAGATTTGCTGAAACATGGACTGACCCAAATAAGAGACTTCGCAGTCTCAACGACGATCGCACCCTCACATGACATCCCTGGCTTCTCACTGAGAGGCGGTGGGAACGATTACCGATGTACCACTTTCAAGTCTCCTATCAGACGACTAACTTTGTCTTCGTCCAAGGTTGATCACCAGGGKCCCCCCCCCCCCCCCCCCCCCCCCCCCCCCCCCCTCCTGTTCCATACTGATTACACACACACATAATACACCTAACACCCGGTCTTGCCCTTCCCTCATGACCTGGGCCCCCCCCTTCCCCTCCTCTTCTGTCACCAAGCCGTCCAGGGTCTGACTGCCTCACTGTTACCTTCAGAGGGGTGGCCAGTGTAGTGAGAAGGGGCTGAAGAGGTGGCCAGTCAGACGGAGATAAAGAGATTGGAACTGGAAGCTCTATGCCACAGAGGGGCAATGACCCTGAATCATTTCCAGAATCAGAATACAAGAGCCACAGTCTAGCATAGTCTGTCACATGGATGGCATAGATGACATCGCAGGCTGTACTGGCACCACCAGTCGTGTCTCTAAACATGGACTCCTCTACTACACCATTGGTTTTAACATGTATTGTGAAGCTGGACCCCATTTCCAGTAGGTGTAGGCAACCAATTTAGGCTACTGGGTATTTGTGTAGCTCCACCTGCCAAACTTCCTCCTTCGAGGGTGGGCCATGCAGCTAGCAGTTGCTACAATATGATGTCTCTACGAACAAACAAGCAAGCACGATGTTCAGGGACGCTGGACCCGGTTTCCAGCACTGCCAGGTGTTGCTCCCCACCAATAGATGGAGCGGCGGCATTGGAGCCTCCCCGAGAGTGTTAGTGGTGTTTGCTCTTATCAGCACCCCTAGCACCACCATCTCGGGCTTTTTATTTTTATTTTTTTATTTTTTTTTTGAAAGAAAGAAAGAAAAAAAAAAGAATCACCATTTTTAAATGATTTTTTGAAATATATTATTATTTTCCTTTGATTACGAGCTCCGGTCTATTTTGGGTGAGCAGCTGATCACAAGCGCCATGGACTCTCTGGCTTGCCAGCATGTGCGTATGGCCTGCTGTCTTCACCCAAATAGAATGCACAGTCATTATCACTGTATCAAATCGGAGGCCGGGGACCTCTAGACAGAAGAAACTCCAATCACAATCACCATTTTTAAATGATTTTTTTGAAATTTATTTTTATTTTCCTTTGATTACGAACTCCAGTCTATTTTGGGGGAGCAGTTGATTACAAGCGCCATGGACTCTTTGGCTTACCAGCATGTGCGTATGGCCTGCGTCTCTTTTTTTTTTTTTTTTTTTTTTTACCAGCATGCGTATGGCCTTCCTCTCTTGACCCAAACTTGAATAGAATGCACAGTCATTATCGCTGTATCTAGAGTCTAGACTGTAGAGTGAAAATTGCCCCGAAAAAGGCGATAATGACTTTACGTTCTCGTCGGTAGGAGACAGCAGCAGTAGCAGAAAAGACAAAGCTATGATCACACCACTGCACAAGAACAGTCAACGTTGAAGTCTCTCTTTGTCCATGAAAAACCATCTTCAAAAAATATTAAGTAAAAAAAAGCTCTCCTCTCTCGAAATGTAGGTTTGACGTTCGGGTCTTCTAGAACAGTTTGACATAGGAGGGAAAAAAAAAAAAAAAAAAAAAAAGAGAGAAAAAGAAGAGTTGGGCATAGGAGGGCGAGTTGACGACGGATTAATACTCAAGTATCATCATCACACGATCGGACGATCCTAATTGCTCCTCAACTTGCAACGCTTCTGACCCCTGATGATGACCGGCTGGCGACCGGTCCGATGATGACCGGCTGGCGACCGGTCGCCAAACGTGGCGTAGGGTCGCGCCGCTGGCTTGCTGATCTAGTACGTAGAGACTAGCAGGAAACTGACGACGGTCAAGATATTGCTAGCCATAATTGCACGAGGCCAGCTATAGAATGGGGCGTTCGACTTGTTTATATTTTGGGCCATTGATGAGGAGGTCTGTTCAGGAGAAGTACCAATTGCATGTCATTTTCTCTGTCTCCCTTCTTCTTGCAGTTCTGTCGTTGCTACTCTCATCGTCACGCCGGTGTTTGATGTCACATTCTTCTACTCTCCTTTGGTGTCCGATGTGCTTGCTCTTAATATGCTGTCCGGTTAAAAAGAGTTCGTATGAATCGTCGTCAATTTTTTCAGTTGATTGGTGTTCGCATCAAGTTCCACTCTGGTAATGTAGCCTATAATGCCCAGGCGTGGTTTTTAATTTTTTGTTTATTAAGTTATTATTATTATTATTATTATTATATTATTGTTAAATTTAAGTCCAGCAGGTTGTTGTAGAGGCTTATGCCCAGGCGTTTTATTCAGTGAAGATCGTAGTCTGAGCATGTGAGAGAGCAGGTTAACTGAGGCCTAAATTTCATACCTTTTTTTTTTTTTTTTTTTAAAGCTATATTCAGACAATTTGTCCTGTGCCCCTTGCTTGCTTTTTTCTTTTTTTCTTTTTTTTGGGTGACGGTCTTGAGATATCATCCTTGAGCTGACCAGCACCAGGCAACTCAGAAATATTTGGTTTTTACTCATCTGGTTCCATCATCTGGGTTTGAACTCAGGTCTGTATGTATTTCAACAGTTCAATGTTGTAGTAGTTGTACCAAAAAAAAAAAAAAAAAAAAAAAAAAAAGAGCTAGGCTCTTGGGTCCCTTTGCATTTATAACAAAACCCAAGGATCATTTTCACCAAACTTGTCTGTGTTGCCACCAATTGATAGAGTGGAGACCACACTAACAAATTGCCAAAACATAAAAGTTTTAAAAACCGGAAAAAAAAAAAAAAAGAACACTACGAAACAGCAAGGCAAAAATGCACTTTCAAAAAAAAAAAAAAAAAAAAGAAAGCACTTTCATCAAGTTTCATGCAAATTTCACCAACTTCAAGTTCAACATTCCAATTTCAGAGCCCATTCACCAAGGAGCTGAAAGTGGGGGTCCTTGTTAACCACTTGTGAGCATGCCCTGAGTGGAGCTACGTAGGTAGAAAGGGGTACAGTAACTCTTTTTTTTTTTTTTTTTTTTTTTTTTTTAAAGGTCACACAAAAGTTTGAGAGTGGTTTGAGAGTTGTCAGAGGTTACTCAATTATGTACTCAAGGGACGCTGGACCCTATTTCCAGCACGTGAAGCTCCCCACCCACCAATATTTGATGGAGCGGCCACCTGCAGGCTGCTAGGAAGGGCTGCTGTTACAACCCCCCCTAGCAGACCTGCACACGCCTTTAAAAAAAAGAAGAAGAAAAAAAAAAAGAAAAAAAAAGGAGAGTAGTAGAGTACCCCTTCTCACCCTAGCAGAGCCCAGGTCTGCTAGGGTGAGAAGGGGTACTCTACTACTCTCCTTTTTTTTTCTTTTTTTTTTTCTTCTTCTTTTTTTTAAAGGCGTGTGCAGGTCTGCTNTCTGCTAGGGTGAGAAGGGGTACTCTACTACTCTCCTTTTTTTTTCTTTTTTTTTTTCTTCTTCTTTTTTTTAAAGGCGTGTGCAGGTCTGCTAGGGGGGGTTGTAACAGCAGCCCTTCCTAGCAGCCTGCAGGTGGCCGCTCCATCAAATATTGGTGGGTGGGGAGCTTCACGTGCTGGAAATAGGGTCCAGCGTCCCTTGAGTACATAATTGAGTAACCTCTGACAACTCTCAAACCACTCTCAAACTTTTGTGTGACCTTTAAAAAAAAAAAAAAAAAAAAAAAAAAAGTTTGTGTGATTTTGTGTGGCCTCCACTCTATCAATTGGTGGCAAGTTTGGTTAAACCACCGGTACTTGGCCCATACATAGGCCGCGGGCCTTCCCCGTTAATGCGCCACAGTTTTCGGGGTTCGGGGAAGGCCCGGCAGTACGATGGAGGAGGACATGGGGGGGCCCACAGAAACGGGGCAAATGGAATGTAAGATGTCCTGGTGCTGTGCTATGTGCAAAGGAGAGGAGGCTGAAGGCGACGAGCTCAGGGGGAAAAGAGAAAAGAAAAGGAAATCGTTGTTTTCCTTTCTTTTTCTTTTTTTGGGGGAAGAAAACTCATTTTTCACGAGTGTACGCCAGCCCTCTTTTTTTGGGGGAAGAAAACTCATTTTTCACGAGTGTACGCCAGCCCTTCGGATTTCAGGGATTCCCTGTAACGTTAGCACTTCTTAGAATGTATCTGGCTGCACTTGTGGGCACAGTGGATGAATCTGAGGGCAATCAAGTTCAGAGCTTGGTATCTCTTTTCACCTTTGTTTTGTTTGTGCTTCCGCTCCCCATGAGAGACGGGAAGGATTCAATGCTTGCCAACGGTTTCATTTCCAGGGCTTCACTGTGATGTAGCACTTTCCAGAATGTATCTGGCTGCACTTTGGTGCAGCAGAGGATGTATCTGAGGGCAATCACGTTCAGAGCTTGGTATCTCTTGTCCCCTTTTTTTGTTCTTTTTTTTTTTGGGAAGCAGTATCTCGGCTGTTTGTGCTTCTGCTCCGCGTGAGAGTCGGGGAGCATTCAATGAGTGCCAACCGTTTCAATTCCAGGGCTTCAATGTGACGTAGCACTTTCCAGAATGTATCTGGCTGCACTTCGCTGGAGCAGTGGATGTATCTGAAGGCAATCAAGATCAGAGCTTGGTACCTCTTTTCCCTCTTCTTTTTTTCTTTTTTTTCCTTTTTTTGACTTTCCAGAATGTATCTGGCTGCACTTCGCTGCAGCAGTGGATGTATCTGAGGGCAATCACGTTCAGAGCTTGGTACCTCTTTTCCCTTTGTTTTTTTTTGTTTTTTTTTGTTTTCCTTTTGAAGACTCTTGGCTGTTTGTGCTTCTGCTCCCCGCCTCTCGCGGGGAGCATTCAACAAGATCTTTCAAGACGGATCTGGCTGCACTTCTGCCCAGGCCATTTTCATGTACAAAACGAGAAAACTATTGCCTCTTTACATTCCAGCTGCTGGCAGCAGGTCCAGAATAAGGGCTGTACCTGTGCCAAGCATCAAATGTCCCATGTTGGTTCCCGCCCCCTGCAGGCTCGGCAAAAATCGGCGCGCACTGCGCAGGGCATATTCAGGCTCGGCTTCAATAGCTGGGCCAAGTACTGGTGGTTTAAAATGACAAGGCTTGGGTTTTGTTGTAAATGCAAGGACAAATTGTCTGAAAATTTCTTACGTGGTTTCGATACTGATGGAGGCAGTGGAATGTCACTTGAGCTAGTATCTCCAAAGCAAACCACCAGTACAGTACCTCCAAAGCAAACCACCAGTACTTCCGAGGCACTTTTATCCGATAGAGCCGGGAACGCCTTGCAAGCCATAAGAAAGGAAGCGGCATGGGCCTCCTTTTGGCTGCGCCGCCCGCCATTTTGCTCTGGAACCTGAGCCCCGAAAGATGCGGTAGCATGCAAGCCATATGATATATTATTCTTTGTCAGGGAAACGTACCGGTGATTTAACACTATGGTTCTCTACAGCTATGTGACAAAGTGTGGCGGACCCACCAGGTGTGGTGCTCCGCCTGGGACAGAGATGGAGATGGAGGATGAAGGGGGGAGCGAGATGGCACAGCGCAGCTCCCACGCTAGACTCCAATGCACGTACTCCAAGATGTGCGAATGTAGAATGATCTCAAAAACAGATCACAGCTGGGGTATAGCCCAGCGGACTGACTGGACTGAACTGGACTGGCTGCAGTGGCTGGTACCAACAGCGGTACCGGCCTGGACTGGACTACCCCGAATACAACACAGGCCTGTGAGAACAGGCCAAGGGGTTGGTCTCACAGGCCAACCAGCGGTCCGCTACACAAAGGATCCCTGCCAGATGGAACCAATACCCTTGCCATTGTGCACAGGCGCTGAAATTTCGCGGGATGCCCTGCCACTTTTCCCTTCCGCCTCTCTCTCCCTAATGATGCTCTTGTGTGCACGTGTGTGTGTGTGTGTGTGTGTGTGTGTGTGTGTGTGTGTGAGAGAGAGAGAGAGAGAGAGATTCCAGGAGGTGTCCTCTCTAGTTTTGCCAATAGTGGTATCGTCCCGTTACTGTAGTTTCCCAGATGGTTCCTCTACTGTACTGAAGGGAATAATGAGATCTGAATAATTAATGGGGTTGATTCAGATCCCAATTATTCAGATCCGTGCTGGTGTGCATACATGTGGCCTTCATCTGCACCGAGTACAATCAGCCCCTGCCGTTCCTGTTGAAATCAGTCTTGCAAATTCACACTCAAACATGCATGCAACAGATGAGAATAACTTGGCGCTGTGCACCCAACTCAAACTCGGAGATATGGTAGCTTGCAACTCAACTCAAATCCAAGTTTACTTCAGTTGGCTATGGCGCTGGGCGCCCTCACTTACACGTTCGACTCAGAGTTCGCACGCAACTCGACTCCGGATCACCCTGGATACCATGCACGCCAACCACTGCACACACACATACACACTCACTAACTGTCTATGGCTATGGCGCATGGCCACT